>CM076581.1:1139179252-1139715972 GCA_034641835.2 Pinus albicaulis
ATTTTATTGCCTCCATTGCCAGCTTATGAAGAACTACTATTGTTGTAGTCATTCCTAATTGGTGAATCTGGATGTAGCGAGAATTGAATCGATGGTTGATTCAACCATTCTTGGTATCGTTCCTCTCTGATTTTTTCTCTTAATTCAGTCTTTTCTCGATTTGACATTATCATGGGGTGCAACGGAAGATGGTAGGTAGGTCGTTCATCATCACTAGAATCCTAAAAAAAAATTGAACATGATTAGTACAAAATATATGATATCAATTAGTAACCACATTGACAATATTGCATGATTATAAATTGGTTTGAGGTTGAAATAATTACATATTAATCAATATATATACCAAACAATTATAATTATAATTACCATCATTGTCCTGGGATTGTGGCTAGAAGATGCAATATTGTTACAATTGGCAGGGTGAAGTGGTTGTCCATTTTCATCTACCAAATACACCTTGCGATATGCAACTCCTAATAAGAACTTCTGACGTTTTGGAGCAGTTTGAATATTTTGTGCATCTAAAATCGATGTTGAATCTGCATGAACCTGCAAATTTGTATACATTATAAATTTAATTAAGTTGTGCATGATTGACTGCATGGATAAAAAACATAAATTCAATTAAATAATGAAAAAATAAAACAAAACTGAAGTAAATATTACGTCTCCAGATGGATAGGGAGAACTCTGCAATGGACTTTGAGAAATATTATGGAACGAGCTGGATTTTGAAGAATTGTCCATTCCATATAATATATGATATTTTCTCCTTGCATTTGAGCAAAACAACAATAAATTTTGGTGCACAAACCTAAATGTAATTTCGGTGCGTAATGTACAGATAACCGCACTGGTGCATTTTTGGTATTGCGCACCGATGTTGTTTAATAACCTGACGCACCGGTGCGGTTCGATTAAAGGACGCACCGGTAAACGAATAACCGCAAATAAAAAAAAGCGCAACCCTATTTTCTTTAAGTGAAAAAAAAAAACGGTAAATTGAAAAATGGGCGGAAAAATATTTTCAAAAAACTAATTTCATAAAACATTTCTTTAAATACTAAACACTTTTCATTATTTCACTATTTTTGCAAAAAAAATTAGCCAAGGATTTCCAGGATACATACCTGGAGTAAACAGAGCACGAGAGCACTGTGGAGAAGGGAAATACGTTCGAAGAGAAGTATTCAGACAATCAGAATTCCAAACCTCTGGTGATTCAAACCTTGTACCATAGAATTTCAAATGATGTGAGTAAAGTTTATTGTTTTTTTGTACTTTTTTCTGCAGTTTTTTTTATGCAGTAAAAGACAAAATCAAAGTCTATTGTTTTTTTTTACTTTTTCTGTAGTTTTTTTTTATGAAGTAAAATTAAAAAAATCAAAGTTTATTGTTTTTTTTACTTTTTTTCTGCAGTTTTTTTACCTTTTCTGCAATTTTCAGAAACAAAATAAAAAAATAAATCTATTTTTAGAAACAAAAACCCTAGATTATTTTTGTTTATGCCCTTTCTTCTCCCTCTTTCTGTAATTTCAGATTTAAGGCTTTTCAATTTAGATTTATAGGGTTTGTATAGTCATAAGACATCCAACCCATAGGACGACTTGCATAGTCAGATCCCAATCCATGTTGGCCCTTGCGTCAATCTAAAAAAAACAGAGTTTTTTTTCGTTGGTGTGCCCTGCATAACATAGCGCACCGATGCGCTCTGTTACACCAACACACCGCGAAAGTACAGTGATAAAAAAATTAAAAAAAAAAAAAACAAAATATGTTTTTATCAGTGCGCCATATGTAACATATGGCACCGATGCACTATTTCATTATGGTGCACCGCAAATGTGTTGTTTTGTAAAAAACCCATTTTAGAAACAAACCTTACATTCTTTTTGTTTATGCCCTTTCTTCTCCCTCTTTCTGTGATTTCAGAATTAGGGCTTTTCAATTTATATTTATAGGTCCGGAATCCTTCTAGATACTCTATGTACACCTCTTCCTCAATCAATCCATTAAGGAAAGTTATCTTCAAATCCATGTGATGTGTATTCCATACCATTTGCGTTGAAGTGTTAGAATAGATATGATTGAAGAGTACCTTGCTACTGGAGCAAAGGTCTCCTTGTAATCAATTCCCTCCACATAAGAGAACCCTTTGGCCATAAATATGGCCTTGTGTTTCTCGACACTCCCATCTGCTGCTTGCTTCACCTTGTAGATCCACCTAGATCCTACAACTGACTTGTCCTCTAGTCTTGGGAAAACTTCCTATGAACTGTTCTTGATAATGGAGTCATACTCCTCTACCATGGCATCAACCCATACCGGTTGTTGTACTGCTTCCTTGAATGAGGATGGCTTGGTATCTATAGTCTCGCTCATAAGAGCCATGTAGCTAGTATATCGATCTGGTGACCTCCTCTGCCTGCGTTGTGATGTGGGTGCTCACACATTCTCTCTAGCATAACGCATCAACCTATCAGCCTCTTTGGTGTGATTCCTTCCGTCTCTGGATGTCTTTACATGAGTGGGTGCTTCCACTCTCTGCTCCTATGCATGTGGTTGCTCCACATAATTTTGAGGTTCTTCTTTTGGAGATAAAAGCTCCTCATTACATGCAACTGAAGGTCCCTCTCAAGGGAAATTCACATGGCCTTCTCTTCATCGAAATTCACATCTCTACAAACAATTGTCATCCTTTGAGATGGCAGGTACACCTGATAGTTTTGGGGTGTATTAGTGTACCCCACAAATATGTCAAACTCAGTTGTTGGTTCTATATTTTTCCATGCATCCTTGGAAACATAACAGTAAACTAATGAACCAAATATTCTAAAGTGTGCCACATCTTGTTTCTTACCTGAAAATTTTTCCTTTGGTGTACTCATCCCAAGAATCCGATGAGGACTCTTGTTCTGCACATATACCATTGTGTTTCATGCTTCATCCCACAAGTGCAATGGTAAGCCTTGATCATGCAACATCACCCGTGCAACTCCCACAAAACCTTTTTTCTTTCTTTCTGCAACCCCATTTTGTTGTGGGTTATCGAGTGATATTAGCTCCCGTCGAATGCCTTTTGATGCACAGAAGTTATTGAACTCATTCAACACATATTATCCATCGTTGTCACTCTTGAGAGCCTTCACTTTCCTTCCTGTGTCTTTCTCAACAAGTGATTTGAACTCACAAAATTTTGAGAATGTCTAGTCTTTCTGCATGAAGAATATCCAACACTTATGTGAGAAATCATCTACAAAATTCATGTAATACTTGTGCTTGGCCATGGAATCCGTTGAGAATGGTCCACACACATATGAGTGAACTCTTTCAAGGAACGCTTGTGCTCGGCTATCCTTATCATGAAAGGTGGCTTTGGTGTACTTTCATAATGTACACCCTTTTCATGTATCGCGTTGAACCTCAATCTTCTTCACATGTCCCATGGCTATGTGACAAAGGAACGTCTTTCCTTTGCTAAAATTCACATTGTAGTCACGGTCTACCAACATAGCAACTGAAACTAAATTCTTCTTCACACTCGGAACATACATGACATCTTTCAATGTGATAGGAGAACTAGACTTCCTCTGAAAAATAATAGTACCGATGTCAGTCGCGTTATACCTTACATCATCTCCCATCTCGATGTGCATTTGGAGGTCCTTATCCTCCAAGTCGCTAAATAATTCTCTATTTTTTATCATGTGGAATGAGGCTCCACTATCCAAGTACCACACACTACCCATCATTGATGAAACCATGCATGCAATGAGGGTGGAATCCAACTCGAATTGTGAAGCAAGAGCTTCGCCTGTTGCTCCTATTGAGGGCTTCTTATCGACCTTCTTGTGCGGACACTTTGTGGCATAATGTCCTAGCTCATGACAGTGAAAACGTTTAATCTTCGACAAGTCCTTATTCTTGCCCTCCTTACCAGAAACTGATTTGGAATGGGATGAATTCCCTTTCCATTTATATTCCTTTCTATCCAAGGCATAGTTCTCCTCATCATCATGCTTGGATGAGGATCCATATCTGGTGTTCAACTGAATCTCTTCTTGCACCAAGTCAGACCACAGACACTCCCACTCTGGTAGCTTCTACCTCCCATTTACCAAATCTTGGTAGCTGTGCCAGCTCTTGGGAAGGCCTGTAAGTGCTAGGCTCACCAGATCATTTTCAACAACTGTAACACTAGCATTTCCAAGCTCATACCGACATTGGGTAAACTTGGTCAAGTAATTTGGTATTGTGTCGTCCATCTCCATCTCGATTTTCTTGAGCTTATCCTTTAGTGTCAGCTTCATGTAATCACTATTGTTCTAAAATAAATATGTCAAGCCCTTCCACATTACATATGGAGTTTCCTATCCATGGAGGTTTGAGGCAATATGATATCAAACTCCTTCCTTTAGGGTCCTTCCCTCCTTTGCTACATTCTTCTTCCAGGTCGCCGAATCTTGAGCATCAGCTGTTGGAGGCTTAAGAATATCACTATCTATGAAATCCTTCATCCTGTTATCTTCCAACACTCCTTCCACCATGTCCTTACAAGCTATGTAATTTGAGCTTCCCTCAATGGCATACTCAAGTCTCAATCCATAAAATGACATCATGACTTTTTTTTCTAGTCCTCGAGAATAGATATGAAAATTTGATTCACCTACTGATAAAAAACTCATATTCTTCTCTTCTATAGTGATTTTAGCTCTAATACCATGTAGAAATTCCTTGTATATTCAAACTGCTAACTGTAATTTTCTAAAACAATAGACTTGAATCTACTCTACCAATTACAAAAACCAATTTAAACGATCGTGAAATCACAAAGCATACAAGAGAAATAATTAAATCAACACATTACACAATGATTTCCTAAGGAAAGCCACTGCTAAAAACCTCGCTATCTGTATATTATATTAGTCAAAAAATATGAGAAGATTACAATGCTTTTCTTAAGCCTGAGAAACCTCTGCATTATTTCTATATGTATCATTGTTTCCTAGACAAGCCTAGGCAAATACTTAACCAAATTTTGGCTTTCTCATGTCCCTATTTCCTTGGGTAATTAGCCCCTATTAATTAGGGAAATCCCCATCCATGAAATCCATCTAGGTCCTTCCTCTTACTGCATGCACCACCTGTATAGTTTGGATGATTATACAATTGATAGTACACTTCCCTTGAACTCCAATCTCAATCGGGTAAGTCTCAGTTCACACATGCATGAGTAATTTATGGTTGATTTATCAGTTATATGGTTGATCACTAAGTAGACAAATCATGACTATACCTCCCACTAGTTCCTCCAACAGTTGGAACTAGTTAAACTAACTTTAACTCAGATCATTTGAATTTATTAATTACAACTCAAAATAAACTCAATCGGGACTCCTAAAAAGTAGGAACCACTCTGCATGACTCAAGTTATACCCTCAACTCGAATTAACTGAAGCAACTAAGTCAAACTAACTTAGTTAACTCATACAAGTTGTCATGGGATGTGGAATTACAATTTTATTCTAATTTAATTCAAGGGAAAATTAAATTAGAATATTTCTTGGTGTCATTTTCAACATGTATTAGGCTAGAGTTTAAGGATAAATATTAAGAGGCACGTGTTTCTTTACTTGAAAAAAGTAGTGATGTTTAGCTCGTGTTTCTTTACTTGTATCGGTCTTCATTTAAGTCCCTAAATTTACTGCATTTTCCCCTCCCTTCATATGGATAAAGTACCTAGTATTTCAATTTGATCTTAATATTTGTGAGTTTTATTTTATGGTTTCTTCATGCTTAGAGTTTGAAAGGCTTTGAAATATTTTGGAGTTATGGTCATGCTTCCACTTCTTTGGGGTTTAAATATGTTTAGAGATAAGTTGATCTGGGTGGATATTGGTGGCCACCTACCTATTCCAGTTGGACCCCCGACATTGTTTCTTTTAGTTTACTTAATTGTAGCAAAATTTACTATTTTTGGTATTTTTTTGGGTCCTAAACTTCCAGAGTTGTTTTGAGGCCCTAAACGACATTTTTTTTAGAAAACATGTAGAACCATAGGTTGTCTTTAAATTTTGTAGTTGAAAGTTGTTGTCCTTGGATAGATATTTTTACCAAGGTAACTTATGCGTCAAATGAAGATTGTATGCTAAAGTTACGAACTCGGGAAGTTGAAGTGCAATCTAACCCCAACGAGGCCCATCAACTTTTGGCGCTTCATCTCCTAAGGTTAAGGTTTTGGATTTTTAGGGTTTTCCATTGCTTCTCAATAATAAAAATACACCTGAGCCTCATTGTAACATATTACCATCACATTTATTCTCATAGATAAGCTACCATCGCCTAAGCTAGTTTATTTCCTTTCTACATGTAAACAAATTTTCAGTATTTGTTATTAATGAATTGACTTTAATTTTCATTATAGCTCTGTGTTTCTGTTTAAATCTGTATTTCATTTCGTTCCTGCATAAATTTGGATCAGTGATATCAGAGTGGTATGATATTTCTTTATTTTTTTGTGCATGTCCCCAATGATGTCAGGGTATAAGGAGTTAGGACTTGAACTGGTTGAACCCTTGCAAGACCGGCCTCATCGACCTTGATATCCTCCCACGACAAAAGAAAAGAAACACAAGGGAGGAGGAGATCCTTTCAAAAAAATTCTCAAAGAATCCCTCGAGTGACAAAGGAAGGAGATGATGGATAAATTTTCCTAGATCCTCCGGTGTGTATCAACAAGTGAAACATCTTTATCTGGAAACCACCTCGGAGGCACCACCCCCTTCAAGGTACAAGTTAAATTTCAAATTCCTATATTTGAAGGCTTGATAGATGCCAATGTTGTATATAAATGGTTAAATTTTCTTAAAGGGTATTTTTCAGTCCATAATTTTTCCAATAGGGAAAATATTACTTTTGTGCTCCTCAAGGTTGCCCCCACGTCAAGGACTAGTGGGAAACCTATTATGAGAATAGGAATGAGAAGGAACCCTCACTATTTTTAGCCACACCCACTTGTAATTCTTTCTGAGATTCCATCAAGGAACAATATTTTCCTATTGGGAGCTATGAAGACAAGTACATAAAGTGGACCACACTGTATCAGGGAAGGGACCAAGATGTGTTAGTGTTCACAAATATTTTTCATACCCTTCGTACGAAGTTGGGTATCAAGGATTCTGAGCGGCATATGGTACTAAAATATTGTGGCTATCTACACAAATACATCTAGGACAAGATGGAGTTCCTGGACATCTCCTGTATTGGCATTGCATACTGATATGCTATCAAGATCAAGTAGAAATTTAAATAGAATAAGTGAGACTTTGGATCTACGAATCTAATGCAAGGGAAAGGCACCCCCAAATTGTAGACCAAAGGATAGAGCCAAGGTGGGGTGAACCAAGACAACCCATCAAATTCGTAGGAAAAGAACAACACCATGAAGATAAACAAAGACACATGAAATTGGCGTGAGTTCCACAAGAGCCCCACTCAAAACGCAAATGAGTGTCGCACCAAGCAGTCACTGATGGTCGAGTTGAAGGGTTTAGAGTCAGATGTGTGTACCAACAAGTCAAAACTCAAAAAGGGGAATGAAAAAGGGATGTAAATTATTGATGAAGAGCCCCACATTACCATTTCCACCACCAATGTCCAGAAGATTGAGCTCGAAGATCCATAGGAAGGGGAGCATATCTTCCACTCACAAATGTGGGTGAAGGGGTCTCTGCTACAGTTCATTGTCGATAATGGGAGTGAAAAAAACCTCATATCAGTAGATGTTGTGAAGCGGTTGGGCCTACCGACCACACCACACCCACGGCCATACACCATCGGGTGGCTTCACCAAGGATGAGATCTCTACGTCAGCCAGCAGTGCTACTTCCCCTAGAACATCAGGCCCTTCACAGATGAGGTATCGTGTGATGTTGCTCCTCTTGAAGTTTTTGATGTGTTATTAGGATAACCATACTTATGGAAGTGACATGATGTGTATGATTCCAAGCCTCGCTCTATTATTACTACTTTGGGTAGTAAGTTATATAAGATATCGAAGGTAGCTCCGCCTACCACCATCTCTTTGATATCTACTAAGCATTGCATTAAGATCGTTTCCTAGACTGGGAAATTTGTTTTATCTCTTATTCACAACCTCAAAGTAAGGGGAAGATCATGGCCACATCCATAGCCCACGAGAAGGGTTCCACACACAGTAGAAGTAGGCGTATAAGGTCATGGAAGAATATATGGATGTATCCTCCTCACCCACAGGGGTACCTTTGCATTTTCAGGTAAAGCATTTGATCGATCTAACTCCCATAGAACCTCTACCCAATGGGATGATATATGACCACTCTATTCTGGAAAATGAAGAAATCAAGCGACAGATCCAGTCATTGTTCCAGAAAGGACACATCCGACCAAGTTCCTCACCTTGTGGGAGTTTGATTGTACTTGTACAGAAGAAGGACAGGACCTCGAGACTCTGCATTGATTATCTATCACTAAATAAAATCACTGTCAGGAATAGGTATCCAATCCCACATATTGATGAACTTCTTAACCAACTCAAGGGGGCTAATTACTTTAGCGAGATCAATTTGAATTTTGACTATCAACAAGTCCCAATAAAACCCATAGTTGTATGGAATACCTCGTTCAAATCCAAGGAGAGCCTTTTTGAATGGTTGGTCATGCCTTTCGGGTTGAAAAAATCCACTAAAAATTTTATGAGGCTGATGGATTGCATCTTGCGGCCCTTTACCAACTCATTTGTGGTTGTATATTTGGACGACATCCTCATATTCAGAAAAAATTAGGAAGAGCACTCTCAACACATTCAAGAGGTCATTCAAACCCTACGACAGAACAAACTATGTGTCAACTTGGAGAAATGCACCTTTGTCATGAGCTAGGTCCAATATCCAGGTTACATCATTAATGATAAAGGTGTGCATGAGGATCCAAATAAGATCCAAGTCATTTGGGATTGACCAGCCCCAACCTTTCTAATAGAGCTTCACAACTTTTGGGCATTACCATTTTTTATCGAAGGTTCGTGTTGGGATTCTTTCATATCACTTAGTGTTTGAGTCAAGTTACCAAGGATGGAGCAAAAGCAAAAAATTCTGTTTTGATTCCAAACAGAGGAATTTATTGAGATGAAGCACCATCTTTACTCTACATCAATACTCACATTTCCAGACTTGAAACAACCATTTGAAATTGAGGCAGACGCCTATAACTATGCTATTGGTGCAATTCTCATGAAGCAAGGGCATACAATGGCCTATCACAGTGAGACACTTTCTAATACAATTTGTAAATACCTCACCTATGATAAATAGATGTATTCAATCATGTGAGCTTGTTGGAAATGTAAAAATTACATTTTGGAGAAGGAGATGATCATCCACATAGATCACCGACCTCTTCAGTTTATACAGACCCAGGGGAAGTTGCAGAATGATCGCCATCAAAAGTGGTCCACATATCTACAAAAAGTCCATTTGAACATTAAATACAAGAAGGGAAACATAAATCATGTTGTATATTTCCTCAGTCGACCCCCGGTTACAACACTAATCGTCGTTCTCAACTCTTGTGTCCACAATACCTTTGGATAGCCACAACTATACAAAAATGATCCATAGTTTTCCACCACATACCAGAGGCTAGTAGATGGCAAGCAAGTTCGAGACTTTCACCTCCATAATGCATTATTATGCTACCTGGGCTATCTTTGTGTTCCTTAATGCAAGCATGCCAAGATGTTTTGGGAGGCACATTATAGTTAGGTTGCAAGACACTTTAGTGTGGAGAAAATTGTGGTCATACTACAAAATTATTTTTATTGGCCAAAACTCCAACAGGATGTTGTAAAATATATCATATCTCGAAGTGTCTGTTACATTGCCAAGCCAACCATCAAGAAGCAAGGCATGTACACTCCTTTATCTAATCCCAGACAGCCCTAGGAATCCATCTTCATGGAATATCTATCTGGCCTCCCTTCTACCAAGCATGGTGATGACTGTGTATTTGTAGTCATGGATATATTTTCTAATATGGCTATATTGGCAACCTGGAAGAAGAGTCTCTCAGAAGAAGACACCACCAAAATATTATTTGAATGAGTGTGGGTACATTTTGAGATCCCGCATACCATTATATCAGATTGGGATAACGGGTTCCTAAGCACATCTTAATAAAGCCTCTGGTCATTATTGACACCAAGCTCACCAAGTTGATTGCATTCCATCCCAAAACTGATGTCCAGATAGAGGTGGTCAATAGGATTATTGTGCACATAATATACATTTACAATTCCAAGAATCCATGAACATGGGATGAAATCCTTCCTTATGTGCAAAAAAAATATAATAGATCACTCAACAACTCGACGGGTCGCAACCCATTTCAAGTGGGTCTAGGATTTCAACCATTTTGTTTGATTGATGTTTCCATGCCACATGCAACTATACAGGCTGAATATACACATGTATAGTCCAAGGTTGATAAAGAAACCAGGTTTGTTGAAGGCATTCAACACATCCACTAGTAGGTTCATGAAATCTTGGATAAATCCAATTCCAAATACAAACAACAACATGATAAGCATTGGGTGCCACATAAGTTTCAAGTGTGAAACAAAGTTTGGTTTCATTTGCAGAAAGAATTCCTAGCCGGAGCCCATCGAAAGCTCTAACGACTCTTATACAGGCCTAACACCATCACAAAGGCTTTGGAAACAATGATTTTGAGCTCGACATTCCCCCATTCTTTGGCTTGCACCCAATAATCAATGTGGACCGCCTTTGACCGTCCTTTCACCATTGTTGGACACATCAGACATTTTCGTACAACTAACACATCAGACATTTTCGTACAACTAACACCAATAGAGCTCAACCAAAACTACATGGAACAAGCCACAACTGATAAGATCATGGACACACAGATCAAGAACACTCACCAACAAAGGATCCATCTGTATCGGGTTTTCAAAGATGGCCAACCTGCACGAAGGCAAGTGGCTCACCAGGGACCAAGTTCAAAAGAAGTTTCCCCATCTCATGGAGGCACTCAATGCAATGGGTACCATTGCTTCCTAAGGGTGGAAGACTAATCTAGGTGGATATTGGTGGCCAACCACCTATTCCACTTGGATCCTTGACACTTTTTCTTTCAATTTCCTTAATTGTAGCACAATTTAGTAATTTTGGTTGTTTTCAGGTCCTAAACTTTCAGAGCCATTTTGAGGCCCTAGACGATGCTTTTTGGGAAAACAGGTAGACCCAAAACCTTTAACATGGGTTTGTGTCCCCCGGATGCGGGTGTTTCAATGCATTAATAGAGGGCTCTTAATGCCCTGGCCCTTCATGGTTTTGACAGTGGGGAATAGGAGGAGGCAAGTGGCATGACTGTAGCCCTCGCAACACATGTACCTCCTCTCCCATAATAATCCCTGGCACGATTGTGTTAACCATATTCATTTGTGTTGGATGTGTGAGAGAATTTGTAGAGAGCTGGTTTGAAACCATCCCTGGTCTGAGTTTGTGCTGCATTGTGTTCTCTGGTTTGATTCCACCATGCTGAGACATCGTATGATTTCTAGGCGAGGGGGGGTGTTTGTGGTTCTAGTGGTGGTCGTGATGGTCGTGGGAAGAAAGAAATTGAGATCTCCATGGGGAATTTTGCGGAGGACATCCTGTGCCATATCCGGCAGCTGATAGATGATATGGAGGCTCAAGGTATTGACCAGGATATTTCTTTGCAGGGTCATTACTGGCGTGCTAAAAACCTTCTAGCGCGTGTGTTATGGGCAGAACAACGTCAACAAGAGGTTTTGAGTTCCTTAATTCTCCATGCCAGTCACTCCCTGGTCCAATCAAGCCATGACACTGATGTTCTGGCTAGTAATGTTGCGGTAGCCTTTCCAATTGGTAATCGTATGGATTTTATGAGCTCGACTCTCCCTGCTAAGCTTCTCCCTCCCGTGGCGATGGTGGATGAGATTTTGTCTAAGTGTAAGAAGATAAAGGGGAAAGCTATCAAGATCTTGGAAGCCCAGAAGACTACTCGACCTGGTCTGAATCTTCCTGTTTGAAAAGGTAAGGGTCTTCCGGTTCATTTTCTATCCTACTCCAGTGAACCCAAGGACTCTCTTCAAGGTTGTTGTTTGATCATTAATGAACAGTCGAACGGGTATTTTCATCCGTAAGTGTCTACCTTGAATTCCGGTGGGGAAATTGAAATGTCTAAGAAGTCGACCAAGATAGCCATACGGCTCAATGCACCTTCCTCATCGAAAGTTGTTGTTGTCGACCTCCCGGACCTGAATGCTGGTGTGAAAGAAATCCAAGACCTGAATGTTGGTGTGGAAGAACTCTCGGACCTGAATGAAATCTCGGATGCTGAGCAAATTTTCAAAGCCATAAGTTCTACTTCTTCAAGTGTTTTTTGTTTTATGATATAGCTGTGAAAAATATTTATATTTGCATTTATAGGGATATTTCGATATGGCTTAGAGGCCCTGTTTTCTCTTCCTTTTTGTCTGTCGGCTAGTTTCCCAATTTTGGGAAGCATTTACATGGACATGTTATGATTTTGGGTTGTTGGTTTCCCTATAGTGAGCAACAATCCAACAATATGCTTATGATGGGATATCAAACAGGGATTGGCTAGTTCCTACAGGCTACCTTGTTCGATCTGAACTGTATCACTATTTTTGTACTATATGCCTTTACTATTAATAGAAGTAGTCTTAATTACAAAAAAAACATGGGTTTGTAGTCGAAAGTTTTTTTCCTCGGATAGATATTTCTATCAAGGTATCGTACGCGTAAAATAGAGATCATATGCCAAAGTTATGACCCTGGGAAGTTGATATACCAACTAACCCCAATGGGGCCCACAAAATTTTGGCCCTTCATCTCCTAGGGTTAGGGTTTTAGATGTTTGGATTTTTCCATTGATTCTAAATAATAAAATTGCCTTTGATTCTAAATAATAGTCATCACATATATTCTCATAGATAAGCTACCATCGCCTAAGCTAGTTTATTTTTGTTCTGCATGTAAAGAGTTTTTCAATATTTGTTATTAATGAATTGAACTTCAGTTTTTGTTATAGCTCCATGTTTCTATTTAAATTTGTATTTAATTTCATTCTTGCATAAATATGGATCATAAGCACTCTTGGAAAGGTGGATCATTGACTTTCTGTGTTATCCATGTGTAGGAGAAATGATGTAGGACATGAAAATTCAAGACTCTACACAAGCTCCGATAGTAGAAACAAACACCAACATTGAAAAAAAGGTATGATGGCATGTCCTACCTTTTTCCACAAAATGTATGAGTTTTCCTCTTCCTGAAGTATGTGGGTGTTGAAGAGCCATGTTTTTTTTGCCTTTGGTAGCCTCTGAAATTCATGTATTCATTGTGTAAAATTGCATTTAGATTTTAATAGATAATGGAGTATCTTCCCTTGTTTGACCACTACTATGTGTCTCCTTTTTTCCATTGTTGTGATTTTTGAAGCTCCCATGATGTGGTTGTTTTTGTTGTCTTGGTGAACAACAATTATTATTATTATTATAGTTTATGAAATATGTGGCATAGGGATTTTATTTAGCGATAAATCCTTGTCCTAGGCCGCCGCTCGGCCTCTACATCTACAGCCTTTGGCTCGGCCTCCCTTGGCTGGCCTCCCTTCGTGGGCTGCGGTCTCCTCCTGGTGTGTCCCGGAGCTCCTTGGCGTGGCCTTTTGCGCTTTGGTGGCTCGGCTCTCTGCGCTTTCTGCATTTTGGTGGGAGTCTTGTTCTTGCTCATGACTTCATGGAGGCGTTCTCCTTTCGGCGATGGTCTGATGTGGTGAGGGCTTGCTTGCGGGCTTCTGTCACTATGGATTCGCCTCCTCCGCCCCCCTCCTCCGATGTCGCTGCCTTTCTCATACTATTGGAATCTCTACCGAAGAAGAAAGTCTCTGAGACGACAAAGTTTGTGAAACGTGTGGAGGATATTCCTGAGATATCTCTCCCCCCCGAAGGCCCGATCAAGGTCGCTCTTTCCTTGGCGGAGAGGGCCTTGGTTGGTCAGTTCACTGGCCTTTGGCCCTCCCCCAAGACGACGGAAAGTTGGGTCGTTCGAAATTGGGCCCCTCTGATCAAAGATAGAGTCACCTCGTACTTCCTTGGAAAGGGCTTCTTTCTATTTGAATTCTCGGACAAAGATGACAAGGATCTAATATTCCGGAACGGCCCCTACTTCATGGGTCCTCAGGGGCTGTTTCTGAACAAATGGACGCCCGATTTTGACCCTGCAGTTGTCGTGCCCACGGCTGTTCCCGTGTGGGTTAGGCTTCCCAACTTTTCTGTGCATTGCTGGAATGGGGAATCATTAAAACACATTGGAAACACCTTAGGCAAGTACATTGATCGAGCTAGTAACAAAGATCAATACGATTGTGTGAGAATCTGTGTTGAAGTTGATTTGGAGATAGGTTTTCCCGAGGCTGTGATGATCGGGGTTGGAAGCTGGACTCATCTGCAAAAGCTGGATTATGAGCAACTACCATTCAAGTGTCGGAAATGCCATGTTTATGGCCTCTTTGCCCGAAGCTGCCCAAAAAATCGTGAAGTGGAGAAAGGTAAGGATGAAGGATGGACTCAGGTCAAAAGAACTAAAACTCCTCATAGAGCCTCTCGTACCGAAATCCCTAATGGCAAGGGCTCTCAGGCTGCCCCTAGAATCCAGACTCCAATCATGGAAGAACAAGGTAACAGATTTGTTCAGTTAAACTCTGTCATAGAAGGTTCTCAAGAACCGGAGAAGCAGAAGGAAGATTTGATACCCATAGAGCCCCCCTCGGGACCAAAGCATGGTGATAGCATAGTAGACGGATCAAAAGAAGTCCTCATAGAAGAAACAGAGGAAGGGCAAGATTCTGATGACTCAGAAGAAGAAGGCAAAATAGAGATCTCTCAAACTTCAGCCAGAAGATCGTTAAGAGGCCGAAAAACTGCTCGGGAAAAAAGAGAGCAAGAGACATACAAGGATAAACTTCAGGGAAGTCAGCCTACCCTCGAGAAACTTCTGGATAACACTCCGAAGAAGAACAGAAATCAGCCTCAGAGCTCTAGAGGAGCTCAACACTCAAAAAGTAAGTGATGAAGATCATCTCCTGGAACTGTAGGGGGTTGGGAAGCATATCAAAAGAAGAATCCTTAAGAAGTTTGAAACGAACTGAATCCCCAGATCTACTCCTTATCCAGGAGACTAAAATGGAGGATACTTCCTTTCTCCAGATCGGCAAAAAACTATGGAAGAATAGTGTAGGTCAAGCTGTCTCAGCTCGTGGTGCTTCAGGCAGCCTAGGCACAATCTGGGATGCCTCTAAATTCACAAGGATCAAGGAAGCTAACAGCATGCACTGGACGTTCACAAAGCTCTACCACATAGAATCTGAACTGACTCTTTCCCTCCTTAACGTGTATGCCCTTGTCAGCGTAGGGGAGAAAAAAATCTGTTGGGATACTATTAGAAGTCTGTCTGAGTCCGAAGTGCTGGAAAATATCATAATTGCAGGCGATCTCAATCTTACTTTATCCTCGTCAGATAAACGTGGTGGAAGTATTGTTCGAGACCCTGCGCGAGAATGGGTTGAAGAGCTGATTTACGATTGGGACCTGATTGATGTTAAGCCTCTGTCCGGGAAGTACACTTGGACAAACAAAAGAATCGGCCCGAGTCACATCGCTGCAAGGTTAGACATATTCCTTGTTCATAGTTCTTTCCTTCTTCATGGTTTTGAGACTAGAATGCATATCATTCCTTGTAGTATTTCTGATCATCGCCCTATCAAACTTGAGATGGTGGTGCCCTTGAATCATGGACCCATTCCCTTTAAATTCAGTTCTCAATGGCTCAAGGAGCAGTCCTTCTTGCCTCTGATTAAAGAGTGCTGGAAGACCCCAGTCAATGGCTCTCCATTTTTTGTTTGGGAGGAGAAGCTAAGGAGAGTCAAAACCGCGTTAAAAGCCTGGGTTAGATCCTTACCCAATCCGGCTGTGGAAAGGAAAGCGATTCAGGAACGGTTGGAGAAGCACCAACTGGAATCAGAAAATGTTGAGATCACTAAAGTTAGGCTCGATGAAGAGGCCTTACTCCAGCAATCGTTTCTTAAGGCTAGCTTGGCAGAGGAAGATCACTGGAGATTGAAATCCCGCAGTCTCTGGCTCAAGGCGGGAGATAGGAATACTTCATTTTTTCATAAGCAAGCTCAGGCCCGAATCTGCCGCAACTCCATCTCTGAGATAACTGTTGAGACCATTACACATCGAGATATTCATAGTATCAAAACCGCGGCCTTCACTCATTTCAAAAACCTCTATAAAGAAGTGGAGGTCTTGGATCAGGACTCTGTTCTTGTGAACGAGGTTCCCTCACTGATATCCGACAGCCATAACCATTTCCTGGAAGTTGAGATTACCAATAATGAAATAAAGAGAGCTCTCTTTGCTATGGAACCGGATAAGGCCCCGGGGCCCGATGGGTTTACCGCCAGTTTCTTGCAATTCTGCTGGTCAATTGTGGAGAAGGACCTATGTAGAATGATTCGGAAATCCCAAGGGTGCCAGAAAATTGGGGGTAGTACAAATTCAGCCTTTTTGGCCCTTATTCCCAAGGAGAAAGGCGCAAATTCCTTCAGCAGATTTCAACCTATTTCTCTTTGCAACATCGGATATAAGATGATCACGAAAGTTATTGCCAACAGACTTAAAACCATCCTTCCTGGTATCATCCCTAAGAATCAAGGAGGCTTTATTCAGGGAAGACAGCTCGTGGATAACTTCATATTGGTCCAAGAGGCGATCCACTCTAGTGTGGTCTGCAAAGAGAAAGGTATGGATGTCAAGCTAGATCTGGAGAGCGCCTTCGACAGAGTGAGACACAGATTTCTGCTGAATGTTCTGAAAAAATTTGGGTTTGGACCTAAATTCATTAATTGGATCAAGGCCTGTATCAGCGAGCCTTGGATTGCCCCTCTGGTGAATGGCAGGGCCACTGACTTTTTCAAAGCTTCTCGTGGGTTGAGACAAGGGTGTCCTTTATCCCCTCTGCTCTTTGTTCTCCAATCTTCTGTCCTCAGCTTCCTTTTGAACAAAAAATTACAGGATCAAGACCTCATGGGCCTGAGCATAGCTAGAGGAGTTAAGAATATAAACCATGCTTTGTTCGCGGATGATTCCCTTTTGCTGGGTGCTGCCTCAGTGCCTTCAGCTAAAGGATTTAAGGATGTGATTGATGTTTATTGCCACGAATCTGGAAGCAGTCTCAACAAAGGTAAATGCCAAATCTATTGTTGGCACACCCCTGCATCCACTCTTCAAGCCATTTCCAGCTGCTTTGGCTTCGCTGCCTCCTCTTCCTGGTCGTCCTTCAAGTATTTGGGTCTCCCAGTTTTCCAAAAAAATGCTGCTAGCAGAGATCGGTTACCCCTTCTGGATAAGTTTAAAGCTAAGATTCTTTCCTGGGGTTTCAATTGGCTAAACTTGGCTGGGAAGTCGGTGCTTATAAATGCTGCTCTAAACAGCCTCCCCATCTTTCAATTTGCAGTGTTGTTGGCCCCAGCTGGCATCATTAAGAAAATGGAGGATTTTACAAGAAAATTCTTTTGGAAAGGTGGGAAAGACAATGCTAAGAAAATACCTTTAATAAGCTGGGCCAAAATCTCCATGCCCAGATTGGAAGGAGGCCTGAATTTCAAGAACCTCAGCCTTCAGAATATTGCTTTGGGAGCAAAGCTGATCTGGAGGATCATTGCACCTAATCCGGGGTGGGCGCAACGTGCATTGTGGAAGAAATATTTTCTTGGAAAGAGGAAAAGGTGCTTGGACCAGCCCGTAGTCAAGCCCAGTTCGCTAATTCAAAATCTCTATGCAAAAGCCTCCTCCCTAATCAGTCAATATGCTCTCTGGATTCCGGGTAATGGCAAGCAAATCCGAATCTGGGAGGATAGGATTATGGGATGTGTGCCTCTGGAGGATGACCGATCACTGCTCTTGTTGAAAGAATGGATGCATAGAGTTGGTCATTTCACTCTGTGGGATATTTCAATCTGAGACAAAGGAGATTGGCACAGATGGATCAGCTTCGAGGTGCCTCCGAACCTGTCTAGTGATCTTGCCTCTTTCCTAGACTTCTTAAATGGTAAGGCCCCCTTGCACTGCAGAAAAGTGGATGTTCGTGGCTGGGGTCCGTCTCCAGGGCAATACTCTGTCTCTCAGGGATGCAGGTAGCTCACTGCAATCCCCCATGTCCCTCCAGATCCGACTCCTTGGAAAGGAATTTGGATGCAACCTTCGCTGCCTAAAATAGACTCTTTTTGTTGGCTCCTATGCCACCAGAGGATTTTAACGGAGGACATATTAATGAAAAGAGGTTTCTATGGTCCCTCCCGGTGCTCGATGTGTGGTGAAAGTGCAGAATCTGCTGCGCATTTTATGCTTCAATGTAAGTTTGTGACTGATCTTTGGGCTGAGGCCTTAGGCCCCTGGGATCTGGACTTCGTCCTCCCTCATAATATCCAGGATTTATTCTCTAATTGGCTACGCTCTTTCCCTGGAGGCCCTCCACAGAATACGCACCTCAAAAAAGCCTAGTGCATCCTTCCTAAAATTATCAGCTGGCACACCTGGTTAGAGAGAAATCGGAGGATTTTCAGTGATAAGCGCTGTGATCCCAAGATCATTTGGCTCAAAATCAAAGCTCAATTAAAAGAATGCGTGGGGGAGCTCCTCGATGAGGCTGGTTTGAGGAACCACGAGGCTGTTTGGTGCGATCACCTGGAGCTTCGATTCGCTGCAATTGTCAGGCCGCCCATTCCTCTTTACGACTGGCAAATCAGACTCAACGCATCTGAATTCTTGTCATTTTGCTCACAGAAGGCGCAGAGTATTCTTTCCTTTGACGGGGCAGCGAAAAGAAATCCGGACAGATCCGGAGCTGGAGGTGTAGTAAAAAATGCAGATGGGGTCACTGTGCTTAGTTACGCCTGGGGTGTTGGTTTCAACACTAGCATCCAGGCCGAAGCCCTGGCGCTTCTTCAAGGCCTTAAACAGCTCAAAACGCTTGGTATTCTTGTGGCATCGGTTTTGGGAGACTCCCAATCCATCATTAAAACTATGGTAGACAGTGCTTCCCCCTCCTTTCGAGTGCCTGAATTTCTATCATGTTAAGAGAGACAATAATAAAGAAGCTGATGCTGAAGCTAATAAAGCGGTCTCCCTCCCACTCGGAGTCATAGTCAGAGATGGAGTCGAAAGTTGGGATCCTGTTCCTTAATTGACTGATTATGTTTTACTGTTTGTTACTACAGCAGTTTGTCTGCATATTTAAAGAGGGGAAGATTGAGGTGGCTGTCCGAAAAATAGAATGTAACAATCCCTGGAAGTGTAAAGAAAAAGAGGCTTTGGTTCTGGTCATGGATAACGCTGGAACCTGCTCTCCTCTTTGTAACCAGTTTTGAGGCCTTTTGGCCAGTATCAATACAACTTACTATCCGTTTCTGTTAAAAAAAAAAAAGAAATATGTGGCATGATTTTGATTTTTAGCTACCAAACCGGAGTTTCCAATGTTATTTATGGCTTGGGATCTTGAGACCACATGCATTAAGCAATTATTTCATTATCAAGATGAAACCTGAGGATTGTTTCAAATATTTCTGGATTTTGTCCTCCTCCAAGTTCATGACGAACAAATGAACCCATGATAAATAGGTTTTGATTTTATTTCGTCTATGTGAAAGGTTCAAAGATATAACATGCATTTTTTAGGGGTATGTTGACCCAAAGCTCAAATGTAACTTCTTCGTGGGTCTGTTGGCCTAGGGCTTGTAATGTATTCGTACTCATAACCCATTTTGGTTAGCCATTTGAAAGTATTGGGAGTACATCTTACAGTTATTAGGATGAAACCTAAGGAGTCCTTCAAAGTTTTGTATGCTCTGCTCTTTCTTGCAAGTTCTTCTGCATGCAACTCAACTCATGAGATGTAAAGGTCTTTATTAAATAGGAAAATTTTATATATTTTACTGAAGTATACTTTAGGGATCATTATTCTGCTAAATCACTCATTACTTTCTTATATTAAAGATTGATTTGGTTGTTCACTCTATATGTGGTTCTTTTCAGTTCCTTTCTGAGGATTTTATACAAAATATGTAATTAAGTGTTATGATATTATGTTTGTGGGATTATTTGTATGTATATCATGGCTTTATAACTTCCACCATTGATTTATATTCGAAATTTCTAACAGTCTACATTATTAAAATTCTTCTCAACGTAATTTTGTTGTCATATGTTTATGCGTTTGATAAAGTAATCTCTTTTTTTTGTATATAGGCACCTGGGCCAGAGGGGAGCCCATTTGATGCCAATTATTCAGTAACATCAATGGGAGGTTTAATAGTACAAAGGGAAGTGAGTTGGAGCAAGAAAATGTGGTGGAAAATGGGTTATATTATCCACTAAATAATTACAGGGAAGTGAGTTGGAGAAAGAAACTGTGGTGGAAAATGGGTTATATTATCCACTAAATAATTACTATGGCTTCTATAACCCAAGTCGATTTTTTTGAAATTAAATAGAAATGGTGGTGTGGAATGCACTTATATCTCTTTGGCCTTTATTTTGGTAAATTTGATATTGCATGATATATTGTCTAACCATTTTTTCTTAGCAGGTTATGAAGTTGTCATTATTCTTACTACACTTCAATTTTTTTAAGAATAAAAGGTTACCTTCCAAGGCTTTACCCTTAGTAGTGTCTTGGGAAATTTGAATGTCCACAATTTCTATTATCTTCAATGATAGGGATAATCTCGCCTTTCAACACTCTCCGCAAGTGTGACCAGTCTTCAATTGTCTTTAAAGTATTGAAAATAAAATTCAAAAGTAAAATAGGTCTCAATAGATACACATGAGCTCTGTGCTTTTTTTCGATGGTTCCAGGTAGGGGAATCCAGTGCCTGTGGGGAAAAGGGCATCCCATATCACATCGATACTCATTTTTTTATTTATAGCAATTTTGGGAACAAGCTCCAACATTTTGTGGGTTTTTGGCCTTGAAACTACTCTTGAAATGTGCTCTTCAACATAATGTAACCAACCTGCATATTAGTTGGAAATTTTTTAGTGATTATAACTTGGACGTGTGGGTCTTTTATGATGGAAATTTTAACTCCAACTCCAATGTTTAAAATGATTGAGGGTGTTTTCTTGAATCTATCCTATAAACATATTTATAGCAAGTTAAATATAGCAACAAACCTATCCAAAAAAGGCATACCACTGAATCCAGGTACATGGGAGATTGTAGAAATGAAGGATGGCATGGATTCGATCAATAAGTCATTCCTCAAAATTTTATGTACATAGCTAGCGCGAGTACTAGAGAAGGCACAACAAGTTATATATAGCTGGCACAATTACTAAAGAAGGCATAGAAAGGAAGGAAATGCCTGGACTTTCCTTCTAGTGTTTATTCCAAAATAATAATGATGACTAGAATTTATTTTTATTCTTTATTCTAGAATAACACTTCATGCCTTCATCTTGATTTTATTGACAACCAAAAAAATCATCTTTCATATCATGAATGCATGCACAGTCGACTTTAAAAAGGTTGATTTATTGATATAATTCAAGTTTGAAACCCTTGAACAATCTAAAGGAAGTTGAAGAGAGTGCTTGCATGCCCCTCTAAGTGATGTATGTTTTTAAAGAGAATGAATCTATGGGGATCTTCTCAATTTCTCTATGCATATAGAGTATGTATTAGACGATCTTCTAGATGGCTTAATTCCATCTTATTTTGTAATGAAAAAACACTACAAAGTCTCATAAAAAGTAAATGGGATTAATTATAAGGTATATTCTTTCATTCTTTAATGAAAATGCAATTTATGTAGGGTCCAAGAAATATATATGGGAATAATTCGAAGATATGGTTTTATTCTTGAGAGAAAAAACAAACTTAATTGGTCGAATCCCAAATTGAAAATATGCATATGGGCATAAGTCAAAGATATGTTTAGTTTAGTTTGTTTAAGACATGTGAAATATTACTTTATTGCAATATTGATGAGAAATTGCAGTTGTAGAGTTTTGTTGCAAGTGGTCATTTTGGACCCCTTGTCACAATAAAAAATATTGAAAAAATTCGCAGGGCACCCTATCGTTTATGCCAATATACATCGCATATGAACTTGAATACAATATAAATACAACACAACACAAAGTGAAGGATGACAAAATTTATGACAAACACACATAGGAATAATCACATGGTTGGGCTATGAAACTCAGTAAACAAATAAAATGACACAAGACAATAAAATAAATAATTGAGAAGCTCTATAACATCCAGAATGAAGAAACAAGTCCTAGGACCACAAGGAATCATAACTTTACTATCCTCTCCAAATAGCCATGTCAATAAAATTAATATTACACCTCTTTTTGTTTAAAATTACTATCTCAAAAACCCAAATTTATATTCATCATGAATCTCAATTTTAAGAACGAGAACTATTGAAACAAAGAATCAACCAAAACTTTTAAGTTGATAATCTGACTATAATCTTTGCAAAGCGATGTAGGCAATGAGAAGACCTCACATTTTAATTTGAATTACAAAACCCTCATAAAAGTTTATTGCAAATAAAATTACTTGAAAAATACATAGTTCCAAGATATAATTTCATTCTTAATAAAACAAAAAAAAGTTTGTTGCAAATAAAATTACTTAAAAATACATAGTTCCAAGATATAATTTCATTCTTAATAAAACAAAAAAAATGCACTTTTTGGTACACCCCTAAAGTACAATCTATGCCATTTACAATATATGCAATTTAGCTTAGATAGGACAAAGGTTTGAAATTCTTCATTTTCCCTGAATTTGCTCTAAGCACCACTCTCTTGTATCGAAATGCAAGTGCCATTTTCCAGTTGTAACTAGATTTATGGGATGGTTCATATTATTGCAAATGATATATTAAATATTGATATTTCTATTTACTTATTTTTACGATATATTTGGATTCTGTAAATAATAATTGTAGGTAATCATACTAGGTACACTACAAACCATAGAGATAAGTTTACCTTTGTTTTTTTTTCAAATGACTTAAGGTTTATATAAATATAAGGTTAATGTATGAATTAAAAAGAAACGTTTTCTAAAGGATTTTTAAGGTATCTATCTAGATAGTAGTGATTAGCAACGCCTTTTATATAAATGGTTAACATAAACAATTAACCGTGGAAAAAAGGTCAAGCAATTTTAAATATTTATTTTTATTTTTATTTATTATTTTTTGGGTTAATTTTAGATGAATATTTTAGGTACTATGTGGATATTAATTATTATTTTAAATATTTTGAAATTTTGAAATATGATATTTTTTTATTAGTTAAGAGTTTTGTTTTAATTTCTTTATAAATTATTATTAAACTTAACATGAATAAAAGTCTACTAATTTTATAAAAGAAAATATTTATCTAAAAAAATCATATGAGATCACCTAATTTTCCTTTAATTCTTTACATGTCACCATTAAATTTGATATTACTAAAAATTTACATGTTTGATAAAAAGTGTGTATTTTTTACTAAAGAATCATGCTAGATCACCTAATTTTAGTAATGGATTAATTGATATTGATAAATTGTAAACAATAATCATTACAATTTTTTCTAACTTTACCCAATCGAAGAAAAAAAAGCTTCGTGATTAATTATAGTGAAGGTATCTCTCTTCGGGGTTGGGTTGGGCAAATACTTTTCATCCCAACCAATAAGATCAATCAATTTTCGTCTCCCTCCATCAAACCATTTTTTACCACATAGCACTCTGAATAGTGCAATACGTCAATCTCACTGCCAACAACTCTTGGCACTTCGAATAGTGCACGGCATAATCCTCTAACCTAGTCAGTGCAGAGCTTCCCAAGAACACCCGAAAAAAGGCAGTTGGGAAGCAGTCTCACACAACATATCCAAAGAGTTGGCTTATCATTTGAATCCACACTCATTCCTATAATCCTCTCACGCATGATTCACTTATACTCTTCCGAAGTATCCATAAAAGCAACATGAGTTCCTCCAAATACCATCAGAACCCCATATCTCTGAGCAAATCCAATAGCCATATTTGCTCTGAACTCCCCCAGAGACTTCAATATTGTAAAATCCAACATATGTGGCCACAAAAACCATATTACCATCATGTGCATTCATGAATAAATCAAGGTAATCTCAGATCTCCCCCTTGGTTCCATGATACTGGACCAGAACTTCGAAGCAGTGTCGACTAAACTAGTGGAATCTCGTGGAACGACCCATTGTGTGGCCTGGGGAACGAGTCATTGGGATTTAGGACCTTGACAGAGCTCCCACGCCTTGGCGGAAATCCAGTGCTAACGACGTCGTTTGGTGGAGAAAAGACAGTTAGTTGGGCATGACACACTTGGGGCAAGGTCTATCAACACTTTGTGAGCCTCATGAATAGGTTGCAAACAATGGGCTTGCCTCGTGGCTCTTGCATTGGAGAGTTTGATAAACGTTACATGCATGAATTCAAATGTGGGCTATGTTTCTGGTGAAATGATCATTTCAAATTTTCTATTCCTTCAATGTACCTTTGCACATTTAAAAGCAATGGCTAATAATATATATATATATATATATATATATATATATATATATATATATATATATATAATTAATTAATTTTTTTAAATATCAACCTAAAAACCATACAATTAAATTTTGATAAAAAGTTCAATATTATAAATTTTATTCAAAACATCGCAATAATGATTTGTCACAACCTTAATCAATTTTCTCTTATTCTCATCACATCTTACATATATTCTTTTCTACTCTTATATTCCTTTTAAGGTGAGTAAAATTAATTAGTTTTAATAAATTAAAGCATGGTGGGAATGAGAGGCTACTCCCTAGAAAATTAATAAAAGCATTATGTAATCTAGGATAGATGATAAGTTCCATATGATAAAAATCATTATGCAACGAAGATGAAATGAAAAAGTTGGATATAATAAAAATATTTTGCAATGAATATGAAATGATAAAGTTGGATATGTATTCTATTTTTACACTGTAAAGTGTCATTATTTGAAAACAACTTTTCTAAACTCTTACGTGTACCATTGTGGATCATTGATTTTGATGTTAGATGATTGAAATAGTCTCTACCTTAGGATTAAATACTATTATTATTAATTAGTTACAGAGTAAAACCGTTTTATGGTCAGCCAAGGTCACTTGGCGTAATAGAAGCCATAAAAGAGAAAGTGATGGAAGGAGAGGTGGATTCAGTATTCCATATTGGGACATTAGCTATGCTACAGGTTTCCTGGTTGAGTGGGACTACTTCGTGTAGTTAATCAATCCAATTGCTTTGCCAGTGCCATACATGACAACCATTGGAAACCATGAAAGGTAATTCTCTTCTTCATTAAACCCTAATATTATCTTCCATTTCTATATCTACACGATGATACTATGCATCTTGCTTTTACACACCACTGAGATTAGATATAGAAATTTAGTGGAAGTGGGTTTAGCTAATTCTTTTCCTAGTATGTTACCTTACAGAGATTTTCCATTCTCTGAATCAAAATATAAGACACCAGATTCCAGTGGAGAGTGTGGAGTTCCTTACGAGAAATATTTTCATATGCCAACAGCTGAGAAGACAAGCCATGGTATTCAATCAGTCAGGGACCAGTGCATTTCACTGTTATTTCCACTGAGCATAATCGGGCAGACGCAGTGAACATGTGCTAAATTTGTCTGCCTGATTTAAAGTTTCCTATCTCGGATTTAGAGAACCGAAATATTTTATAATGTTCAGTTGCAATTGAGAGCCATAATTTTGATTGGATATGTTTTTACTTTGGATGACAATGGCTCGATAGTATGAATGGATCAAGCGAGACCTTGCTTCTACAAATCGCAAACAAACTCCATGGATTATTTTTTGTGGGTAAGATCAGGTCACATCAGCTAATATAATAACAGTCTCATTGCAATTTTTACTAAAACATACCTTCAATTTCCAGTTAGTTTTTGCAGATTAAAGGATAACTCTATGACTATGAAGCTCTTATAAATTATGGATTTATGATCAATTATCATAAATATCAATTTTATTTAACGAAGTTACTTCCTATCTGATCAATTCTTTCACATTTTATAATAATTTTAGGCAGGCAATTCATCCTTTTTAGGGTTTTCATAGTTCTTGGTAAAAAAAATTATGGTTTGCAATTCCAGGCACAAGCCGATGTACTCAACGAGAAAATCTGGCCTTTTTGAATTGGTGAGCCCAACTGTGGATTTTCAATTTGTCAATGCAATTGAGCCACTTCTCATGGAATATCATGTCATGAACATATTTCTATTGTGTTTTGTTCCCACTATTCTAATTTGTGGAGTTTTCTTTTGAATTTATTTTTAACTGAACAAATTAAATTTGGAGCTGCCACTATCAAGTTTAATGATTATTGTTTGACACATTGTTTTTAATTATGAAAACAATTAGGTTGAATATATAAGTGATTTATAATATAAAACTCGAATACTTTAGCAACCGTCAAGATCAATGATTATTATTTGAAAAAATTGAACTGTTGGGTTGAAAATATAATGCATTTATATTCTAAAACTCGAATGCTTCAACCACCATCAAGAAAATGATTATTATTTGACACGTTGTTTTTAATTGTGAACTGTTAGCATTAATATATAACATGTTTATACTATAATACGTGCTTCCTTGAATACAAAAATATTAATTATCATTTTGTTTCTAATCACATCTATGTACATGTAATCATCCATGCCCGAAAAGAATTATAATCATGCCTTTTTCTTATTATTAAGTGCATTTCTAATCACATACCTACATATGTAATCAACCCTTAACGGAAAAAATTATAGTCATGGTTTTTTCTTATTATTTAGTACCTAAAATAGTGATGGCACAGATATTGCTCCACGTATGTCAATATAGTGATGGCACAAATATTGCTACATGTATGTCAATATAGTGATGGCACAGATATTGCTCCACGTATGTCAATATCATGATAAATTATTATATTTATGTTTTATCTATTTCATTTTCATTTTCTTAGTAATTCATTTTTTCGTAATCCTTGGAAACATGATTATGGGTGATATTTTTAATCCATGCAATCATCTCTTTAATCAACACACCATTCCTTCCTTCCTTTTTACCCCAAACCAATCAATTAACTATTTTAGGTATTTTTTTCCTTTGGACTCATTATCTTGGTCAATAGAGAGGAGGGATCCTAATAATTAACACTTTATATATGAGCATTTAACTATTTCAGGTATTTTTTTTCCTTTGGGCTCATTATCTTGGTCAATAGAGAGGAGGGATCCTAATAATTGACACTTTATATACGAGAGTATCCATTAACTACAAAAGGATCTTTATACCACCGTACATAATTATTTTCATTATACTTTTCCTTGAGCACCCATTGCATTATACTTCTCCTTGAACACCCATTGCATCTAATTGTTTCCCTTCCTTGAAGCAACTCTTTCAAATGCATATTTGGTTTTGTTTCAAGACTTTCATTTCCTCCTCCTCTGATTTCTTCTAGTAAGAAGACACATCTCCATTAATAACCTCTTTGACATTTCTTTTCTCACATCACATGGAATATAAAGAAAAATTATTAAAATTGGCGGACTAAAATAGTGATATTGCTCCACGTATGTCAATATAGTGATGGCATAGATATTGCTCCACGTATGTCAATATCATGATAAATCATTATATTTATGTTTTATCCATTCCATTCATGATAAATTATTATATTTATGTTTTATCCATTCCATTTTCATTTTCTTAGTAATTCATTTTCTTCTTAATCCTTGGAAACATGATTATGGGGGATTTTTTTAATCCATGCAATCATCTCTTTAATAAACACACCATTCCTTCCTTCCTTTTTACCCGAAACCAACCAGTTAACTATTTCAGGTATTTTTTTCCTTTGGGTTCATTATCTTGGTCAATAGAGAGAAGGGATCCTAATAATTAACACTTTATATATGAGAGTATCCATTAACTACAAAAGGATCTTTATACCACCGTACATAATTATTTTCATTATACTTTTCCTTGAACACCCATTGCATTATACTTCTACTTGAACACCCATTGCATTATACTTCTACTTGAACACCCATTGCATCTGATTGTTTCCCTTCCTTGAAGCAACTCTTTCAAATGCATCTTTGGTTTTGTTTCAAGACTTTCATTCTTCCTCCATTGATTTCTTCTAGTAAGAAGACACATCTCCATAAGAACCTCTTTAACATTTCTTTTCTCACAACACATGGAATATAGAGAAATTTTTTTAAAATGGGCAGGCTCATAGGCATACCCATCATGGTTTTTTTTCCATAATTCATCTCAATTTTTTCTCTTCATCTCAATGATCATTTTCAAGATTCCCATTTTCATTAAGTATTAATCGTAGTTTTGCATATGTTGATGGTGGTTTAGAGTTATTGTGACATTGTTATAGCACATAATCGTACATCACTGTGAAAGGAAGAGCCTCTATAGGTTATAAAAAAATCAACTTTTTTATCCAAACAATTCTCCAAACCTATAAGTTATTTTAAATAAAATAATTCGTATTTATAAGTTAAATATTCAATTAAATCACATAACATATCACATATTTTTTCTCTATACTACTTTTTCCTATGTTACTGCTTTACAGCATTTCCTTTGCAACATATGGTGCAATTGCTAGTTTATAACAAGTTTGCATTGCATACGGCATACTTGCAAAATAAAAGTGGATTGAAGCGATAACATAAGGCAATTAACCCAGTTCACACTTGAAGGATATCATGGATATGGTGAAACCTAGTAGTAGTAGCCCAATTGCGCCGAGCCTCGTAATTCGAGATCTACTAGCCAGGGAGACAGAAAAAGGACATGAGAAATTCAACTTTAGTGTTTTAGGGATCAACTCTATTGTTGGCTTTACTGCATCAATGTTGCAATAAATAAATAAAATGACATGTATTATTTTTACAGAATGGACCCAAATTAAGAACCAGAGCATTGCGGCAATAAAAAATGGATGGGAATCAAGAACGAAAGCATTGATGATCATTTTTATATTACATCATATTTATTTATTATTTTTCACTAAATTTTAAACTTATTTGATTACTAATTAGTCTTAAGTACTTCTAGCTGACTATATTATTACTCACTAAAACCACAAGTGCTTATGAGCTTAAAGAATGATGTAACTAATGTATGGCTTCTCAATGGTTTTTGTCCTACACGTACTCAATCAAAAATGTTTAGTCGTTGATCAACTTATTCTATTGATGTTAAAATAATATATATTTTTTTAATGTAAGAGCTATTTTTTTAGAGGACTATCTGTAATAACACAGTCAGTTTTCTTCACTGCTCTCATGTTGGTTTAAATAACCATCTAAGGCATTTGTCTGAAAATCCTCTAAACCTTAAGAAATTGGGCTAGACTGGAGATTTCTATCATTTGGGAAAAGGAAGTGTTCGATAATTTTTTAGCAATATCAGTGAAGCTTGCTTAATACAATCAGTGCATTTTTCTTCGCTGCTCTCATGTTGGTTTAAATAACCATCTAAGGCATTTGTATGAAAATCCTCTAAACGTTAAGAAAGTCATTTGCCTGAAAATCCTCTAAACGTTAAGAAATTGGGCTAGACTGGAGATTCTTATCATTTGGGGAGATTCTTATCATTTGGGAAAAGGAAGTGTTCAACAATTATTGAGCAATATCAGTTAAACTTGCTTGTTGGATAGCAACAAAATCATTGATGGAGGAAAAAAATGAAGAAATATATGTTTCGAAGGGTAGAAATATGGTGGAAAAAAAACAATGGTTTATTAGAGCCAGCCAAGCGTGCACTATTATGCACATACTCAAACTCCAAAGAATACATTAAACATGAGGAATGAATCTTTTTCTCATTACAGATTGTAGACTGTAGTTCCGTGTTGGAAGTGTTGGTTGAATATGAGAGCTTCAACTCTTCTTCTAGTGGAATTGACAACAAAGATGTTAACTCTAATAACATCACAATGAAAACTAAATTAAAAGCAGTGTTTTATTTCATACATGGTGCATTACCACAAAGAACATCATATGGCTATGTAATAGAAGTAGTATTTTATTTCATACATGGTGCATTACCACAAAGAACACCATATGACTATGTAATGCCTGCAAGGTAGTATCGCTTATCCATCCAGTCACCAAAACTTGGTTGGTGGTTTATTGGTGTACATGTTTCAAATTTAACCAAAATAAATGTAAAGAAAAAGCAGGACAAAGATGAACCATATTTTTGCTTTGTGTTGAAGTGGAGAATATATACTTGCCACAATGGGAACACTGGTGAAAATTGTACATGGAAAGTGCACCCACTTCAGAGGGTTAAACTGGTGGGAATCAGACTCCCAATTGAGTCTTATTATCTGCAAATCAACAAAAAAGAATTGACAAAGTCTTGAGAGTTTTTTTTAAACAACATTTCAGTAATTCTTCCACATTAAATGTTAGTCAAGACACATAGACCTTTTTTCTTTTTGAAGTGCCTTTTGGTGCAGTTGGAGGAGTCATATCTATTCAGGTCATATCACATGCTTCAATATATTTTGACATTTATTCCAGATGTAGAAGTTCTCCAAATCTTCACAATTTGGATTACCATACAAACGTTTCCAATGGTGTGGAAAATTCATTTTTTACAACTGTTAAAAATAAGCAATATTTTTTGACATTTATTCCAGATTTGGAAGTTTTCCAACTCTTCACAATTGGGATTACCATACAAACATTTGCAATAGGGATAATAATAAGGCTAGCTTCAGATGAATCTGTGATTCTATATTATGTTTTGAGCTTCAGAGATTATTTGGGTCCCATGGTATGCTTCTACGAACATTCACTACAAACAATTAAAAGTGATAACGACTGTATATTCAAATGGAGACGATGTGCTAAGTTATAGGAAGAATCATTTAATAACATAATTTAAGAAGATGATAAGAAATTACAAGTATTTTGTCACTTCTCTGTGTTGAATAAAAAGGCTCGTATCGAAAGTAATCACGGGATTTAGTAGAACATGCAGAGAGGACTTTTCTAGAGCGATCGGAATGGCATCTAGGGTTTCTTCCTTCTCCTCACAGACAACCGCTCTCTCCTCTGATCCTTCCGCGCCGGCTAAGCCTGCGGCTCAGACACATCTCCCCCCTGCGGCGGCCGATCTTGCACTAGTTCCTCTCGCCACGCTTTGCCCCCTCCCTGTTGCATTGACACCTACAGTTCTGATCAAGGCCGGAAATTTCTTCGGCGTGTTGATGGCCCTGGCCGAGTGTCTGAAACCCTGCATAACAATAGCCTGGTCTTTTCTCTCGTGCCAGAGTTTCTGGGCATGTTCGCAGCGACGGCCCCTCTCGAATCACAACTTACAGGCAGCGAGGCAGGAGTTTATATGCAGCATAAGAACCGTGGGCCCTTCTACAGCTCTGTACCCCTGTCATTTGCAATGGATTTGTGCTGGAGCGGCAGTCTCCTTTCAAGGGAGAAATTACCTCCTCGACCGCTACTAGGTAGTCAGGCTCTCGAAGACTTGAAAGAATCTGGCACTGGGTTGGTCGAGAAGGAGCTCAAAAATATCTCTGCCTCCTTTCAGATTCAAATCTCACAAATTTCAGGCAAAACCATTCTGCTATGGGTCTGCTCCTCAGACCTGGTGCAGAATCTCAAGGAAAATCTGGAACGCCGGATCGGGATACTTTTGGCCCTCCAGAGACTTCTTTTTCAAGGTAAACAACTCGAATACCTTCTTCCCCTCTCTGCTTACAACATAAATAGAAACAATTCTTTGGTTTTTTCCCTTCATTTGCGAGGAGGCGCTACTGGGCAGTCATCTTTTGCTCCTCCCTTCTCCTACAAAGATGCAGTACGCTCTGAGATTCCAAAACCCCCTGAGGCCCCTAAACCCAGGCCTTTCCTGGTTGACAAGCTAGAGGAGGTTCCTTCTGTTGAGTTCTTCCATCCTGGCCTAGCAAATGATCTTCAAAATTTTGCCGAAAGGGCCATCATATGTAGGTTCAATGGGCTCTGGCCGCGATCTAAGGAACTCTATGACTGGATCCATGCTAACTTGACTCACCAGTGCAAGGTCAGATTTTGTTCAAAAGGATACTTCATAGTTTTGTTTGACAAGATTAAGAATTATAATCAGGCCTTAGAAGAAGGCCCCTATTTTATGGGAACTGCTGGGCTTTTCTTAACTCCATGGTTCCCAGATTTTGACCCAGCAACTGCAGTTATCACCAGGACACCTGTATGGATTAGGCTGCCAAACTTACCAGCCCATCTATGACATATTGCAGTTTATAAGGGCATAGGCAACACATTGGGCCGCTTTTTAATGGGGGATTACTGGCGGGAAAATCAAGGGCTTTACACATATGCCAGAATATGTGTGGAACTAGATTTGAGTAAGGGACTGCCAGATCAAATCAATCTCAAGATCAACGACTTTGTTTGGACTCAAAACCTAGATTACAAGAATACTGCTTTTCGTTGCCGCCATTGTCACCAAACAGGGCATCTGCAAAATTCCTGCCCATATCTCCCTGCAAAAACTAAAAAAGATAACATCTCTCAGACTAAACCCAAGCGATGGACTCCTTGCTCTCCGCCGCCAGCCGTAAGCTCTGACTCCTCAAGCTCGGAAGACGAAGAGAGTGATGCAGAACCTGATCATCCGCCTCAGACGATGGACCTGTCATCTGTTGCTCCTGCGCGTCCTCCTGTCACAGCTATCACCCAGAAACGGGTCCATGAGACCTCCTCCTCAGAATCAGATAAGGAGACTCCCCTATTGGAGGACTCCAGTCTTCAAGTTGTTTTAACTCATCCTCCCCAGGATGGCTGGGTCAAAGTCAATAAAAAGAAAGGAAAAAAACTTCGTGTGGAGACTTCAGCCCATGTTAGGTAGAAGTCGGTCCTTCTCGCATTCTAGTCATTTGCTGTAGCTCCTTGCTTGGAACAGTCCATCTCCGGGACCGAGGTTGATAGTTTTATCATTTCCGGTCGACCGGTGTCTTGTAAAAAAAAAAAAAAAATCACGAGATTTAGTAAACTAAATGTACTAACGAGCTTATATTTATTATAGGCCATGTGTAATTAATTTTGCACAATTGTAAATGGTAAAACTAACCATACAAGGATGCACTTAAATATCATCTCCCATGACCCATGGGAGGGTGTTTTGTGCCCTCTGGAGGTTTCAATCCATATGCTTATGCTTCAAGCACAATTTCATACTCCATATGATCTAGAAACGGTGTAAATTCTTTATTCTCCACATTGAAACGATGTAATGTCTTTATTCTCTACATTGTGTTCAAATTAGAATAGGTTATTATTTTATTCATTAAATAATTAAATAATCCATAACATGGTTGTTCAAATTGGAATAGTTTATTGTTTTATTCATTAAATGATTAAATAAACCATTGTAGTATAACACCACAAGAATCTACACTAAAAAAAAATGATAGACAATTATAGGCCAGTTGTGATTTCCATAAGCCATAGTCTAAAAATCCCATAGGATAACCCAGGAATTCTTGTAAGATTATGAAAAATTCTGGCAAAGATTTTTGAAAATCTAGGTTTCAGTCGTTAAACTTCATTATTTTGGGTGCCCTAAAGGTTTTTGATGGTGTTGAATCCAATTCCACCATCAAAAATGCAATTCAAACACTCCAACTACTTGATTTTTTGAAAAAAGAGAGTATTGGATTCTAGCAAAAAGTTGTCGTCTGGGCTATTCTTTTGTGTCGGTAGACAACTCCCTTCCATAAAGTGAAGAAAAAGATAACCACATGGTGGAAAAAAATAAAACCACGTACTCTTCATTTACATTCCTCCGACAATTGTTATCTGATGCCACTCTGACAATTGTTATCTGATGCCACTTCTAGAACCATCATTGACGCTTCGAGCAACCGTCACTTACACTTTATGCTCTTCATCTCTGTGTGCAGCTAAAAAATGCTCGCACCCTTCACCTCTGTGAGTGAAAATACCAATAGCCACCATTGATGCTTCACGTCGTTCACCTCCGTGTGCAACTGGAAATTGCTCGCATCATAGGGATAATTATTTTTCGGTTGAGGAGTTTGCAGGTACAAAACCAAATGCGTAGGGTTTGGATAGCGTTTTTGCAACGAAACACCCTAAATTCAACATAGCTCTTTCGTTAAAATTATCTTACTTTAACAGATTTTTCTTTCACTAAAATTCTCTTAATGTAAAATGTTTTAGATTTACATCTATTAACAACAAATGTTTCCCTACCTTTGCAACATTTTCAAAGTTCAATTTTGAAAAAAAATTAGGCTTGGATGAGAGCTAGAGTACACTTAGCAATATAAAGTGCATCTTTAATATTTATGGAAAAACACTAAGCTATCTGAAGTAAAATGAAATGTTGTTCTGAGAAGGAAAAATAAAAAATTTAAAAGGTTAACATGAACATTAACCTAGAGAAGGCGCCTGGGGGATTTCGGAAAAATCAAAGGGCCATGAACCAATATGCAATGATATCCTTTTCGATTTCGTATATTCACAGATTATGTTAGCATTGAATTGTCTTTAAAATGCTATGTTAAACCCTTTTTCACATCGATTTACAGTCACTAGATTCTCCTCGTGGATGTCAGTGCTTTGCTTGTAGTCAACGTGTATTCTGGCTTTCTTGAGGTAGATTTACATGAGGCAGCTAAAAATTGCTCGAGAAAACTGACTATTAAGCTCGAGAAAACTAACTATTAAGAGAGGTATTACTAATAAACTAGATATACCACTTTCAAGCATAAGAGAGACGAATTGGAGGTATGCCTTAATGGAGCAAGGTCTTCGGGATATTTTTCAATTTTGGAGTTAGCTCCCTAATAAGTGGTGGCTTTCCACCCCAAGGTAATAGATTGAACCAGGTCTCCTTTCTCTAAAGAGGTTCTTTCAGCACTCGCCTAACTTAACCCGATTCTTAGCCCTAACCCGCCACTATTTGACAAGTTAAAGCTTTGGATACCTGAAGAAGAAGTATAGGCGGTCGATTCTGTAGCAGAGAAATCCACTCTATAAGTTTTGGCCTTTTCAATTGAAGTTTCAGCCTTTGCAATTGAATTTGTAGTGGACGTCTATATTTATTTCTCTTAGAAAGGACTGAGTTAAGCGAGTAAGGTTCTTCGCCAAACCTGAACCTCAAAAGTATAGTAAACCTGTGTAGATGGTGCAACCCAACATGCACCACCGAATCTCCTTTTTAGAGGTACTTGAACCCCCTACCAGTAAATTTTTTATTATTTCCAACTGGTAGTGCTTTCCTCCCCTCATTAGTATACCCTCCCTCCCCTCCCCTCCCGAACCTAGAACTTCATTCAAACTAATGTCCGCCGCTTCGTCAGTGTAACTTTTGTATACCTTTCGGTTGAACGAACTAGTTTCATTCTAACTAGATTGGGATAGTCTCCATCCTTCACCCCTGGGCTGGTTGGTTTTCCAGGCTCAGATAAAAGAAACTACAATCCTTCTGGTAATATTTCTCTGGTTGGGCTTGTCTGTGGGAGGATAGGAGCGGAGAAAGACTAATAGTTGTAGTTTGAGGTTGGACCGATACTATCTTACAAATGGTGCCAGCCTGGAATATTTGGATGCTCGAAAAAGAAGAGCTCTCAGATTGAAGTCCACAAACTAGAAACTCGATAATGGAGTCCTCTACCGAAGGAATTATGACAATGTTCTACTAAGATGCTTAAAGAAAGACGATGTAGACAAAACTTGGGATTAGTGGTTGGGAAGCTTGATAAATGGTTTGCATGCTAACAACCAGTTACACGACACCATTAGCCAGCTGATACGAAAATAAACCTAAAGTTTTTTTATGCAAAGGATGACAACATTTTATGTTGTGGATTAATGCTAGCTACAAAACTAGCATTAATGGATCTCGACACTCTCCATTATAATTTTATTATAAAATTTTATCAATATATGTGAATTAGTCAGCAATAAGACTTCAATGTATATCAACCAATAAAATATGCGATAATAAAAAATTAAATAGTTTTAAATTTTCATATTATTTTAAACTTTGATTAAATTCATCTTATACAAATAAGTCAAAATAAATTAATGTCAGTCAAAGCCAAGCGATATCGATCACTATATACCATGTCGAGTGGGTATAATAAAGGGAAATCAATTACTAAAGGTTAAACATTTTTTTTGGGATATTAGTCTTGCCGGAGAGGTGAATGATTTCAATATTTTATCTTTATTTTAAGTGAGTTCTATTTAGATAAGATAAAGTTAGAATCTATAATTAATTTATAAAATAAATGTAATGTTAAATGATAAATAAATGTAAGGTTTATTTTTATTTTTTGTTATTTAATATTATTATGTTGGGAGTTGCATTTTATAGTTAGATAGGAGACATATGTAATTTTTGTGTGTGTTTAATTTTTGTTGACATGCATCACTTTTAAAATAAAAATTAAATATTTTAGGATTAACAAAAAAAAGAAAAACAAGAATGAATATGGTCAATTTTAATTAAAAGCATATATTCATTAGATTAGTTATTAGTATTACAACTTAATATGAAGAAGAGGTGTAAAAACATTTCACTCTCATTCTTAGCCATAAATAAAATATTTGGATACATATAAAATAATATAATTTTATGTTTTAATTAAAAGCATATACTCACTAGATTAGTTATTGATATTACAACCTAATATAAAGAAAAGGTGTAAAAATATTTCACTCTTAGTCATAAATAAAATATTCCTATACATATAAAATCCAATATTTTACTTTTGAATATAAGAAAGATGTATAATTGTTGTTATTTTTTTAAATATTTAAATATGTGACTTAAAAAATCATTTAAACTATAAATAAATATAGTTTTAATGTTTATCGTTATAAAATATTTTAGTGTTCTTGTTAAGTAGAGTATTTTAATATCAATTATGTATATATTAATTGGAGAATCTGGATTATCCACAGTATCATAAAACATTGGTCGATATTTCGAATCCCAACGGGGATCCATCATCAGGACGAGAATGGAGAATGAAGAATGAAAGAAGGTCGCAGAAGGTCAAGGTATAAATAGTGAAGGGCAATGATATTTGAGAGGAGCCGACAATAGATAACAATCTTATTTAAATAAATTATTTTTAATTTTAATAAAAAAATAATAATTGAGCGCATATTTTGTCTAATGGTTCCTACTGCTGAGAATTGAGCAAAAATGTCACTCCTTCCCAAAACCTTGGCAATCTTATCTGTCACACCTTTGATGTATGGCAGAAAAACCTTTCCACCATTCTCCTAAGGATCCTGGCGTCTCTTGGATACAACAGTGCCTTTTGCCTTGTTTATGGCTTTTTTTATTTCTCTTTCCTTATACCCTACACCCAAGAAAACAGATGTCAGGTGAGAGAGTTCTTCTTCTAAGTGCTCTTCATCGAGAGAGGCAAGGGCTTTCTTTTCGAAGATGAGAATTTCTGATGAAGAGCACCTAAAAGAAGAACTCTCTCACCTAACATATGTTTTCTTGGGTATAGGGTATAAGGAAAGAGAAATAAAAAAAGCCATAAACAGGGCAAAAGGCACTGTCATATCCAAGAGACGCCACGATCCTTAGGAGAACGGTGGAAGCATTTTTTTGCCATACATCAAAGGTGTGATAGATAAGATTGCCAGGGTTTTGGGAAGGAGTGGCATTTTTGCTCAATTCTCAGCAGCAGGAACTATTAGAAAAAATATGCGCTCAGTTAAAGATAGCATTAGTCAGGGGCAGCTTAAAGGTGTTTACAAGATTGATTTATCATGTGGGAAGAGTTATATCGGTGAAACTGGGCGCTCTCTTCAAAAGCGTCTAAAGGAGCATGGTGCCGATATTAAACATGAGTGATCTCAAACCTCGGCCCTTGTTGATCACTCCTCAAAAACGAAACATCACTTGTGCCTTGAGGATGCTAAAATCATTGCAAGGGAGGAACATTATCAGAGACGAAAGATTAGAGAAGCGGTGGAGATTATAAAACACTCGCATAACATCAACAGGGACGGAGGATTCGAGATTAGTGACAGTTGGCGGCCTATTATTAGACAGATTTGCTCATTGGGTTCGTCCACTTCCCAGGTATAAATTTGCAAGTTTGCTTCTTCCCCTTTTAGTAAGTAGTTTAGGGTCGTGTCTATTCAAAGCATTTTATTTCACTCACTTGTAATAATTTGTGTTAATTAATTTTTATTTTATTTATAAAAATTAATTAATTAATAATTATTATCAGTGAGAGGAAGTAAATTTTCAAATATTTCAGTTAAAAGTAATTTATAGATTATAATAACTTATTAAGATTTAAATAAATTATAATAACTTATTAGGTTTTAATTAATTATATTAATATAAATTAACTATTATCATTTATTTATTAACATATATTAAAAAAATTATTTATAATTAATAAACATCTCTTCTTCTTATTTAATTACACTCAGTTTAATAATTGGTAGATTCTAGTTTAGGTTAAAGTTTAGGTTAGGAATTAAATACCTTGGTGTAATTAAAATATTTTTAGTCATAAAATTTAGTCATTAGTTAAAATTAATTAAAATTTTAGACATTAAATAAAAAAAAATTAGACATTAAATAAAAATTAATAAGAATTAGTTTAGTATGATTAATTTAAGTCTTAGGGTTTATTATATAAAAAAAATTAATTAATTTATTAAAAATAATTTAAGCACTTAGGGTTTTTAAAATTAAAATTTAAAACTTTAAATATTTATTAAAAAATTTAGTTATTATTATTAAAAATACACACACACACACACACACACACACACACACACACACACACACACACATATATATATATATATTAAAAATGTTATTAATTTTTTTTATTAAAATTAAAAATAATTTATTTGAATAAGATTGTTATCTATTGTCGGTTCCTCTCAAACATCATTGCCCTTCACTATTTATATCTTGACCTTCTGCGACCTTCTTTCATTCTTCATTCTCGTTCTGATGATGGATCCCTGTTGGGATTCAAAACGTCGACCAATGTTTTATGATATTGTGGATAATCTAGATTCTACAATTAACAATAACCACAAAAGTTTAAAAACCATATGTATATATTATATAATTCAATCGAAAAACCCTCGATGGGGGTGATGATACCATGAACGAGAGGGCTTTGGGATCCCAACCCCAGCCATATGTTAGTCATGCAATTAGTAAAGCGGGAAGGTGGTGGGCTCTTAGCCTGATGCAAGATGGTTCTCGAGAACATTTTGCTACCTATTATGTTTTGGCTTAGGTATGATTGTGCTCAACTATGGTGGGTGATGAGAAGAAGGCTTGTGTATTCTAGTGGCGGTTATAGTTGTAGTTCAGGCTGACGAAGAAATGCGAACTACCAGGGAGGTGAGGAGGCACTCCTTGAAATTCACCTTTATGAGTGGTATTGTGTGCATATCTTTGTTTGGGACCCGAGAGAGGAGATGTCTGGTGTTTAGGCTTTGGTAGATGGTAGGCTTCCTTTTGTGCGATGACTCTTCCTTCTGTTGATTCCTTTCTTGCAAAATTGGAGGTGTCACCTAGGTCTACGAGTGTGGGTAAGGTGTATTTCCCTCAGCCAATTCCTTATGTTCATGTCTAATTCTCTTTCTAGTAATTATGGTTTAGTTGTTGCTTTGGAGCTTAGGTGGTATAACTGGTTCCTCTTTGGCTTCTTGGTGAAGAACTGTATCATTGTGTTAGTGGGTTCCTAGGTTAATGTGGTTGTTGTTTTCCTTAGCCAAGGGCCCAGGACCCCTATGAAGCGTAACCCATGTCTTCTCTTCCAGTGTTAGGGGAAATCAAGTCCTTGTCCTATGTCTGAGGCTCCTATTCTTCATGGGCTCCTGCTTGGGTAGGCTATGGGCCACAATTTGGAGTCTGTCCCTTCAGCCCCTAAAGTTTTTTCCATTTGTTGGCTTGATTTTCAGAGGTTGGGGTGGTTTACAGTGTTGTTATGTGGCATTTGTAATGGTTCTTTCAGGGGGTTGTGTCAAATCTCAGAGTTAGTTTTATCCTGTAGTGTTGGCGAGTCTGGGGGTGTCTGGTCCTAGGGAGGCAACATTGGTAGGTGACACCCCTCATGTTGTGGTGTCATGTGGAGGGAAATTGGGGTTGTGGCATATAATAGTGGTTGGGTGGGCCAACTGGTCTGAAGCCTTGCATTGTCAAAGAAATCCTCTTTGTGTGCAGATATGTCAGGGCAGAGGGGTTGACCCCACAGAGGGGGAGGGCATCATGTCCATGATCCAGGTGGATATCGGTGGCCACCCACCTATTCCATTTGGACCAGCACCATCAATTCTTGCAGCTTTTCACATTCAGCACAACTTACTATTTTTAGCAGGTTTTCGGGTCCTCCACTCTCGAAGCCGTTTTGGGGGCTTAATGATCCAGGTGGATATTGGTGGCCACCCACCTATTCCATTTGAACCCCCATCATCAGTTCTTTCAGTTTTCAAGTTGCAGCATAACTTACTATTTTTAGCAGTTTTTCGAGTCCTGAACTTCCGGAGCCGTTTTGAGGCCCTAAACGAAGTTTTTTGGGTATCGTTTTTACCAGCGGATTTGATCATCAAATTCGTCTTGAAAGTTGTAGTCCTCGGATAGCTCTTTCTAACAAGCTATTGAGCGCATCAAACGGAGATCGGGTGCCAAAGTTATGCCCCCGGGAAGTTGAACCACCAATTTACCCAAACGGGCGCCCACAGTTTTGGCGCCTCATATCCTACGGTTAGGTTTTTGGACGTTTCATATTCTACATTGTTTCTCAACAATAAATAGGCCCTCGAGCCTCATTGTAACACAGTTCAGAGGTCTGTAGCCATCACATCTCTTCTCAGAGATTCGCTACCAGCACCCTAGCTATTTTATTTCCATTATGCATGTAAGCATATTTCTGTTATTTGATATTAATGAAATGAAGCATTATTTCCGCTGCATCTCTATGTTCATGGTTATTTCTGTATTCTGTTGCGTTCCTGCATAAAATCCGGATCAGTGGTATCAGAGCGGGTCTGCTCTTTCTTTGTTTTTTCTTTGCATGTCCCCAACGCGGTCAGGGTATAAGGAGTTAGGGCTCGATCTGGTTGAACCCTTGCAAGATCAGCCTCGCAAACCCCGACGACCTCCCATGGCGGGAGAAAAGAAAGACGAGGTAGCAGGAGATCCTATCAAAATACTGCTCGAGGAGGCCCTCGAGAAACAAAGGAACGCGATGATGGATAACTTTGCTCAAATCCTTCAACGACTGCCCACATATGGCGCATCTGCATCCAACAGCCACTCTGGAGGTGCCACTCCCTTCAAGGTACGGGTAAAATTTGACATTCCTATATTTGAAGGAAAAATAGATGCGGCAGCCGTAGACAGATGGTTAAATTTGCTGGAAGGGTATTTCTCGGTCCATGACTTCTCTGACCGAGAAAAGATTATTTTTGCACTCCTCAAAGCTGCCCCCCATGTCAAAGACTGGTGGGAAACCTACCGTGAGCAAGAGGTCAAAGGGGAACCCTCTCTGTTCTCCGCCACACCCACTTGGAATTCATTCCGAGACAGCATCAAGGAACAATATTACCCCGTGGGGAGCTATGAGGACAAATACATCCAATGGACCATGCTGCGGCAACAAAAGGATCAAGATGTGCACGAACTGATGAATCTGTTCCATACCCTGCGCACAAAGTTGGGTATTAAAGATTCGGAGAGACATTTGGTGCTCAAGTACCGCGGATGTCTGCACAAACACATTCAGGAGGAAATGGAATTCCTCGACATTACATCACTTGGCACGGCATATCGCTATGCCGCCAAGATCGAGCATAAATTTAAGCAGAAGAAGCGAGACTTTGGATCTGCGAATCTGAAAGGTGCCCCCGAACCGAAGAACAAGGGGCAAGGCCAAAGAAATGCGACTCGGAACAACACCACAAATGCAAAGAAGGACACAGGGAAGTGGTGTGACTTTCATAACAACCCCACTCACAGCACAAACGAGTGTCGGGCCAAACAGTCTTTGGTGGCCGAACTAAAGGCACACGAATCAGATGCATTTTCTGATCCTGAGTTAGAACCAGACAAAGGCAATGAAAAAGGGAAGTAGATCATTGATGTGGATCCCAGTGCCATTGTTGCCACCACCAAGATCCAGAAGGAGGTTCCAGAGGATCCAGAGGAGGGGAAGCGCCTCTTCCAGTCGCAGATGTGGGTAAAGGGTTCTCCGCTGCAATTTCTCGTCGATAGCGGAAGCCAAAAGAACCTCATTTCAGCAGAGGTCGTGAAGCGGCTCGGCCTACCGACCATATCACACCCACGGCCGTATACCATTGGGTGGCTCCACCTAGGGAGAGATCTCCGCATCCGCCAGCAGTGCCGCCTTCCATACAGTATCAAGCCATTCACGGATGAGGTATTGTGTGATGTTGCTCCTCTTGATGTAGCTGATGTATTATTGGGCCAACCATACTTGTGGAGGTGACATGCTGTGTATGAGTCTAGGCCTATTGCTGTTATTATTACTTTGGGAAATAACTTGTACAGGATACCAGAGGTAGTACCGTCTCTTGTCATCTCTTTGACTACTGCAAAACAACGCAGTCAGATTGTTTCCCAAACCAGGAAATTCATTTTCCTTATGACTCACTCACAGGGAAAGAAGAATATTGTGGCCACAACCTTGAAACAGGGCTCCCTTGCACGGTTGTAGCAGATGGACAAAGTTATGGAGGAATACGATGACAATTTCTCCTCACTCATAAAGGTTCCTCTACACTGTCAGGACAAGCACTCCATTGATTTAACTCCCAACGCACCACCACCTGATGTTGCCATACATCCTGCAACTACACATACAGAATCCAAACATGTACTGTCTAAGGCTGATAAAGAAACCAAATTTACTAAACGCATCCAGCATGTCCACCCGCAGGTCCATGACATCTTCAATACATCTAATACTCAGTTCAACAGACTTTGCCTCATCTCATGGAGGATCTCAACGCAATGGGGACCATTGCTTCCTAAGGAGGGAGGAATGATCCAGGTGGATATCGGTGGCCACCCACCTATTCCATTTGGACCAGCACCATCAAGTCTTGCAGATTTTCACATTCGGCACAACTTACTATTTTTAGCAGGTTTTCGGGTCCTCCACTCTCGGAGCCGTTTTGGGGGCTTAATGATCCAGGTGGATATTGGTGGCCACCCACCTATTCCATTTGAACCCACATCATCAGTTCTTTCAGTTTTCAAGTTGCAGCATAACTTACTATTTTTAGCAGTTTTTCGGGTCCTGAACTTCCGGAGCCGTTTTGAGGCCCTAAACGACGTTTTTTGGGTATCGTTTTACCAACAAATTCGTCCCGAAAGTTGTATTCCTCGAATAGATCTTTCTAACGAGCTATTGATTGCATCAAACAGAGATCGGGTGCCAAGTTATGCCCCCGGGAAGTTGAACCACCAATTTACCCAAACGGGCGCCCACAGTTTTGGCGCCTCATCTCCTACGGTTAGGTTTTTGGACGTTTCGGATTCTACATTGTTTCTCAATAATAAATAGGCCCTCGAGCCTCATTGTAACACAGTTCATAGGCCTGTAGCTGCCACATCTCTTCTCAGAGATAGCTACCAGCGCCCTAGCTATTTTATTTCCATTATGTCTATAAGCATATTTCTGTTATTAATGAAATGACGCATTATTTCCGCTGCATCTCTGTATTTGTGGTTATTTGTTTATTCTGTTGCGTTCCTGCATAAATCCGGATCATTCCATCCCATTGTTGGTGGGGGTGGGATCTCTTCCTCCAACGAGGAACGCTCAAACAGTATAGATAGAGAAGAGGAGATAACGCAAAACCCTGCTCCATCCTGGCTCCCTCTCCTGGTCGTGTAGTGCAGGCTCCCTCCATGGAATCGATAACTTCTTAATTGCAAGGAATCCAAGCCAACCTGGATATCTTGTGAGATCATAGGTACGAGGATCGGAATGACATTCACTTTTCTCAATATAAAATTCTTGAACAACTGGAGAATGTTCGCAGAAGCCAATGACAAACAAATGAACGTCTTCAATATCTAAAGGCCCAATTGGAACACATGTATTTCCATATGCATGAGCAACAAGGTCAACTAATTACATTAAACATGTGAAATCCTCATCCACCATCTTGAAATGTCTTTGATAGGTTGTCTGCTTATTTTTCCAGTCTTTTGGTTATTATGGCTTCGTAGCCCTCCGAAAATAAGATGTAAATTACTAAATTTGTTGCTCTATATTCCAGTTGTCCTTACCAACAAATCCGAACGGAATGAGGCGGGACGAGCTGAAGAAACTATGTATGTACTTGTTTTCATCTTGGTAATATAATCTGAATGTTTTGATCGACAAAAAAAATAAAAATTCAATTGAAAAAAGGTTAAAGCATTTCAAGTAATCTCACTAACTTATAATTTGGCTCTTTTTTAGGTATGTTTTCATCAATTTTGTGCAAAATCCAGCATAAGTTTGTTGGAATTTCAAGTTTACACAATCCAAGTGCTCACAAAGGTTTTCAAGGCATTGAACCTATCTATAGATTCAAAAGTGCAATTTAAAAAATGAAATTGCAATATATATATATATATATATATATATATATATGTATAGTCATTAAAACTAAAATTAATTCAATATATTCAATTTTGAGTGTGGGGAAGATGTATAGTTATTATTATTTTATATATATATATATATATATTTTTCAATATTTACTTAAAAAATCATTTGAATGTCTAAAGTAACTAATTTATTTCGATATCAATTTCATATATATATATATATATATATATATATTAGTTAGTTAGTTAGTTATAACGTTTATCATAATAAATATTTCAATGCTAATGTTAAGTAGATCATTTTAATATCAATTATGTGTAATATTATATTAGTTAATTAATAAATAAATATTTTTTATAGTGAAAACATTCCCATTAATCTCACTAATTTACCTTTGGCCCTTTTTTAGGTATGTTTTTGGTCAATTTTGTGTGAAATACAATATAAATTTGTTTGTTGGAATTGCAAGTTTAAGCTATGTAGTCTATACAATCCAAGTGTCGAGAGGAATTTTCAAAGCACTAAATCCATTTATACATTGAAAAATGATTTCATTGAAAAGTGCAATTTAATATATATATATATATATATATATATATATATATATTCTTGGAAAAACAGTATTTTCATTCAAATTTCTGAGAACAAAATACATTTTGGATATAGATGTGTAGTGCATTCACTAGGATTTGCCTAGATCCTACATGTGGCATAAGAGTTGTAAACCCTAAGGGCCGATATCCCTAGGCCATAGAACAGATAAACAAGAATCTCACTAATTTACATTTTGGCCCCTTTTTCAGGTACATTTTTGGTCAATTTCAATGTGTGAAATCCAAAATAAATTTGTTTGTTGGAATTGCAAGTTTAAGTTGTGTAGTCTATAAAATCCAAGTGTCAAGAGGATTTTTCAAAGCATTAAATCCATTTATACATTGAAAAGTGAAATTTCTCATATATATATATATATATATATATATATTCATTGAAATTTTTGAGAAAAAATACTATTTGCATATACAATTGTAGTGCATTCACTAGGATTTTCCCAGATCCTACATGTCGCATAAGAGTTGTAAACCCTAGGGGGGGGAATCCCTAAGCCACAAAACAAATAAACAATAAATAGGGCATGCAGGCCCTTTAAAGAAAAAACTCTAAAGGGGTCTCAAACAAAGCCCAAAATGGGTAACGAAACATTACATACAGGAAAACGCTGAAGGGAACATCTAACAAAGCCTACTATAGTCAAAACAAAAATGCACAAAACCCCAAAGACGTGTAGGGTACAAGCTGCTCGTAGAGCCCAGAGAAAATCAACCTGACAACAGGCATCCAAACAAAGGAATGGGGCAGCGATGCCCATATCAAAAACAGAACGTTGAGGCTCCCTCAAGCCAACATACATGACTGACCCAATGATGAGGGAGGATGGTTACACGTAGGAGAAAGGTGATGACTCCAACAATGAGGGAAAATCATGATGTGAAGGCATGAAACCAACAATAACACTACGAAACTAGCAATAGAGAATCCTGACCCATACACAGCCAACAAACAAGCCCACACATAGACATGACGATAACATCAGATCTTGAGAAAGGAGCCTCGACGTCATGGATAGGTGGAAAAGGAACCTTCGAATGCATGAACCAGTGAGGAGGCAACTAGGTTTCCAACTTCCGCTCCCCACTCCCTCAACTACCTATGGATCCTTCATTTGACACACACATACATATCTTAACCACGAAAGTATTTAGGCTTGACAGAGTGCAATTTTTTTTTCAAATTTTACATTGTAAAAAAAGGTTCACATGTCAAAATATTTGATTCCTTCTAACACTTATTAAATCCATGCTTAAATAGATATATATTGAAGAAATATCACTTATCAAAATTTATATAATATATTCAAAACTTTATTTATAATCTATATTACAAAGGTGTCATTCATGAAAATTTTCTTATCTTAAAAATAGTAATCTTAACATAATTTAAACCACAATAATAATAATAATAATAATAATATATCCCAAAATGCTAAGGTCCCGTGCCTATGCCACTTGAGTGCCTTTTGATGTTCTCAATAGGTTTTTCCAATGGCGTATGCCTTTGCAAGAGGCACTAACCTCCCTCCTTCCTCCCCCAACCACACTCTTTCTCCTGAGGCTGCAAGATTTAGAAACTTGGTGCAGTTGAGCTTAAAGGGGATCAAATCCAAACAAAAAAGATTTGTGAAGAAGCTTGAGATTATTCCAAAGGTCCAAGTCAACCCTTCAAACTATAGGGATTTTTCTATCTGTTTGGTTGAAAGAGGATTATTTGGTCAATTCACGAGGATATGGCCATCCCTAAGAACTCTTATTCAATGGGTCAATCTAAACTAGAAGCCTCTAGTTAAAGATAAGATTGAAATTATTTTTTGTCTTTGAGCTAAAGGAAGATAAAGATCTCATATTTAGAAATGTGACTACTTCATGAGAGTCTAAGGACTCTATCTATATAGGGACCTTGGTTTTCAATCCTGAAAATGATGTCCCTTCAACTATACTTGTCTGGGTGAAGCTACCTCATCTTCCTCTTCACTGTTGGGATGAAGAAAGAATTTGAAATATTGGAAATTCCCTTGGAAAATACATCTACAAAGGCAAGGTAAGAGAGTTAATGTATGCTTATATAATAATTTGTGTTTAAATTTATCTTGAAAAAGGCTTGCTTGAGGCAGTTTAACTCTATCTAGATGGTTGGTCCTTCATCAAACCTATGGATTATGACTAAATACCATCTAAATGTTATTTATGTTATGAATATGGACACTTCAGCAATAAATTCCCTAAGAAGGAAGGACCAACTAACCAATAAGAAGAAGAAGGAAAATGGCAGACACAACAAAAGATAAAAAAAACTAACCTTGCCAAAATCTCAATCAAAGTCAACGAAACAAGGCTCCCCCCACCCTCCCCGAAGGGAAGACTCGAATGGGATGAAGGAGGTAGAAGAAAAAGCACCAAATCCTTGACCTGATAATCTGTTTTTCTATCCTTGGAGTTGAAGAGGCTAAGGGTGACTATCAATGCCCACAAGAAAAAAGCCATGAACATGAACAATAAGAGAGAGTTGGAAATTTGGACACAAAAGGCATGCTTGATGTTAGAGACAAAAATGAAATTGTAGAGATAGTTGTATGTAAGTGTATAAATTCTTGTAAATATGTATTTTATTATTGAAAAACTAAATTGTGATTATAATCCATTGTGGCGGTTTGCCTATATAGGCATTGGCTAGCCACGAAGGTGAACAACCACATTACTTGACCTTCTGACATTTCATAACTAATGGTGTTACTAATTAATTATTTATTTATTTTTATTGTTATCTTTTTTTTAATATTATTTATTTAATTAATATTTTATGAATATTTTATTCATAACATTTTCACCCCCTTAGAGATGATTGGTCTTCAAAGCATAATAAGTAGGGTTATATTTGGTTGAGAACATTGTTATGGAATGATGTCTATTTACTTTGGCTTTGTTTGTGCCTAGTGAGTTGGTGAAGTTCTCATATGTATTTGCACCTTCTTTGAAGCTCAGAGTGTCAACACCATATAATTGATAGTGTCATCCATGCCAAATAAACTCCATGAATTGTTCTTCAAGGTTTGTAGTATAGCTTCCTAACTCTATTAACCATTTTTCACCTAGCACTATATCCATTTCTTTGAGCGGTAGGGCAAATAATTATGTCTATAGTTCTAGTTCTTGTATCTAGATTGAAACCTTATGAAATTCTCCTATCTGTTTGAAATTTTGCCTAGTAGTGACAATGATGGTCATGTCCTTGATTGGGAACATACTAAGATTAAGTTGTTTATCAATATTAATTTTTATACAATTGTGAGCACTACAAAATCTACAAGTATATTATCATTTTTGCCTCTTATGATCCCTTCAAGATTCAGGGTTTTAGGGCATAATCTCCTCATCGTGTTTGTTGGTGGTGTTGTAATACTAGTGTTCTTTCTTTTTGGAGCCTGGGTTCTTTACTTTAGAATGTGTGGTGGAACATATTTCGTAGCCGCTTATTGTTTTTGATCTTTTGAAAATTTGCTTTCTTCATCCTAATTTTTCCAGACACATGAGATTGTAGCTAATGATGATTCTTGTGATATTTCCTCAGGGTCTGAATCTGCATTGTGCATTATAATTATTTCTTCATTAGGTTCTTGTACTCCAATTTTCCTTCCATCTAATATTTTATAGTAACATAAGGACATGTCTTCACATTTATGTCATGGTGTCCAATTTTCTCCACACTTGCGATAATTATTTTTATTCTTTATCATTATCTTTGACTCATTACTTGAATTTTCTGACTCCTTTTCAAATTCATAAGTATATAATTTCTTGTTAAGGCATAAATGTCCTAGCATCCATTTGTCTCCACAATATCTACATTTTATTATCTCTTTTTTACCTGAGTATTGTTGTTGGTTTTCGTCTTCCTTGAATAATCACACGTTGAACTAAAGTTTTTTGATGAAATAAGCCTTGTCACGTGCTTAAATTCTTTGATAGTTTATGTGTTGTACACTTTCATTTATGTAAGAATATAATTTTTTAAGCCCAAATCTATACAAGTTAGGTAGTTTCTCATCGGTAAATCCTCTTTGTCGTGTATCTAATACCCGCCATTCATGGGTATATTCACTTATAAACCCCTTTTGCTTGAGATGAACAAATTTGTTGTAGACATCATCCTCTTCGTCGTCATAGAATGTTTTTATCAAGACATCCACGAAATTCTTCCAATGAAAAGAATGGGCGTCACATTTTCCAGACTACCATAGGAACCAATCATATGCTTTTGCTTCCAAATTGTTAGATGTCATCATGGTTTTCTCACGTTCACCTAATCATGGATTTGATTCAAAAATGGATTCCATTCTTATAACCCAAACAATGGTGCCCCTATGGTCTTTACCATCATACTTGGGGAGATCCTTTTTAATCTGTTGATAGTCTTTTTCTGGAAATTTAGTGTAATATTGGCTGCCTGAAAAGCATATCTCAAGCGGATATGCAGGTTAATGAAAATTTTTGTTTTACAACCTGGATTTTGGTCTTTGAAAAGTTTGAACTGTTAGCATATCCATGTTTTCCATTAATTGATTAAGTTGTTCGCTATAGTCGTCAAGTATTTTGGTGGTTTCATCAATTTTGAAGTCTTTCTACTGTACCTGCTCCATCATAAATGTCAATTACTTTTTTTCTTCCCTAAATTATGTTTGTGATTTTTCTATGTTACTGAGACGATATCACATGTTATTAACTTCATCCCTATAGTGGTTAAGGTTGGGTTGTAACTCCTCGTTGCTCACCATATTTTTATTTTTCTTGGCGGAACCCACTATATATATATCAAACTATAATTTAATTATATAACTATTACTTAATTATATATTAATTAAATTATTTAATTATATAAATTAATTGATTATATAGTTTAATTAAAAATTTATATATAACTTAATTATATGTAACTTTATGAATAACGAGGACACAAAGTTGATGAGGTAAAATGGTCAAGTCGAATGGTGGGAGACACGAAATAAGGTGTGACGGTTGAGTGGGTAATATGGGGACAGTGTGGTTGGAAATACAATGAGTACGAAGCAGAAAATGAAGAACAACGTGATAACGAGCAAAGTATGGTATTTGTGGTCGGAAGAAGGGGTGTCGAGGGTGTTACACAATAATTTGTCACCCCGTTCATTTCCCATCCCTGATCGTGAAGTGCCCTAATATGACAACTGTGCAGCATATCGACCGTGGAGAATACATCAAGATATCCCTTGAAGACCAACAGAAAGTTGCCTTGAATACTTTTTGAAGAAGCTCAACTTAAAACCTAAATTTCTAGGTCAACACTCTTTGCTAGTCATATGCTCGTGCTGATGGCACGTTGCAACACTTTGACCTAGCGTTGCTAGTGTGCTTTTTGATAGGAAAAATAGCGTTGAACCTGTTATCACTCATATTTTCCTTGAAGTTGTAGAAAAGAGGAAAGGGGTCCGAGGTAACCACAAACCAATCTTTTAGGTACAGAATCTAGCCAATTTGTACCCAGAGAGGGCTCTCTCTGTAAAATTTAGCTTTGTTTTAGAAGATATTAGACTAGTTATAAAGTTCAGGGGTTTTGTTTAAATTTGGGTGGTGGAATTCGATAGCTGAGGGCAAGATTGAGTAGTTCAGGCCATTGGGCTATGGAGTCAAAAAGATGGCTTTACTGGATTAAGTCTATCAACAAAAGATGGTTTCACAGGGCAAGATAATCAAACAGAGAACAATTTTAGATCTAAAGTGAATGGAATGGATTTAAAATGGATGAAAGGCAATTAAGAATCTTTCAACATATTTATAAGAGGGAAAATTGAGTGACTACTAACAAAGAGAAATTAAGTATTCTTTATTAAATAATCAGAAATGCTTAAACTAGAAAAACAGGAGCAATTAAGAATTCAATGTTTAAAACTAGTTTAGAAGAAAACATTTAGAATAACAATGATTAAAATCAGATTACACTTAAGTACTTTCTGATTTACTCCTTTTCATTAATCATTCAGAAATGAAACACAGTGATATAATAAAATGATATAAAGACTTTAAAACACAAGGGAAAGATGACTTATTGATCCGTAGTCTGACACATGAATCCTGTAAAAATTCTTTCGCTTCAATTCATCATCCAGCTTAGTCACAAAAAATTTCTCCAATAGCAATTTATTCCAAAATAGTCAATGTTACAGCAAAGTCTAAGAATCCACCCTCAATACTCTGATTGAGGGAGTATTTATACAAAAATTTACAAAAAATATCTCATAACAACTTGAGATATTATCTAGGATGACTCATAAGTAAATTACAATAAAATAGAGACAGATGGTCTCGTAGATAAGAAAGAATGATAATTGATGTTGTGTTGTTTCCTTCTTTTGAGAATGTGCTGGAGGCAGGCCCTATGCTTTGGCTCATTGTTGTCCTCTTCAGTAACTCTGTGTTGGCTGGTCCATTTCACTGATACTCTTTAACTGCTCTGATACACTTTGACCTTTATTCATCCTTTTATCCTTCTTTATCCTGACTAACTGTAGTACATGATCAAAAATTCAGGTAAAAATAATTTTCACAAAAGTTCTAACAGTTCTTCCCACCATTTATCTTCTAGAATCCTGGTTCTTTGCAGCTTTCTAAGAGTTTCATCAGTCTCTGTATACCTAAAGAAAGTAGGTTGAGCAGGGAACAAATGTTTCACTTCATGCTCAAGATAAAACAAATTTTCTAGTTTGGCATGAAGATATTTTCCTGTAGGTAATGTTGTTGTTGATGAACTAGTTGAGGCATTGGCCTGAGTGTCAGCATATTTGTCCAATTTTTCAACATAACTTTCTAGGTCCATCCATTTATCCTCTGAAATGAAAGGACTGGGCAATCCTTTATTCAACAAAATGTCAAATCTTGTTCTGAAGGCAGTGATTTCTTCTTGCATGCCTGAGCATCTTCGTTCTAAATTTTGCATCAGAGTTCTTTTGGTAAAAACTCTCTTTCATTCCAAAATTGTGCATGTCCTATCTCGAATGCCAAATTCTTCAAGTTGCTGCTTATTTTGAGTATTTAGAAAATGAATGAGTTCATTGGCTTCATCAGGCTTGTTTCCCAATTCTTCCCTTGCTGCTAGGACTTCTTCTATAGCCAATTTGACTAAATCATTTTGTTCCTGCATTATTTGAATTGAAGGCCAGACATCCTTTATTGATTGGATGATGTTGTCCCAAAGAATTTCATTTATTTCCCTTAAAGGCTTCTCCAATGTGAGATCCTTTTCCAATTCTTTGACTATTTTTTTCTAATTTGTTCACTTCTCTTGTTTTATCAGCAACACTCATTTTTGAAAGATCATATTTGTGTTCTAGAGTGGCCAATTGTTCCTTTGTTCTGTGGAGCTCTATGACCTGAAGTTTCATTTCTTCCATTGACTTTGCTAATTCATCAGTGTTCAAATTTGCAGTGTTGCCCTGTGACAATTCTGTTGGCTGAAATATTGGTGCTGCACCTGTCACTACTCCTGCTGTAGATACTGGAATATTTGTCTGCTTATCTTTCAATGCATTCTCAAGCTCTTTTTCAGTTGCATTAAGTTGCTCATTCAATTTCAAGAGAAAGTCCAACAATTCTTCCTCAGAATTTTGCTTGATGATTTATGCAGTTTGTGGATGTCTTGATGCTGGTAATTTCAGTTGTTTTCTCAGAGCTGCAATATCATCATCTTTTTTCTTGATTAATGCTTCAATACCTTTCACATATTTAGGATTATGGCCCAATCCAATGATTACCTCCTCCAAAGTTTTGATTATGTTGTCTTTAGCCTGAGAGGAGGCTTTTTCAAGTTGCAACTGTGCATTAGTGTTTTCTAAGGAATCCTGCAACTTGTGGGCCATCATTGATTTATCCGTCAAAGTAGAATAAATCATCTCTCCTGTTTTCTTATGTAGCTCAATTTGATCTAAAGGATGGATATCCTTTGCTAAGACTTCAAAATTAGTCCTAATGTAATCTGCAACTGTCTGCGGTTGCTGCACCTTGGGCTTGAAATGGCTCGTTATCATCTTACCCTGTTGGATGTCGTAGGCTGACATCAATCTTTCTTGTTATTTCAGACCCATTTTCAAATATTGATTGTACACTTGAAGTCTAAGTGGATCGTTCCTGGCCTTTATATTGATGAATGTTCTTTTAATGTCCCAGGCATCTTTTACTGGAGGTTTGAAAGAAGATATCTCTGCACTTTGTTGCCTCTGTAGTTCCTTCCTTTGAAAATTAGTGGATGTCCCACTACCTGTACCTGTTTGCTGACTGTATTCTCTTCCCTGGCTATCAGGGATTTCCTGAACTGATTCAACTTCTAGAAGAGGAGTTAATTTCTGCCTTTTAACATCTTGTTGTTCAGAGGAGCCACCAATAGGAGTAGCTGCTTCAACTCTCTCTTTTTTCCCTTTTCTACATTCAAAGGAGTTTGTAAAATTGAAATTTCTGGCTCATTGATCTGAGTAGGAGGAATTTGTACTTGCTCCTGTCCTTTAGAAGTCTGAGGTTGTTCTGTCATTGTGAATTTTTCAATTACTTGTATATCAGGCTCCTTTTCTTTTCCTTTAGATTCTACTGCCACTGTGCTAATCTCCTGCAAATTTTGTTGTGAAGTCCCGGCTGAAGAAGGACCTATACTTGGTATCTGCACCTGTCCAAAAGAGTCTAGGTCAAGTATCTTTTCAAGATCTTTCATCACATTTTCAACATTGACCTGCTCACTATCTTTTTCAACCAATGTCCCTTCCACCCATTCATCCATATTGGCATATTGTTCTATTTCTGGGATTCTTTGATGGATGTATGGTGATAGTTTATTTTTCATTCTTCTATCACAGATAAAGTTGTTTGGATCATAAGGCACCCAGTAGAAACTCTTTTGTAGTCTGAGATAGTCTTCTAAAATTCTTTCGGCTTCTTTTACAGCTTCCCTAGAGTTACAAATAAAGGGACCTAATTGGCTCTTGATCCTGAGTTGAGCCTTTTTCTTTGCATTGCAGAAATGAAATATATCTGAATTATTCATCTGCCTAAAATACTCTAATGCAAAGAGTCTCATTGGGACATATTTGGGCAACTTAAATGGGCATAACTCACATCCATATATTCTGATCTCTGTGTGGTTTTGATATAGGTACCAGTCACCTATCTTGTACTGCTTTGAGAGCTGAAGGATTTTCTTGATGTCATTATTTACCCTAGGAGGAGAGACTCCTGTCAACAAGGTGGTTGCAGGATGAACAAAAAGGTCAACAAACTCATTATAGGAATAAGTAGAATCAGGGGAATTGTGAGTAATGGCAGACCAAAAGATGACTGACCTAGGATTCCCTTTGGCATCAAGTTTCTTAACATAAAAAGGGAAACTCTCTGATTGAAAGTAAATCATGAGGTGATATATGACAGAAGAATACTTGAACACTCTCTCATTCCCAAATCTCATGAACTGATCATGGATTTTGTCAACAATATAAGATGCAAAATCGTACTTGACAGCAGGAGGCTGTCTAGGGGTAAAATAGATAACAATACTAGGGTTAATTGGTCAACATACTCACTATTATTGAAACCCATTATGAAATATATCATGTTCAGAATCAGTCTACCTTCCTTAGTGAAAAAATTATACCCATAAGGGGGAGGGCCTTTGGGCTGATGCTCAGGTAACATGAAGGTTTGGCACAGGCGGTTTAACTCTTCATGGGATAAATTAGTAGATTTATCAGGTAATTCAGCCAAGGACAGGGGAGTGAGGGCTTGACCAGGTTGGAATTGTAGCATTTCATTTATGGACTGAGCAGTTATTGGGAAAAGGACATTTTGACTTGGAGATAAAACTGCTCGTTGGTCACGATCATAGTTTGCATGGCAGTAATGGATTAACTCAGGAAAAATGTGGACTGAGGGGAGAAGGTACATGGGAAGATTAGATTCCAAAAGTCCAAAGATGTCAGAACCATTCAAATAATTGTCTCTGCAGCGGCAAAAAATTTGAAGAGGATTCTCACTGAGAAGCAGGTCTTTAATTTGAAAATCCATATCGGCTAAAGGAAAATAATCCAAGTCCTTGTGAGGGGCATTGAGGGGCACGACATTCAGAGCTACAGGAACTTCCATTTCTGGTTCTTGTGGATTCAGAAATGGAAATTCGGGGTTTTTGTGAAAAAGGGGCACAATTACCAGTTTTGGGAATATAATTGCAGTTCTGGGATTTAAAACAGATCAAATTGAAGTTCTTTTCAGACCTTAGTGTGGAATAAAAACCAGAATCAGGACTTTTTTCAAAGTTTAATGGGAAATTATAGTAAATAACTATTTACGGGAAATGAACGGTGATTAAACAGGTACACGCTATGGAGACTGAACTCTGAATTACTTGTCAACAATTGTTCTCAGCGAGGTAACGGTTGGAAGCTTCGACAATCGATTTTTGAAATTTGTTGCATGGGAGACTGGTTAGCGCACGAAATAATGACAATGACGCGGGCGTATTTGTTTTATTTACAAAGTCAAAAGGGTGGCGGGTTTTGATTGATGACGTCAGCAGGTATGGAGGCTTCGTCACAGAGGACAGGTGGTAAGCGGTTTCCATCGCACCGCTTTTGGGGAAAGGTGGTTTTGGAAAGAATGGCAGCGATTCCATACGATGACTGACGCATGGCAGAGCACTGTTCATAAAACCGCTCGGCCATCGCGCGTTATGGTTCGAACGCGGATGGCTAGCGATATTGATAATAGCCGTAGATCTTGGATCAGTCGATCGGGCGGTCATCGGGACGTGGAAATGATAGGAATTTAACAGGCGGGCCCGACGCAATTATTTGTTAATTAATCTCATCAGGGGCGTTTTTATTGGCGGGACAGGTTATTAATTAACCTGGAGGGTCAATCAATCCCTTTGTACGACAGAGGACCGGGGAAAAAATGCGCAAGGGATGGGTTATTTGAAGTTTGGTTTAAAATAAACTTTAGGTTTATTTTTTGTTTTAAACACATATAACATATGTTTAAAGGTTTTTTTTCATATATTTTTTATTATATGGTAACTAAACCAAAGCGATTTGCTTACCATATGGGCAGGAATAATATAAAGATATATTTTAGTCAAAGGGAGTATAATGGGGGTTTTTATTTAAACATGTGGGGATAAAATACTTTGACTAAAATTAAAATAAAAAGGGTTTTTGGGTATTTTATAAAGAAGGAGTTATATATAATAGGGGAAGGTTCTTTTCATAGGGATTTAAATAATAAATTAGAAATTAATATGGAAATGAGTTAAAGCTCTAAGTATAAAACATCAGAATAATGTATTTAACTTATGCTTGCATGAAAAGGGTTTTTATTGAATATTGCATGATTTTCCTAAGAAAAATGGGATTTTACTTAGGAAAATATTTTTAGAAGTGAATGAGTGTGATGATGAATGATTTTAAATACTTAGGTTTTTCCAATCATTGGGCCGAGGGTCCAGTCCCTCCAAAAGTCAAGGAAATGCCTTGAGCCCCTTTAATCTTCAAATACCTTAGTACTTAAGGGAAATTAGTGAAATGTTTAGGGAAAAATGAGAAGGGAAGTTAATAATTTGACTTTGCCTTGCTTACAATTCTTCCAGTGTATTATCTGCCTTTGCACTTGTGATGAAAGTTAAAATTTTAACCATCTAAAGCCATCATTCATCACATGTAATTCAGCAACATCATCTACCTACCCTACCTACTTTACCCTACCATTTTTTCTTCTTTATTAGGGTTCACTTAGACTGGCAAACCCTTATCACACTTTTTCTTTTACATATGGAAATCTATCTAGTTCTAACCTTATTACATCCAAGGGCTCAGATTAAACTGTTGAGCTCCTTTTATTCACTCTACCTATCTACTTATCTGCCAAGATTAAACAGTTTGGTCAGATTTTATTCTCTATCTCTAAAACATAAAATTGAAAAATGAACTAGCCAAGCTTAAACTGTTTGACTATTCATGAATTGTGGCATAAAATACAAGTTGCACACAATTTGTTTATTACATCAGAGCAAAAAGTAGTGGCATTTAGACTTGCACACTTTCCTTGGCCTTTCTTTTGGTGGGGTTCATTTTCTTTCACTTTTTTGGGCCATTTTTATTCTTTTTACCCTTTGATTTTTCTTGTAGGGTATACCCTCTTTAGATTTTTTAATTTTTTTGATTTTTTGAGAATACGGAAAACCTTTGCAATAAGAAAAAGGTATGAACATATTGCATAGTTCATCAAGTCAATCATGAAATATGACACCTATTGGTATAGGATTCTAACAGAACCTCTTCTAGCAGTGTTTCCTCAAATGGAGGAGAAGCTTCATGCACTAGAAGCTTCCAGAACGGTAATCTGGATATGGTTTGATGTAGATATGCTCAAGATCTCTCATTTGGAGCTATTGATCTTATCATCAGGGAATTTTCCCTTGAGAAGTGGGCCTTCCTCCTTCTTTTATGGATCCATAATCCCTCTCCCTACTTATAAATTGAATCCCATCCTTCTGCTACTAGTTGGTCTTGCCTGATCATTGATCCTTTACATCCCTATATTGCGATTATGCCTAAATTTCCACTTAGGAGAAGGATTGCTTGAAGAGCCTTGGTTTGGACTTGTAAATCACCAAAGGGAGGTCTTCAACATCAAGGCCACAATTTTATTCTTCCTTTTTCTATAATTAATAATACCTCTGATGTTTCACTTCCCATATTTGTTTAGATATCTATGCAAGTAGCCTAATACTCCTTGATATGTTAGGTAGTTTTTATTTGATGTATGTTATGTATCTTGGCATGTTTATTCTTGTTGTCATTTGATTTATTACAGGTATTCAAACGCCACAATCAGCGAGGAGCGAGCCTGAAGGATCATAGAATCAAGGTCTTCACCAAAGGACTAAATGATAGCATCAAGAAGAGGTAGGTTCTTCTTCGTCTTCTTCCATTTTGAATACAAATTAGGAAAAGATTCATTAATTTGTTTCATGCGTTGCTAGGCCCACTCTAGGGCTAGAGAGATTGCCTATGTCCGAAAAGGGTTTTGTCTTCACAACAAAATTGGAGGCTCAGTTGGGGACCTATAGCCTCTTTGTCTCTCCTTTTCCGATTTGATCAGTTTTACCGATCGTCAAGATCTGAGTCCATTTGGGTCTCTATAGGTCTGCATAGTGCTTTATTTTTGCTTTAGGGTGTCAATTTTGGTATGATTGTTGAAAATATTTGTATTTTTTCTTTTTATTTCTCGCCTAACATGTTTTTTGTCTTTACAGAAGCACTGACATGTTTTTTTATATAAAATAGTCGCGGTGATCTACCTTTCAGCATGATTTTTCCTTTCACGGGCGCGTTAATCCTATAGATTAGAAAAAATTAGGGTTTCCCTTCAGTTTCCAGTGTGTCTTGGCCTCTGAGGTGTCTTTCTAGTCTGATATGATCTGGTACAACTGTGTTTAGCTTGATTGCCTTGCTTGAGTGATGAATTTTTCTCTTTGAACCTATTTGTGTTTGAGTGAAGTTTGATCACCTTCTAAGGTTTCTAGGTCAGTGGTCCTTCACTTTTCACTTGTGTGTGTCATCAAGATATTGGCTGGCTCTGTCTGAGGGCTCTACTGCAATCATTCAAAACATTATTTCATTTTATTTTTGGCTTGTATTTGCAGAGTTGCTTTCATTTGCACTGAATCATTATTGCACTTTGAAATCACCTTTGATTGACTGTCGAACATAGATCATGGTTGTTTTATTTGCGAGCTTGAGAGTATATGTTTGTTTTGATTTCCCATTTCAAAAGAGAAAAGTGAAATTCATTTTCATTCAAGTACTTTTTGGAACGATTTTTTTTCCATTCTAAAAAGAGAAAGTGAAAGGAATTTTCATTTCATTTATTTGCTCGTTTGGTTAGTTTTGCTTTGATTATTTCATTAATTGCATTATTTTGAATTTGAGAATCCAAAGTGAAAGAAAAAAAATTATATGTTTAGTGCATCTTAGTGAAGAAATAAGTGATTTTTTTTTTTTTTTTTTTTTAAATTTTTTGTTGTTGTTGCAGTAAGATTGCATTTGGGATAGTGAAAGTGAATTCGTTTTAGAGTTTCATTTCAGTAATTTTGAGCTAGTTGGGGGGCATAATTGCTTGTTTGTTGCATTCTTGTTTGTACTTTCTCCCTCATTAGTTTAGAGTTCATCAAAATTAAATGAATTCTTTTTTTTTTCATTTAGCTACATTGTAGGGATTCAGGTGACATCATTATTGAGCCCAAAATTGAAACATAATCAAAGATCAAATTTAAAATTTACTCAATTAACCTTAAGGATCATTTGGAATTAACGCAAAAATCTAGAGGTATAGGCTAGAGATGTGTTCCGATGTCATTAAGCGTAGCATCTGTCGCTAACAGCCTGTGTTGCATCCCAAGGGTGATATCTCGTCCCACATACAAAATTATATAGGACTATGATCCACATATGGTAAGTATATGGGGACGATCTCATCAAATGGTTACACATTAGATAGCGCTACTACAGAATGAGCTCACATGTATCGTGGCATATATTTTTGGAGACCCCACTAGGTTGCAAACCTGCCATAGGTAACTGAGTCAGCCACCTTGTAGACATGATACATCGAACACAACATTCAGGGAGATTGGCTACCGTATGTCAAGTCCTTGGTTTGCGAAGGTATATATTGCAATTCATGGATACTTGGTAAACCTTTTTTCCTAGATTACCTCTTTTGATTTATTTTGTTTAATTCTAAAATTTATCATCCACGATAACATTTTACCCGTGCACAACTCCTTATCAGATCTTAGGTTGAGACTAATGGCAACATATCCTGAGTTTACCAATCAAGGAAACCCCTCTGATGGGAATCCTGGTCCTTTTCCTTCTTTTGGAAATGTTGGCGCTCCCTATAAGGAAACGTTTCCCCTCCCAGGATTAACCATTGGTTTTCTTGTTTCGTTGTTTTCAAACCCCATGGTTCCAAATGTCCAAGCCGCTTCTCAACCAATTTTGCCTCCACCTAAACAGTGTCAACCTCATGTTGATCCTAAAGTTGACCCCTCGCCTTCTTCTCCTCTTTCTTCACCCCGTTCTTCCTCTTCACCTAGTGAAAGTCTGGATTCTAGTAACCAGGAAGCTAAGAAGAAGAAGAGAAGGATGAAGAAGAAGAAGCAAAATAAGTTAGGAGGCAACCAATCGACCATTGTTACCAATGCAACTGATGTAAAAAATGTTCCATTCAGTCTCGCAAAGTCAAATTCCCTTGAAAGTTATGTAAGGGCGACCACCTTCTTCTGGATTTTCCTGGCATTCCTAGGATATTATAAGTATGGTCCACCAACTCACATCGACCTTTGTCAACAACCTCTAGAGATCATGCTGGTGACAAACCCTCAACTAGTGATAGTAAGGCCCATGCGAAAATGGGTAAAGTCAAATTTCCCTATAAGTTATGTGAAGAGAATCATCCCATTCACCTTTTTCCTTATATGGATGAAGCCTTGAAAATCTTGGATAACCTTACATATTCCCAGCCTTGTCTTCCGATTGGTTACCGAAAGCTTTTCACTGATCCTCCGCTAGTTGATCAAGGGATTGATCAGAAGTCATCTCTGGTCAATCCCACTCTCTCTGAAAGTGAATCTCACGCATTTTTTCCCAACCAAGCATTGGTTGAGAAAATGGTCGACTTAATTCCAACTTCAGTTGATCGGGATTTTCCTATAGAGAGTGAACCTCATACTACTTAGGTTCTTTTTGTTTCTTCAGATTCCCATGATTTTGAGGGAACTCCTCCTGTTCCCACGACACATGAGGATGATTCTCCCATTATCATAACATAAGGGGTCAGTTCTCTCGTTCCCATGACACCCCCTCCAAGTAGTCTGGTCACTTCCTTTGATTGGAGTCAACTAGCAGGATATCGTCTTCCTTTTTATGTGCCCTTTGAGATCATTGTACAGGCCTATAATGTGGCCATACCTAGCACCATAATAGATGAAGGTGCATCTGTTAGTATTTTGTCCTCAAATACTTAGCAAGATTTAGGCTCTCTGCAGCTTGTGTCTGTTACCTATAATATGTTGGCGTTTAACAGAGGATCCAGTTAACCGTTTGGGATCCTTCCTAAGTTTCCTATTAATTTGGGAGGGAAATCTGTCTATATAGACATGATGGTTATCCAAGTCCCTTTCGATTTTAATTTACTCCCTCGGCGTGACTATACTTATTTCATTGGATCTCTCATCTCTTCTCTCTTTCGCCTAATGTGTTTCCCACATGAAGTAAGAATTGTGACCATCAATTAGTTGTCATTCATTGCTCCTAATATGGTTCCCATTCAACCATCATCCTTTAATGGTACTTACATGCAATTGGTATCTTCCCTGCCACATGTTAATTATGTGACAACCTATTCTATGCCCGTGTCTACTGATCATCCATTCAATGATATAGTGCATCATGTACTAGGGGCATTAGATCCTAATTTACAGAGTGTTGTTCTCCCATCTAATGAGAACCTCTTGGAATCCATGACCTCTTATGGGCCATGAGAAAGTCTCTTGGAGCATATTTCCTTTTATTGTGTCAAGCTTGTTAAAAAATGACATAAGTTCTTTAGACAATATTTTTGTGTCTTGTGTCAAGCTCCTTAAAAAATGAAACAAGGTCTTTGGAGCATAGTTAATCTTCTTGTGTCAAGCTTGTTAAAACATGAAACAAGTTGTCATGAAGATAGTTATTTTACTATGTCAATCTCATTAAAAAAATGAAATAGGTCCCTATGAGGATGGTTATTTAACCGTGTCAACCTCGTTAAAAAAAGAAACAAATACCCTTTCAATTTGAATCTTTGACTAAATCTCATAAATTCCCAGTCGAGTCTTTCACTTGATCTCGTAAATGGACCTTCATTCCATCCACCTGTTAGTAACCATTAGTATACTTAGGTGAATGAATTGAAGCTTGGGGGGCATGTACCTCAATTTGAGTCATTATGTTGGAGGCATGAAAACCAATTCGAAGCATAGTTTGTCTCTGTTTCAAGCTTGTGTAAAAAATGAAACCACTCTCAAGCATAATTTTTTCTATGTTTCAAGCTTGTATAAAAATGAAACCATATTCAAGGGTTCTCAAGAATATTTTCCCATGTTTCAAGATTGTGTAAAAAATGAAATCATTCCTGTACACCTCTCGTGATTTCCCTTTTATCTGCCTCTTATGCCAGATGAACCTTGGTTTTCTCATTCCATCGCCACCATCTGCTTGGACGGTCATACGCTCTCACTTGGTTTTTTTACCCTATCCTGGGGAACCGTTGTGATGAGTGGTCTTGTTATCCAACCTTTTTAATTTTGCATGATTTGAGCAATTCCATCATCACCGGAACTGGTAGCTACCCTTTATACCACTCATTCCTCCAAGAGGTGTTATATTTCAGCTCTTTTCAGACTCTTGAAATATGAAAATATTACCAAGCACTTGTCCTTTAAAGCTTGTTAAAATAAATGAATTGGCGTCGTCCCAGTATATGTTTACCCATTTTTTTGGCTGAGATTGACTAATTACGAAAAATGAATACATTGGTCAAACATGATCAGGAGGTTCTCTTGGATATTGTTTTCTACCTTTTCGGATTCAAGAAACTATTTATGAAAATGGACCTTTTGGAGTTTTCTTTTCCGTCTCTTTTTCAAACTCCCTAAACAATAAAAATATACCGAGTTACCCCTCCATCAGACTCGTAAAATTTAAACGACGAAAGACTTGTCACCATGACAGGACTGAGCTACTCCTTCCTAGGGCTCGTTAAACTTACTAGGATGGATTCATTCAAAGAATGAACTTATATGCTAAGAATATTTTATCCTCTTCATGCTTGCCATAAAAAATAAAGAGGTACTCATTAGCAATAATGGGGGAAAATTTAAAGTGAAACTTCCCATGTGTTTTGAGGCAGCATGACACTCATCTGTATTTCATGTCAGGTTGAGGATATCCTCCATTCATCACTTGCCTTCCTGGGTTTGGAAAATCCATTTTCCTCTCATTTTATCATTATATGCCATCACCATGACCTTTGATCTCATTTTGAGTCAAATGCTGCCACACTCCGGAGTTGTGTCGTCGATTCGTTCAAGAGAAGTCCTTTGTAAGAGTCAAACATACTCTACTTATTTGACCCTCTCTGCACCAGTCCTGAATCACTCCTATCATCTTGAGAGATACTGTGTCTTGTGTCGATTATGTGGGAATCATTATGGACCTCCTTCGATGAATCACTTCCTATTGACTTCAGCTCGTTATCCGGGAAGATGATCTAGAAACACCTTTTAGTACCTTAGAGCTTGCATGCCACAATGGAAATTTCTTCGTATTCGATGACAGGTGTACATCATTGGCCTTCGATCCAATGATTCTACATGTGTTCCACTTAAACTCATTCATTCACACTTGTAGATTGTGTTGTCGTACCTTGAGATCCATCATCATTATTGGTGGTTTCTCTTGTGCTTGTTAACAGTTTACATTATTTAGTAATTAGGTGGTTTGTACCATGTACGAAATCAACGCATCTATTCACATGGTTAGATTCATACAATGGGTAGACCGAGATACAGATGAAGACCCTGGATCACATCTGTTATTATCTAGGCTGTGTGGAGTTATTGATTATTCATCATTGTACACATGATCCTTTCTATATGGATGGTTGCGACCCACGAAAATGTCATATTAATCGAGGACAAGTCAGAAAACAAAAGTAGAGTTAGAGAGAGAGATGGTAAAAAATAAAATAACAAGGAAAGTTGGAAGAAAATCAGATACATAAGTTTGACAAGAATGGGAAGAAAGGGAAAAGGAAAAGGGCACACATGGGGCTAATAAACAACCCATATTAGAAAATCCATAAAAATCAAAATAAAAGAGGTCCAGTAGTCTTCTCCCGATAAGGAGGTGCCAAAATAAGAAAAAAATAATGAATATAATCTCCTAGAACTACAAGGGGGTAGGAAATAAGAAAATGGAACAATAGATTAGAAATTTCTTAAGAGCATAAAATCCCTACATATTGCTTCTCCAGGAGACCAAAATAGGGGAGGGAGAATCCCTCCTCGAATGCCATGGAATATGGAAGAAATCCAACACTATATCCTTAGGATCCATGGGAGCACCTAGAGACCTTTAATCCATTTGGTCCAGATCACTCTTTCAATTGTTCTTCGAAGAGAAAAAATTATATTGGATCAACATCAAGATAATTCATATCCCTTCTAGAAAAATATGCAACATCTTCAACATATATATGCCTAAAACATATCAAGACAAAATGGGATGTTTTGGATCCCTTCTTGGGAATAAATATTAGCTCCAAAATTCCATTATCATATTAGGTGGGGACTTCAATGTCACCATCCACCAGTGGGAGAATAAAGGAGGAAGTCCACTCGGATATCAATTCCAAGAAAGGATGGAAGAACTAATATTTGAGCTAGATCTCCTCGATGTAAAACATAATTATCCAAGTATTGATCCATATTTATGCAAGAACAAAATGAAATACAAATTTAAACAGAAACACAAAGCTACAGTGAAAACTGAACTTCAATTCATTAATAACAAATACATAAAATTGTTAGCATGCTATGTGAAAATAAACTAGCTCGAGTGATGGTAACTTATCTCTGAGAAGATATGTGATGGTTGCATGCCTTCCAAACTTTGTTACAATGAGGATCATAAGACTTTTTATTATTAAGAAACAATGGAAAACTCTAAACATCCAAAAACCTAACCCTAGGAGATGAAGGGCCAAAAGTTTGTGGGTCCCGTTGGGGTTAGTTGGTACATCAACTTCCCAAGGTCGTAACTTTGGCATATGTTTGACATGTACAATACCTCATTAAAAATATCTATCCGAGAACAAAAAATTTCAACCATCGACCCTTTCCCAAAAAATTATCATTTAGGGCCTCAAAATGACTGGATGTTTAGGACCTGAAAAAATGCCAAAAATAATAAATTGTGCTACAATTAAGGAAACAGAAAGAAACAGTATTGGGGGTCACAGTGGAATAAGCGAGTGGCCACCAATATCCACCTACATCATTCCTCCCCCCTTAGAAATAAATGGTCCCCATTGCATTGAGTGCCTCCATGAGATGGGGAAATTTCTACTGAACTTGGTCTCTGGTGAGCCACTTGCCTTGGCTTAGGATTTGGCCAACTTTGACAACCTGATACAGTTGGATCCTATGTTGGCGAGTGTTCTTGATCTGTGTGTCCATGATCTAATCATGTGTGGATTGTTCCATGTATTCTAGGTTGAGCTTTATTGGTGTTAGTTGTTTGGTAATGTCAGATGTGTCCAATTATGGTGGAAAGTATGGCCGAATGCAATCTACATTGAACATTGGGTGTGGACCAAGGAATGGGGGAATGTTGAGATTGAAAGAGTTTGTCTCCCACAACCTTGGTGATGGTGTAAGTCCCGTATTAGAGTGGTCATAGCTTCCGATGAGATCCAACAAGGCATTCTTTATACAAATGAAACCAAACTTTGCCGCCCACCTGAAATTTATGTGGCACCCAATGTTGATCATGTTGTTGGTTGTACTTAGCATTGGAATTCTCCAAGATTTCATGAACATGCTAGTGTATGTGTTATATGCATTCAATAAACCTAGTTCTTTATCAACCTTAGACTGTACATGTGTGGATTATACTTGTGTAGTCACATGAGGCATGACAATATCAATCAGACACAATGGTTGAAATCCCAAACCCACTTGGAAGGGGCTCTAACCCATCAAGCTATGGATAACTTTGTTATAATTGTGCTACACATAGGTAAGGATCTCATCCCATGTACGTGGATGCTTGGAGTTGTACATGTGTGGTATATGCATGATCATCTTGTTAATTACCTCCATCTGGCCATTAGTCCGGGGATGGAATGTAGTTGACTTAGTGACCATGGTGTCCAATAATCACCAGAGGCTTGACCAGAATTTGTTATCCCGATATTATAATGGTTTGTGAGATCGAAAAATGTACCCACACTAATTCAAAGAAGAGTTGGGCAGTGTCCTATGTTGTGATACTCTTCTTGTAGGCAACCAATATATCCATCTTAGAAAATATGTTCACAACCACAAATACATAGTCATTACCATGCTTGGTAGAAGGGGGGCCAGATAGATAGTCCATGGAGAGGGATTCCCAGGCTGGCTGGGAGTAGGCGTAGGAGTGTACAGGCCTTGTTTCCTCATGGTTGGCTTGGTGATGGCACAAACAAAACAGGCTCTCATATATTTTTCAACATCATATCAAAGTTTTAGTTGATAAAAATAATTTTGTAGTACTTCCACAATTTTCTCCACACCAAAGTGTCCTGCGATATAACTGTAGTGCACCTCCCAAATCAGCTTGGCATGCATGATTGAAGGAAAAAAAGGTGGTCTAGGTAGCATAATAATGTGTCTTGGAGGTGTAAGTATGGAACTTTATTTCCATCCACTAGCACCTAGTATGTGGTGGTGAACTTTGGATCATTTTTGTATAGTTGTGGCCATTCAGAGGTTTCGTAGCCATAAGAATTAAGAACATTGTCCAGTGCTACAACATGGGACCAACTGAGGCAATCTGCAACATGGTTGGTGCTACCCTCCTTATATTTAATGTTCGAATGGAATTGTTTCATATATGTGGACCATTTATGATGGCGATCGTTCTACAACTTCCCTTGTGTATCTATAAACTTAAGGGGTCAATGATTTGTGTAGATGACCGTCTCATTCCCCAAAATTTAATTTTTATATTGCCAACAAGCCTATATGATATAATGCATATCTTTATTTTAGGTGGGGTATTTACGAACTGTATGGGAAAGTGTCTCACTGTGATAGGCCACTGAATTCCCTTGCTGGGTGAGAACCACAAACGAGTTGGTAAAGGGCCGCAATATGTCATCCATCGGCCTCATAAAATTTATAGGGGCATTTTTAAACCCAAAAGGCATGAAAAACAACCCAAAAAGGCCCTACTTGGATTTGAAGGCGATCTTCCATACATCTGTGGGTTTTATTGGAACCTGGTGATAGCCATACTTTAAATTGATATTTCTAAATTACTTACCCCCTTGAGATGGTCAAGAAGGTCATCAATCCATGGGATTAGATACCTGTTGCCGACAGCTATTTTATTTAGTGCCCGATAATTTTGTACTAGTACAATTAGGCTCCCACAAGGTGAGGAACTTGGTTAGATGTGCCCTTTTTGTAGAAACTCCTACATCTATCGCTTGATTTCTTCATTTTCCATAATATGGCAACAATATATCGTCCCATTGGGTAGAGGCACTCTAGAATTTAGATCAATTGAATGCTTGACTTGATAATGCAAAGGTACCCCTCTGGGTGAGGAGAAGATGTCCATGTATTCTTTTGTGGCCTTTTCCACCTACTTATGTTGTGCGGTGGAACCCTTCTCGGGGGCTATGGAAGTGGCCATGATCTTCCCCTTAATTTGAGAGCAAATTAGAAAAAAAACAAATTTCCTGGTTTGGGAGATGATCTTACTACATTTCTTACCATAGATCAAAGAGACGGCAATAGGTGGGGATAACTCTAATATCTTGTAAAACTTAAAACCCAAAGTAATAATATCAATGTGAGGCTCAGACTCATACACAACATGCAACTTCCAAAAATATGGTTGGCCCAATAACACATCACAAACTTCAGGAGGAGAAATATCACACAGTACCTCATCTATGAAGGGATTCATGGTGGAGGGAAGGCAACACTGCTATCTAAGGAAGATATCTCGTCCTTGGTGGAGCCACCTGATGGTGTATAATTGCGGGTGTGGTTTGGTCATTAGGCCCAACCTCTTAATGACCTCTATTGATATGAGTTTATTTTAGCTCCCGCTGTCGATAATGAACTACAACAGAGACCCCTTCACCCACATCCTGTGAGTGGAAGAGACACTCTCCTCCCTCTAGATCTTCAGCCTCAATCTTCTGGAACTTGGTGGTGGCAATGGTGATGTTAGGCTCTACATCGATAATATGCTTCCCTTTGTCATTCCCTTTTTCAAGTTTTAACTCAGAGTTAGAATATGCATCTGACTTTGAAGCCTTCAACTGATCCACTAGAGACTGCTCGGCACGACACTCATTTGTGTTGCGAGTGGGGATCTTGTGGAATTCACACCAATTTCTTGTGTCCTTCTTTCTCTTTGTGGTGTTGTTCTTTGCTTGCAAATTTGATGGGTTATCTTGGCACCCCACCTTAGCTCTATCCTTTGTTATGTGGTTTGGCGGTGCCTTATCCTTGCTTCAAACTCGCAAATCCACAGTCTCGCTTATTTTGTTTAAATTTATGCTCGATCTTAATAGCATATCGATACGTGACACCAAGAGAGGAGATTTCAAATAACTCCATCCCATGTTGGATGTATTTTTGTAGACAGATGTGATACTTAAGTACGATATGCCACTCAGAATCCTTGATACCCAACTTCGTGTAAAGGGTATGAAAAATATCTTTGAACTCTGACACGTCTTGGTCCCTTCCTTACCACAGTGTGGTCCAATTTATGTACTTGTATTAATAGCTCCCAACATGGTAATATTGTTCCTTGACAATGTCTCCGAAATAATTCCAAGTGGATGCTGCTAAAAACAGTGAAGGTTCCTTCTCGTCCCTTTTCTCACATTAGGATTCCCACTAGTCCTTGAAGTGGGGGGCGACCTTGAGGAGTGAAAAAGTAATATTTTCCCTATTGGAAAAATTATGGACTGAAAAATATCCTTCTAGAATATTTAACCATTTATTTACGACACATGCATCTATATGGCCTTCAAATATAGGAATTTCAAAGTTAACTTGTACCTTGAAGGGGGTGGCACCTCCAAGGTGGTTGTCAGATGAAGATGCTTCACTTGTTGATACCCGTCGAAGGATCTGGGAAAATTTATCCATCATCTCGTTCCTCGGTCGCTTGAGGGCTTCTTCAAGAAATAGTTTGGAAGGATCTCTTGCTCCCTCATCTTTATTTTCTTTTGCCATGGGAGGTTGTCAGGGTCGGTGAGTGTAATATTCCCAAATGGGGAATGCAGCAATACAATGCAGAAAGATAGGAAAATAATGCAGTTCATCATTAATAAAGAACGAGGCCAATATGGAGACCTTTCATTTTTTATTACAACAGCAAAATAGATGTAAAATATGGCCCATAAGATGCATACTAAGAAAAGGAAGCCTCCAATGAAAGAAATCCCTAAAAATGAGGCGTTGCAACCATATATAAAGACTGGAATAGCCTTACAACATTATTTTATTGGCTCTACAACAACTGTAGATTACACATCAGATCTAGAGAAAATAAGAGCATAAAAAGTTAGATCTATATCAGATCCATGCACTATACAAGCTCCTCTAATGAACCCCCTTGGGGTTTTCAACAAAACACCAAGTATAAGATGTAGATATGATATCTAAGACTGCAAATCTACTAAAATATTAAGATCTGGAAAGTGTGGTTGAACTGATATAGGCAATATAATAGCCTCCTCAAATATATCTCCAAAGTGAAGGGCAGATCCCCAACGCTAAGAAAATCACTCTCCAAATGGTGTGCTGAACCACCCTGCAACTGCACCTACAGAAATAACACAGATCTGGAAGTTTACTGCACTGTAGGGATCAAAATGAGGTTGGTCTCATGCCAAGATCTGAAAATGATGCTCAATTCCTTCAATAATGTCCTCCCAATGAAGTAGAAACCTCCTCCACTGAAAAGGAGCACTGAAATGGCCTAGATCTGAAAGATCTAGTCTCCACTTGCTGCAGCTTGCAAAAACGACTAAACCCTCAATAGGATCTACGTTGTAGTTGAAAGAAGAATCTTGTACCTAAGACAGATAGTGGACAATGCAATACAAACTCTCCCAAGAGCTACTCAATGGGAAGAGGTGGGATTCCCGATCAAGAAAACCCAATGCTAAACATTATTCAATCTCAGCTAAACAACAAGAGAAAGATATATGTCTAGATAGACCATATATTCAGAAAATATGATAAACATCAACAACCCTCGAATGTTGACATCTCCTTCCTTTTATAAGACAAGAGTTTGCAAACCCTAAACCACTTCCAATGAGATCACTTCTTTCACACAAGGCATCTCCATCTAAAACTGCACTGTGCCTCATTGATGGCCACTCCTCCATGATAGCGCTGTAGATTTGGTAAAGGTTGATCCAGTAAAAATGTTCCAGCCCCTTTCACACCTAAGCGTGCTTGATTTAACAGCCAAGATTTAGCCTTTTCACATTTGGCATTGATTTATTCATTATTAAGGAGTATTATGGACCTCCTTTTCTCTTTTATTCTATAAACAAAGTAACAAAACAAAAATGAATATTCCAATTAGCTCATGACTAATTGGGAATATTACAATCCTCCCCTCCCAAATGTTGCACATCCTCAAGAAACTCACAAGGTGAGTGCTGCAACTCTATTCCTCCTCCATTTGTGACACCAACATGGGACAAGCTTCCTCCATAAGCTAAGTGTTCACCAATCCATCCCTCCATGAATTGATCCTCCAAATTTCTCATGAGATGTAAATAATCCATCCCATAAGGAGACAATAGCTCAAATGAAACAAACATGGTTTGCCCAATGTTCTCCCTGAAACATGTAGCATAATATACATGGAGAATCTCCATCCCATAGGGCACATACATACCTCCCATCATCCCTCCATACATTCCCATAAAAAGTACAAGTACATCATCAATGTATGGGATCAATACTACATACATACAAATAGAAATTTGTGCATATGGAGGTGGGTCATAGTCCCATATGTGGAACCAGCACAGTGCATCTCCTGACTGCATCAGATCAGGATGTGGTAAGTGGTTTCCCCACCACTTACTTTCTGCCCATGTCATCTCACTATGGCTGAAAGTGTGAGATATATTTGGTGCCTTAGGAATGGACCCATCATGAAACAAAATCTCCCTTTGTCCTTCGAGGGAGTGGCCATATTCAGAAATTGTTGTGGCCCAAAGTTGGCCATGAATTTTATAAGGTACAATACTCCTTCTAGGAGTTATGGCCTGCATATAAATGGTGAAAGAATGCAAATAATAATCAAATGAAACTTTATTTACATGAGCATATTCTTCACAAAAATTCCTCCTTAAACAAATGGAGTGGTGCATAGATCTATCCCCTTCCGCAACAAGAGAAAGAGATGGATGAATTAACTCCTTTATAGAGTTATGTTGCTGCCCCATCTCCACATGGTACATGCATCTTTGAAAATGCTGATATAGTTCTCCTTCAAAGCCCTTCCAGGTGTAGCTTCTCATGATGATGTTGTAGAATCTCATGGAATAGGTGTGGCTGGAACAGAACTCTTCATTGGCCCTTTGTAGCAACTTCTCCTTGAGATTGGAGGCTCTAGACAAGAAGATCCTACCATGATAATAGATGACTCCTTCTTGGACTAAATAGCCCTCTTCATATAGCTAGTCATCAAGTATCATGCATGTGTGAAGATCCTTGGAGTAATCCACCAACAGTTGGGATTTCCAATATGGATCAATCTCCCATAGTGACAGCACTGATGATCTACAAACAAAAATGTTTGTCATATGGCTGCTCTCCTCCTTGACATCTCCCATGCCAAAGGTACATGTTGGAAGGTCATTCTTTCCATGCATCTCCTCCCACAGCGCAAAATCTGAAATGAGAGTGGGTAATGATGATGTTGGGAGAAGATCTCCCTCCTCCTTGAGCCTACACAAGACTCCCAGTGCTGTATCATTATCTTCCAATGCTCCCATCCCTCCTGGATCTATGCTTGGAGCATCATGTTGTGAGACATATCCCAAAAAATCTGAATCAGGTGGCCTCCCAAGTGGTTTTCCACTAGATAATAGTGTCCCATGCAGCAATCTCATGAGCATTATAGATGGGAATGTAAGGTCCTTGCTTCCACTGTGCAAATCCATCTCTGATTTCTGTGTGGAATTTGTATGTGATGGATTTGTATGCATGACCTTGATCATTTGAGTCTCACCACTCTTCTTATCCACCCATTCCATTTTCAAATCCTCCCAATCAGTGGTGACTTTCCCTAATGTAATCAACCATTGGACACCCAATATCACATTGGTGTCAGGTATGTCAACCACGAAGAAGTGATCAATCAATGTATAGGTCCCCATGGTGACTGATAATGATGGGACATAATGCATGCATTGCATTGTTCTATCTCTTGGGTCTGAAACAGAGAATCCCTCAAAAGCATCAGTGGGTATTGCCCTCCTTTGCACTAGTTGGGCATCAATAAAATTGTGGGTAGCCCCATTGTCAATCAAAACATAAACCCTCTGATTCAAGATGGAACCTTGAACTCTTAAGGTCGAGTACTTAGGTACTCCTCTCAAAGATGCAAGAGAACCTCCATTAGGAGAAAATTCTCCATTCCCATCCCCTGATGGTGTTGGCTCTCCTCTTGCAGTGTCAGCATTGTGACCTCTTCTTGGTTCGTCTTCTTCTTCCTCCTCATCATTTGAGAAGACCTCTATGTAATGTGATTTTCCAGCTTCACATCTATGTCCAGGTGCCCATGATTCTTGGCAAGTGAAGCAAAGCTTCCTTCTTCTTAGATCTCTCCGGACATCATCATCAAGAGGTTTCTTATATGAGCTCTCCTTTGAAGGAGCAGCCTTTTCTTCCTTTCCCTTTGAAGGAAAAGAGGGCTTATGCTGAAAAGTTGCCTTTGCTTTTGGAAAATCATCTTGAAGGTCTCTAGCCCTTTCAATAACATCATGTAGGGTAGTGGGATTGGTATATTTAACCAACCCATGAAGAGGTTCATCTAACCATCAATGAACATGTACACCCTTCTTGTTGCAGACAAATCAGGAACCGTAACAGAAAGTCTTAAAAATTCAGAGATGTAATTTTTTGTATTACCTGATTGTTTCAACTTTGCAAGGCTCATGAATGGTGCCTCTGGATCTCTTCTATCAAATATTTTCACCAGCCTTCTAGTGAACTCTGAATAAGCAGTCACATTGGCATGACCCAATGTAGACAAGCCATGAAACCACCAGTCATGTGCTTCACCTTCAAGGTGCAGCGCTGCAATATTGATAGCCTCCATCTCTGGAACCTTGTTCAGCTGAAAATAGATGTCAAGGTTTTCCACCCAAGATTTGGCATAACACTTGGATGGCCCATCAAAGTTGGGTGAAAAGAATCTGCCCATAGTGTGGTGTCGATCATGATTTTGAATGAATCCACCACCTCTATGATGATGCCTTGGTCTTCTATTGTCCTTGATGTGACAAAACTCCTGAAAACTCAAGTGATATTTGAATATCTGATTTTGAGACTCATATTCTTCAAAATACTCTTCAAGGGATTCATGCTCTTAAAACCCTTGGTTTCCCACAGCCAAAAATGTAGGCATGGTAGAGCGTTGGGAAACTTGTGGCTGATGCACTGGTTGACCATTCCAGTGATGAGACATGCCAGAGCCTTCTCCAGGATGAAATCCTTTAGGGGATTCCTTGATTTTTTCCATTCTCATCTCTTTGATTTCTCTAGCAAGGTCTTGCATGGCTCTAAGAAGGATCTGAGGGAAATCCTTATCTTCATCTTCACCTCCACATATAGGGGCTTTACCCTTGTCTTCATTATCATTTGTTTAATCAAACTTTATGTGTCTTCTCTTTTGATACCTCTTCTCTCTGTCAGTAAGAGGCTCTCCTTCTTCAGAAGACATATTGGCTTTTTAGAAAGCATAGGTTATGCCAAGATGATGCTCTAATACCACTGTAATATTCCCAAATGGGGAATGCAACAATACAATGCAGAAAGATAGGAAAATAACGCAGTTCATCATTTATAAATCAGAAGGCCAATATGGAGACCTTTCATTTGTTATTACAACGGCAAAATAGATGTAAAATATGGCCCATAAGATGCATAATAAGAAAAGGAAGCCTCCAATGAAAGAAATCCCTCAAAATGAGGTGTTGTAACCATATATAAAGACTGGAATAGACTTACAACGTTATTTTATTAGCTCTACAACAATTGTATATTACACATCAGATCTAGAGAAAATAAGTGCATAAAAAGCTAGATTTATCTCAGACCATGCACTATAAAAGATCCTCTAATGAACCCCCTTGGGGTTTTCAACAAAACACCAAGTACAAGATGTAGATCTGAGATCTAAGACTGCAGATCTGCTGAAATATTCAGATCTGGAAAGTGTGGCTGAACTGATATAGGTAATAGAATAGCCTCCTCCAATAGATCTCCAAAGTGAAGGGCAGATCCCCAACACTAAGAAAATCACTCTCCAAATGGTGTGTTGAACCACCCTGCAACTGCACCTACAGAAATAACACATATCTAGAAGTATATTGTGTTGTAGGGATCAAAATTAGGTTGGCCTCATGCCAAGATTTGAAAACGATGCTCAGTGCATTCAATACTGTCCTCCCAATGAAGTAGAAACCTCCTCCACTAAAAAGGAGCACTGAAATGGCCAAGATCTGAAAGATCTAGTCTCCACTTGCTGCAGCTTGCAAAAAAAACCAAACCTTCAACAGGATCTGCACTGTAGTTGAAAGAAGAATCTTGGCCCTAAGCCAGATAGTGGACAATGCAATACAAACTCTCCCAAGAGCTACTCAATGGGAAGAGGTGGGATTCCCGATCAGGAACACCCAATTCTAAAAAGCATTCAATCTCAGCTAAATAGAAAGAGAAATATATATGTCTAAACAAACCATATATTCAGAAAACATGATAAACATCAACAACCCTCTAATGCTACCATCCCCTTCCTTTTATAAGACAAGATCTTGCAAACCCTAACCCACTTCCAATGAGATCACTTCTTTCACACAAGGCATCTCCATCTAAAACTGCGATGTGCCTCATTGATGGCCAGTCCTCCATGACAGCGCTGTAGATTTGGTCAAGGTTGACCCAGTCAAAATGTTCCATCCCCTTTCACACCTAAGGGTGCTTGATTTAACAGCCAAGATTTAGCCTTTTCACATTTGGCATTGATTTATTCATTATTAAGGAGTATTATGGACCTCCTTTGCTCTTTTATTCTTTAAACAAAGTAACAAAACAAAAATGAATTTTCCAATTAGCTCATGACTAATTGGGAATGTTACAGTGAGGTTGGTCTTGCAGTTCAAATCCTAACTCCTTATACCCCGACCTCGTTGGGGACATGCATAGAAAAACAAATAAAGAGCAGAACACTTTGATACCACTGATCCAAATTTATGCGGGAATGAAATGAAATTCAAATTTAAACATAAACAGAGCTCTACAATGAAAATTGAACTTCGTAACCAAGCATAGTCTAGTAGCCCAGCTCTATCTCTTTAGCATAAGCACCTGGATTATTAGTGGATCTCCACCAGCATCAACATGTCCATATCATATATGTATAATTTATATGGGGATTGGGCCAAGACAATTTAAATGTATCCATGGCGACATCATATGTTAACAAATTCATTAATAACAAATATTGAAAAATGTTTACATGAAGAATGGAAATAAACTAGCTCGAGCAATGGTAGCTTATCGCTGAGAAGAGATGTGATGATGACATGTATTCTGAACTATTTTACAATGAGTCTCACGATCACACAATACCTCATTCGTGAAGGGCTTGATGTTGTAGGGAAGGTGGCACTACTAGCTGACGCAGAGATCTCGTCCTTGGTGGAGCCACTGATGGTGTATGGTTGGGAGTGTGGTGTGGTTGGTAGTCCAAACCACTTATTGAACTCTTCTAAGATGAGGTTATTTCGGCTCCTGTTGTCGAAAATGAACTACAACGAAGACCCATTCACCCACATTTGTGAGTGTAAGAGACATTTCCCTTCCTCTGGATCTTTAAGCTCAATATTTTAGACCTTAGTGGATGCAATCGTGGCATTGGGATCTACATCAATAATATGATTCTCCTTTTTATTCCCATTTTTGGGTTCTGAATCAGAGTCAGAACATGCATATGACTCTAAATACTTTAGCTCATTCACCATTGACTGCTTGGCGTAACACTCATTTGTGTTGTGAGTGGGGTTCTTTTGGAATTCACAACACTTTCTTGTGTCCTTCTTTATCTTCGTGGTGTTTTTGTTTTGCTTGCATATTCGATGGGTTATCCTAGGTCACCCCACCTTGGATATGTCCTTTGTTTTGTGGTTTGGGGTGCCTTGTCCTTGCTTCAGACTTGCATATCTAAAGTCTCGCTTCTTCTATGTAAATTGATGCTCGATCTTGACAACTTGTCGGTATGTGGCACCATGGGAGGAGATGTCCAAAAACTCCATCTCGTCCAAGATGTATTTGTGTAGAAATTTGTGGTACTTATGTACCAGATGCCACTTATAATCATTATTACCCAAGTTCATGCAAAGGGTATGAAAAATATTTGTGAATTTTGGAATGTCTTGGTCTCTTCCCTCCTATAGTGTGGTCCATTTTATGTACTTATATTCGTAGCTCCCAACATGGTAATATTGTTCCTTGACGACGTCTCAGAAATAATTCCAAGTGGTAGCAATTGAAAATAATGAGAGTTCCTTCTTGTCCCTCTTGGTTTCCCACCAATCCTTGAAGTGGGGGGTGGCCTTGAGGAGTGAAAATGTAATCTTTTCCCTATTAGAAAAATTATGGACCAAAAATATATCCTTCTAATAGATTTAACCATTTACCTATGACATATAGATCTATCTGGCCTTCAAATATTGGAATATCAAAGTTAACTTGTAACTTGAAGCCTCTCAGGTGGTTGTTGGATGAAGATGTTTTTCTTGCTTATACTTGCCGAAGTATATGGGGAAAGTTGTCCATCATCTCGTTCCTTTGTTGCTCAAGGGATTCTTTGAGCAAAATTTTGAAAGGATCTCCTACACATTCATCTTTCTTTTCTTCTTCCATGGGAGGTTCTTGGGATCAGTGAGGCCGGTGTTGCAAGGGTTCAACTATTTCAAGTCCTAACTCCTTATACCCCGACCTCGTTTGGGACATACACAAAAAAATAGATAAAGTGAAAATCGCTCTAATAACACTAATCCAAATTTATGCAGGAATGAAATTAAATACATATTTAAATAGAAATAGGAGCTACAATGAAAACTGAACTTTAATTCATTAATAACAAATACTAAAAATTGTTTACATGCAGAATGGAAATAAACTAGCTCGGGTGATGGTAGCTTATCTCTAAGAAGATATGTGATGACTATATGCCTTATTAACTATGTTACAATAAGGCTCAAAGGACTTTTTATTATTGAGCAACAATAGAAATACGTAAACATCCAAAAACCTAACCCTAGGAGATCAAGAGCCAAAAGTTTGTGGGCCCCGTTGGGGTTAGTTGGTACATCAACTTCCCGAGGTCGTAAATTTGTCATATAGTCTTTGTTTGATGTGTATAATACCTCATTAGAAGTATCTATCTGAGGACAAAGAATTGTTGATATTTGTAGGTTGGGAGGTACTCCAAGCCTTAAGGATCAAGGATTTTGAGGAAGGAGCTCCACAAATGGCCTTGTGGGCTTGAAATCCAAGCTTGGGGTTTTGTACCCATCTATGTTGGGGCCAAAACCATAGATATAATTGGAAATATAATAGATGGAGATGATAGAGGACGTTGAGACGAATCTAGCGCAATGAAAATAATTAAATTTTGAGTTTTCCTTGTGGAAATATTAATTTTTGAAGTTAATATGTGGGTTTGGTCAAGGTCGGTTAGGCATTTAGAGACCTTGTGACAAGTTGTCAAGCCCACACATGTGATTTGTTGGAGCCCTTATATTGTGTATAAATATAAGGTGTAGGAGAGTCATTTAACACATCCAATAAGCATATTTCATAGTATACACATCAAGATGGGCAGCGCGAGTGCAGGCAACGAAAGTGTGGGAAACGTGAGTGAAGGAACCTCAAGTGCGGGAAGTGCGAGTACAAGAATGTGAATGTAGGAACGCAGGAGTGCAGGAATGCAAGAGTGCAGGAATGCACTAGTGCAGGAACATGCGAGTATAGTAATGCGCAAGTGCAGGAACATGCAAGTGTAGGAACATGCAAGTGCGTGGATGAACGTGAGTGCAGGTAGCACGAGTGAGGGTTGAGCGTGTAGTAGACTGCACCAGGGTAATGAAAAATTTGTGCAGGGATAGGGATGTATTGTATTGTGTGTTAAGGCTGAATTGATGCTAGTGGGTGGTGTCCTAGGAGAGGACAATTTGGAAGTCTATTAGTATCCAAGAGGTCAGGTTTCCTAGGTGGTTGGATGCCCTAACCAGGAGAAGATGCTACAACAAGGATTGGTCACTCGTGGTCTGTTAGAGTGCATCGTGAGAGTGGACCAAGTGTGGAAAATGGATTGGGAATTTATGGTCTGTTGGAGGACAACATGATAGTGCCCATGTTGGAGACTGGTGTGCACCATCTTCATGGACTTAGGTGGTTGCTAGAGTGGAAGTTGTTGAGCTCAAGGGTCTGATCAACCAGGACCAATTTTTTGTAGCCCTAGACTTGTGTGTGGAGAAGGACATCTACAAAAAATGATGGGTAGTCATCCTAGCCAGTGTTCATTGTGGGAGATGGAAATTTAGCAGTGATAGGTGGCATCCCTTTATGCCCTATGTTAGTCTTCATTGGAGCAACACAGGAAGAATATAGTGGGTTGAAGTCCCTGAGTAGACGAGGAGCAATAGTGGGCAGTTGTGAGTTGTTCATAAGTGGTTGTAAACAACTTGACAGGTGTCTTGATGTGTTGTGCCCTTGATGGAATAAGGCGCAACTAGTGAGCAGATTGGATAGCCGAGGTTCAGTGGCTAGATAGGCTTGGATCATTGACAGAGGCAAGAGCTACATATCAGGAGTTGAAAGACCGAGTAGGTATAGGGTACAAACGAGAGAAGTTGAGAGAGCACGCTACAACCAGATGGTTAGAGTATCTTGTTGAGGGTAGATTGGTTGTCGATGGACTGACACCAAGCCCCAATTTTGTATATCTTGTATTACTGGACGTATGAGGGCCATTAAACTTGGTACGAGAGACATATACTGTTGTATTATTCAGGTTTAAAATTGTAAAAACTTGTGTATATTTTGTGCACTAGTAGATTTACTCTTGTTTATATTCCGTTGTGCAAAGTAACTTCGTTGTGATTCTTGGTTTGGTTGCGTCAATGATTTAAGATTCTATCCCATACACCAGGATTGTGGAAAAACAACATGGTATTAGAGTGTGTCTGAGCTACTTTTAGGGAAAATGAATGAAAGTGTGCTTAGCGAATCAACTCAGAGGGAGTTGTAGGTGTCCAGATCATGGAGTAGAGGGTTCAACTTAAGACATGGAGATGTGGTCTTGACTAGCTTGGTAGCGAGATTGGTTGGGAGTTCTGGTGAATTGGTGGTGATCCTGGTGAACAACAGTTGTTATAGTACATGTTATGGATCACAGACTCTCGTGAATTGTCATGGATGGTTGGGACAACTCGAGGGCTTCTTTGGCATGGAGGAGATCAACATGATCGAGATGGCTTCATGTGATGGACTGCAAATTGGTAAGCTAGTTTCTTCATCATATCATGATGTTGCATGTATGAGATTGGAGGGATTTTCACGAGTGGTATTTGATCTAGGAGGATGAGTGATTGTAGGATTGATCCAGTGGAGATCATGTAGGCTCAGAGGGAGTCTAGCCTCAGAGGGAGAAACCCTATGGAGGTTTAGGATCTTCAGGTTTAGACGTGATGAGGCAGAGGCACTACTGATATTTCATGGTTCATACTACAGAGTATGTTGCAGTGATGGACGCCAGATAGTCTAGTGTCACCAATGATGATGACAAGGAGACTTACTAGTGTTGGAAGTACCTCCATCACTAATAGGGAGTGTTGAGATTTGTACCTTGGGATGTAATCCAAGCCTTGAGGATCGAGGGTTTGAAGGAAGGAGCTCCACAAGTGGCCTTGTGGGGTTAAAACCCAAGCTTGGGGTTTTGTAACCATCGATGTTGGGGCTAAAACCATGGATATAATTGGACATGTGATGGATGGAAATGATAGAGGACGTTGAGATGAATCTAACACAATGAAAATCATAAAATTTTGAGTTGTACTTGTGGAGATATTAATTTTTGAAGTTAATATGTGTGTTTGGTCAAGGTTGGCTAGGAATTTAGAGATCTTGTGACAAGTTGTCAAGCCCACACATGTGATTTGATGGAGCCCTTGTATTATGTATAAATATAAGGGGGAGGAGAGTCATTTAACACATCCAATATGCATCTTTCATAGTCTACACATCAAGATGGGTAGTGCGAGTGCAGGCAATAGAAGTGTGGGAAAAGTGAGTACATGCAGCTCGAGTGAGAAGCCGCGAGTACGAGAACGCGAATACGGGGAACACCGAGTGCGGGGAACGGGAGTGTAGGAACGTGTAAGTGTAGGAATGTGCGAGTGCATAAACGCGAAAGTAATAATGCATGAGTGCAGGGACGCACGAGTGCATGAACGTGATTGCAAGCATCGTGAGTGAGGGTCGAGCGTGTAGAAGACTACACTAGGGTAACGCAAAAGCTGCACAGGTCTAGGTATGTATTGTATTGATGTATTAAGGTTAAATTAATGCTAGTGTATAGTGTCCTAGGAGAGGACAGTTTGGAAGTCTGTTAGCAGCCAAGAGGAAGGTTTCCTATGTGGTTGGATTCCCTACCTAGGAGAAGATGCTACAACAAGGATTGGTCACTCTTGGTTTGTTGGAGGGAAGCATGAGAGTGGACCAAGTGTGGGAAGTGGATTGGGAATTTATTGTTTTTTGGAGGACAGCGTGATAGTGCCCAAGTTGGAGCCCAATGTGCACCATATTCATGGAATTAGGTGGTTTATAGAGTGGCAGTTGTTGAGCTTAAGGGTCTGATCTACCAGGAGAATTTTTTTTGTAGCCTTAAACTTGTGTGTGGAGAAGGAAATATACAACAGATGATGGGTAGTCCTCCTAGCCCGTGTTCATTATGGTAGATGTACATCTTGCAATGATAGGTGACAACTCTTCGTGCCCTATGTTAGTCTTCATTGGAGCAACACAAGAAGAATATAGTGGGTTGAAGTCCTTGAGTAGCTGAGGAGTAGCAATGGGTAGCTGAAATTTGTTCACAAGTGGAGCTGTGAAAAATTCGACAGGGATATCGATGTGTTGTTCCCTTTATGGATTAAGGCACAACTAGTGAGAAGATTGGACAACAGAGGTTTAGTGGCTAGATGGACTTAGAGAATCGATAGAGGCAGGAGATGTAGATCGGGAGCCGAAGGAATGGGTAGCTACAGGGTACAACCGAGAGGAGCTGAGAGAGCGCGCTATAGCCAGATGGTCAAAGTATTGTGTTGAGGGTAGATTAGTTGTTGATGGATTGACACCAAGCCCTAGTTTTGTATATATTGTATTAGTGGATGTATGAGGGGAATTACCCCTGGAACAAGAGCCCTATACTGTTGTATTATTCATATTGATTAATATAATGAAGTTGGGTTATTGTACAAAATTGTGTATATTTTTTGCACTAGCAGATTTACTATTATTTATATTCTGTTGTACAAAGTAGCTTCGTTGTGATTCTTGGTTTGGTAGCGTCAGTGATTTAAGATTCTATCCCAGACACCAGAATCATGGAAAAACGACACAACTTGCAACTGCAGGTGTTTCTAATGGCTATGAGTCTGCCCATTTTAAAAAAAAGCATCGTTTAGGGCCTCCAAATGAATCCGTATTTTCAGGACACTAAAAACTTCCAAAAATAGTAAACTGTGTTGCAATTAAGGAAACTGAAAGAAACAATGTTGGGGGTCCAAGTGGAAAAGGCAGGTGACCACCAATATCCACCTGGATCAAGTATACTGGAGCAACAAGATAATTAGACTAGGGTCCACTACAACCAAGTTAGATATATTTTCAATCAACAATGCATATCTTAATCAACATCTCTCATTATCCTCCTCCCATCTAGCATGGGGGGATCCAATCATTGTCCAATTATGCTGACCATCGAATGGTTATAAAAAAAAGGCCTATTATCTTTCAATATAATTATTTATGGGTTAATGAGTCAAGATTCAATTCCTTGGTTAAAAAATCTCTTATATACATTTGTGAACAAAAAATAAAGGATTGAAAGATGAAATAAGGAAATGGATATATGATAAATCTAAATACAAATCGAGGGAAGTTCGTCTCCTTCAATCTCAATTAGCTAAAAAAATTCAGCAAATGGAAGACCTTCTAGTGACCAAAGAGTTGTTGCTGAAAGAAAAATAAATCTATGAAGATAGGCATACAAAATTAAATTCAGAAGAAGATATTTGGAGACTCAAATCAAGAAGTCTCTGGTTAAAAGCATGAGACAAGAACACTAAATTATTCCACAAACAAACTAAAATAAGGGAGCATAAAAAAAGCCACTCAAATTCAAGTGAATGGAAATATAACTATGGACCCTGACAAAATAAAAGAAGAGGCTCTCCTGTTATTTCAAAATTTGTACAAGGAATAAGGATAGGTGACATCTCAAAGTGTTTCAAACTTCTTGGACCACATTTCTCATTTAGTCTCTTTGAAGATCAATGTGCAATTCATGAAAGTGACATCTGAATAAAAAATACAGGATGTTGTTTTGTCCTTCGAACCGAATAAGGCTCTAGAACTTGATGGGTTCACTAGCTCATTTTATCAAAAAAATTGCAACGTGATCAAATTTGACTTATGTAGGATGGTTTCATTTGTTCAAAAGTTTGGAAGAATGGGCCGAACTATCACCTCCCCCTTTGTGGCATTGGTTCCTAAAGAGGTAATTCCTTCCCCATTTTAAAGATTTCATCCAATTTCTTTGTGTAATTTCTCATATAAAAGAATTACTAAAATTACGGCCAAAAGAATGCAACCTTTCCTCCTCAAACTCATGTTAGAAAATGAAGGAGAATTTATTAGGAAAAGAAAAATTATGGATAATATTGTCTTAGTTCATGAAGCAATACACTCCAGCAAATCGAGAGGGGACAAAGGAATGGTGATTAAACTACATTTAGGAAATGTGTTTGATCGAGTTAGACACTCCTTCCTTTTCACGGTTATCTGGAAAATCGGATTTTCTAATGAATTCTTAAAATGGGTCAAAGCTTGCATTTCATCTCCTTGTATTTCCCCTTTGGTTAATGGTAGCCCCACAAGTTTCTTTAGAGCCTCCCGTAGACTCAGATAAGGATGTCCCCTCTCACCTACTCTTTTCATTCTAATGGTAGATTCCCTAAGTAGACGTCTTGAACAAAAACGACTCTCCAACCACCTCCCTGGAATATGATTCATGCTGGGTATTAGAAGTATCAATCATTCTCAGTTTGTTGATGACACCATCCTTCTAGAGGGGCCTTCTTGCATCAGAGCTCGAAGATTCAGACTCACAGTAGATGAATTTATGGTTGTCTTTGGCGATAAAATTGACGAACCAAAAAGTCACCTATATAGCTAGAATATTGGCAAAGGATTATAAGGGGGGATCCTACATATCCTAGGCATATATGGTAAATACTCTTGGAAAATTTTCAAATACTTGGGGATACCCATATGCCTAAAACCTTTCGGCAATACTTCATGGAACAATATGTTTGAAAATTTTAAATCAAAATTTCAGAAATGGGGAGCCCATTGGTTAAATACAAAAGGAAGGATATTTATGATAAAAAATATTCTCTTTGTGCTCCCTATTTATCAATTCTTTGTTCTCTTTGTTCCAAATTCTATCAAATAGCAAATAGAATGGGTACTCAGAAAATTTCTCTGACAAGGGTGCAAAAAAAATACTAAGAAATATCACCTTATAAATTGGAAGACAATCCACCTTCCCAAAAATTCAGGAGGATTGGGAATTAAAGATCACACCCTTATGAATATTGCAATGGAAGCTAAACTAGTGTGGCTTATAATAACTAGAAATCAAGATTGGTGGAAACAAGTTATTCACAACAAATATTTTGTCGAAGAAAGACACTTGCATTTTTCAAACACATCAAAATAGAGGTAATACATAAATATGGAAAATCTTAGAAGCATCTATCCCTTTGACCCAATCCAAAGTAACTTGGACTCTAGGAAATGAAAACCTATTAAGCCTTCAACATGATAGTATCATCCCCCCTGGAAGAAATCCCCTCCATTTGCCCTCTCTTAGATTGGATCTCTTCTAACAACAAAACCACTCTCGATGATGTAATGGCTTAGTCACCATATGGAATTTGGGTAGCACACCGAACAGGTTGAAAAGGGAAAGCAAATAATTGGAATGGATCCTAGTAGGCTGCGCTCCAACATCGGCCGATGAGGTTGAATCACACGACTAGGGCCATTGACACTACTCGCTAAAAAGTGGGTATGCCTACCTCCTGAATCTTGGACAAGCATATTCATCTTCAAGATTATGGAGAAATATCTGGAATCTTGATTTCCTACCCAATATCAATGCTTTCTGTTGGACCTTCGCTCATAAAAAATATTGACCGTAAAAAATATTTCAAAGAGAAGGATTCAAGGTCCTTCATGGTGTGTTATATGCAAAAAAAGGAGGCTATAGATCATCTTTTCCTCAAATGTCCTTTTTCTTTGGAAGTTTAGAGCTTAGTCTTCCACTCTCTCAGGAACATAATCAACTTACCCAATAATATTCCAGATTTGGTTTGGAGATGGGAAAAACACTATACGAGATCCTTCACAGGGAAGAATAAAATGAAAAGAATATGGGAAATTGTAATAAAAGTAGTAAGTTGGAGGCTTTGGCTTGCCAAGAAAAAAATAATATTTTCTAATGAATGGGAAAACACCACCAAAGTCATTGTAAAGAAGATTTGATTTGTAGGGGAAATTTACAGGGCCAAAGAAATAAAAGATCACGACGACACAAATATGGATCCCCAAAAAATAGCTTGGGTTAATTCCTTTAACATATCATTGTTCCCCGAGGCTTCCAAATGCTCATAAAGACTTGGAAAATCATAAGTACAAGAGATTAATTCAAGAAATGGATCTCCCAACATAAGCAATATATCCTCTCTTTTGATGGAGTGATGAAAGAAAACCCAGGAGTGGTAGGAGTGAGGAGGGGGTGTGGTGATTATTCACCCTGAGAATAATATGGAAATCAAATTTTCTTGGGGATTGGGTGCGACGACAAATAATATAGCTGAATCTTATGCTCTCTACCAAGGAATAAAACAAGTAGTGAATTTAAACATCCATGATATCATAGTGATTAGGGATTCACTTATTATTCTTTCTAGAATTTTAAGTAGATATCTTCCTCACGATCTCAAACTGGCTCAGATTATCAAGAAGGTATTCAACATTCTTTATCTCATCCCCAAAAGCAGTACTTCCATGTCTTTAGAGGAAAAAAAATTGTAGCTGATGAACTTTCCAACCTTGAAGCTACTCTTCCCAAGGGAGAATTAGTTTTCCAAGAGCATACCCAAAGGGCCTATGTCCCCTAATAAAAAACATGAATCATATAGGATGCATATTTGTTGTTATAAGTGGGGGATACAAGGATACATCTCAACACGAGGCAACCATGTGGCTCATCATTCAGGATACATCTCATGAATCCTTAAATCTAAAGCCCTGGAACAATACACGAAATAGGGTTAAAGGTGAATGTTGGATGTACAATATCTCTCGCCTATTCATGATGGAAAATTATCCATTGTTTCCATTGCAAGCTCAATTTATGACAAGTAGGAGGAATGATTGTTAGAAATGGATCATTATTCCATAGGATCGAACCCCCCCCCACCCAACATGATTCTTGAAATAATGGAAGGTATTGATGTTTTCAATGCCTAGAGGTGGACACCAATGTTTGCAGGATGCACTCATCATCATGGTATGCACTTTAAAGCCCCTCTTTGGGATTTTCCTTGTAACACCCCACCCCACATTTACCCACTTTAACATACTTACCAGGGTAAACATGAGATGAGAGATACTATGCATGGCCCAACTTCCAAGGTGCAGTTACGAAAATGGGATTTAACTTTCCTAGCACATGTTATTAATTTTTACAAACGTTTTGTGACCATGGTACATGTAAGTCATGGATGCATAGTTTGTTCATTTTTTTCATTAGTTATATTAGAAATTCATCAAGAAAGATTGCTTCCATCTTATACTAACTGCAATAAACACATATTAGCTCGTGCATTCATATACATTATCCAAGAGCCTATCAAACCATGATACAAATCAATAACAAGAGCACTTACTTTAACAAGAAATACACCGTGCATGTAACATACACTTAAATAGTGATGGAGCCATGACAAACCAATCACATAATTAACACATTAAACCAAAATTGTGCTCATTGATCTTCATTAGAGAATAACACATATTAACATATGCATAGTACCAACCAAGTCTGGGACTTCCACGTTCCACCCGACCATAGATTGGGCTGAACCAATCCTTTCTTCCAGCCTAATCAACCCCGTGCCATATCCCAAGTTTGAATGTGGGATTACATGGGATAAACCAAAACATAACCATACAGGGAATCCAAAGGAAACCACCTCCACCCTCATGCCACAATGATTTCACCCAACACTAGGTCCAGAAATCACGAAAACCAACATAAGCTTGGATACCTCAGAATTTATTCACCATACCTAGAGGAATTTTCCTGTCTCCACCAACCTATCAAGAGATTACCTAGAGAAAACCATCTCCACCCTCAACTCTCGGGATTTTCTTAAGAAGGCATCAACTAGGATACAAAATCTACTGGCATCCAAAGCTCAACCAAACAGGGAACCCACTACATCATCCCCATCCAGGAAATGGCAAATAAAAAAAATGACCAACAAACAAATGCATAAACCATGTATTCAAATCCCAATAAGATAATTAACATTCACACTATTACCTGCAAAAATCCTCTTACCAAATACTCTTTTCAATGTTCCTTTCTGCCCTTGCTATTTGTTGTTCAAATCTTCTTCATGGTTGCCACTCAAATTCCTCTTGCGCTACTTGCTTTTCTTTCTTGTCCCTTGCTTGTGTTGCGTGTGTTCCTTGTGACCCATGTGCTCTAGTGTTGTAGTTTCTCTTTGTTTTTCTTCTCTGTTTTCCAAAAGATTGCTAGAATGTTCTCTCTCAAATTTTCTTTTCTTTTCTTTTCTTTTTCTTCATTTTTCCTTGCATGCATATTCTTTTACTTGATTTCTCTCCTTTTCTTGTCTCTTCCTCTTGCCCACTTGTCGAAGTGGAATTTCTTTCATTTTCTTTTATTTATTTTGCATTTTTGCCTCATGCCCTTGCTGGCCTGTAATAATTAATTTTCCATTTATTACCTTTTGCCTCTTAGCAATGCCAATTTCCATAGCTAATAAATAATCACCCACAAGTGGATCCAAATGTAATGTTTTTCCCCTCATTCAACTTAGAATACATGTCCCATGACCTTGGTTTGATTTTTTCTTTTATAATGTCCATACATTATTTATTTACATGGAAATTTAACCCAAGGTTGTTATAGTTCTCCTCATCCTAGATTCTTATCTACTAGTGCTCTAGCCTCTAGCCCTTTGCGATTCATTGGCCCTCCCTTGGGGTGGTTTGGAACTTGGCTACCTGGACTCCCTTCTTTTTTCTCTATGCTCCTTGGAATCCCTACCTATGTCTCCTGCAGAGACCTGCTTCTCTCCCCCCCCATAAAGCCACCGAGTTTTCAAAATTGCTATGGCCACCTCAAAAGTTTGGATGTTGCATATGGTCTATTAATTATATGTATTATGACTATTGGAGGAGTGGTGCTAAAGTTTCCCATGTTGAAAACTAGAATTCCCATTTACAGGATTGAATTGTCTATGAATATCAACTTCAACGCACATTCTCATTATTACTAGATGATAATAGTAACTTATAAGACAAATGCTCCAGTTAAAGATCAATGTAGTAGTCCAACTCTTTAGGAAATGTCCCTTAATGTGGAAGGACACCTTCTATATAGATTATGCTTTTATATAATGATGTTTAAAGTGTTAAACCATGGCCTTCTCCTTTGGATGATCTCCATACATAATGAGAGATAAATCACCAGGTGATGGGGCAGGGGGAGAGAAAAGGCATCCCTATCGTCTTGGACAAATTCCTTAGGGAAATGCGAGTGTGGATCAAATTGGAATTGACCTCTACAATTCATCCTTCTGCCATTTCCTGAGCCTCTTCCTGATTGCAAAGCTGGTGATCCAACAAGTTTCTAACTGCAAAGTGGCCATTACCAATGTGCCTACGCTCCTACGCCTCCATGGAAACTACTAGGCGATGAATGTGCAACAGTATATCCTCGTATAATTGCTCTTTCTTTTGGCCATGCTAGGGTGGGAGACGTGGACGCTCGCGCTATCTGCCACCTCTCCCGAATTTGCCTCGTCCTTGGACCATGGTTCCTTGACTGTGAAGGTGTGTCATTCTGAACTCTCTGCACCAAAGCTTCTTCCCTCAGTGTCCCTCAACTTTACCACCTTTGCCGGAGCCAAACACCTACATTGTAAAATGTTTGAGGGAATGTGTGATCTGCTGCAAATTTGAAATAGGGATGAAGATCTTGTTCCAGGTTTAGATTTAATGGCTTAATACACCATCATGCGTCCTTCTCTGAGCAGTAGTGTATGAGACCAGTTGTGCATGGCCATTACTTTGTCTCATATTTTAATGATTTGAATAAATTTGACATGAGGACTCTTGTGATCTTCATAGTGTTTGTGTGCACAAATGTTTATATATTAAAATTTATCCTAAATACATTATATAAAATATTTACCCAAAAATTATAATTTAAACCATAAAATAACAATAACATATTATACATTAGATAAATTTTTGTATCTAAATAAATAAATTTAACCAAACCAACTATTTATATATATTCATTTTAAAATATTATTATTATTATTTTTAACTTATTTGGCCAAAAAAAATTAAACCATAAAATTTATGATTTACACATATATCATAACACAAAAATTACCACTTTAAACCATATATTAATATACAACAATTAAATATTTTAAAATATTTAAAATCTTAAAAATAAATTATATTAGAATTATATTTTTCTAATAAAAAAAAAAAATTATTACAATACGCTATTTAAAAAAAACACAAAATAAATTAAATACGAATTTCTTTAAAGACAAGACAAAACTCGCTGCCCTTTTACGCTAAATTTACGGAGGAAAAGTACAACAGATCTGGAGAACTCTGGAGAACTCTGGAATTCAGTTTTGGGGGAATAATAACATATTCATTCTATATGACTCTTCTCCACAAGGATTCCTATATATAGTCTATCTTTTTGACTATTCAATATTTTTTAAATAAAGGTCATTAAGTCATTAATTGTTAAAGTCACGAGGTGTTTTTGTTTTTGGGAATTTAATAAAATTTATTAAAGTCACTAGTTTGAATTATAAATTTTGCACCATCAAATTTTCAAAATACTAAAATCTATTAATACATTAAAAATAAACACAATTTTGGTTTGACCGAACAACCGGCAACTTAATGAAACAATATGAACAGAGAGATTATCTTAACAGAATGTGGAACGGGAACAACCAAGCGAATCGGAGCATCTGTATTGGCGACCAGGGATGGAATTTGACGGGCAAATTGCCTGTCATGGGGTGATTTGCCCGTTAAATACAGCTGAAAATTTTTCCAAACCGTCAAATTCTGGTTTAATACTCTGCAGACAGGTAAGAAAGTTCTTAAAACCGGTAAGAAAGTTCTTAAAACCGGCAAATTTGACGGGTAACCTAGTTTTGAAATTCCAACCCTGTTGGCGACAACTCAAGGAACAACCCACTACCACTTGTCAATGACTTTATGAGCAAACAAAATAATGATTTTACTTGTCCATGATTTTCGGGGCAGAGAAAATAAGCGTCATAATGCTCGATCGAGACAGCGGGGAGGTCGCTTTAGTCCTTTCACAGCTTTTATTTGTTCCAATTCAAGAGCAATAATGCAAATGGCTGTTCAGGTGTAAACTCTAATTTTGTCAATGTATTTTTCCTGACAGCCTTGTTTCCCGGATCCTGTAAAGTAGCTGCCCATTGTTGCAAGTACAAAAGGTACTCTGGTGTAAATTGGAGCTGCTGGGCTTGCCTTGAGCTTCCAGTTGTAGATGCTCGAGGTATGTATACTGGAATTGAACTCGTTATCTCCTCTTTATAATGTCTCACACTGAGGTTAGCCCAGCTTATTTGTGTTTAGAATAATTGGATGAACCGTTGAAAATTGAGCATATTAGAGTTCTAAAACAGGACTTGCCCTCGGCCGGGTCTTTCACGATGGCAGTCTAGTGCGCTCGATTAAAAGATCTGAATTGCTGACCTAACATAAATCACCCCACATTTTACAAATATGCATTTGTTGGACACATGCTTGTTTCTCAGAATTGTGAATGAGAATGAATAAATACTGTTTGGGAGGTCTGCACCTGCCAAATTTTTTTTATCACAGTTCACCTGATCACTGTTTTGTTCATAGTGGTCTGACCGACCCGTGGAAGACTACATATTAAATTCACAATTGGGCTCATAGTGGCCAGGTGATTGGTGAATGCCTGTTATTTTAAATTTGTGAAGAATTTTGCTGCATATAATGATGCTGCAATAGGGGGAAGCATATCACCCAATTGATGAATGCGATGATGACAGTCATTATGGTAACTAGAAAAGATAGATAGTACCTGATTCGAAGATGATAGATACCATTTGAATCATAGAATTGATCACCATACTTAGTTGAAAAGGCGTTGGAGTACGGTTGCATGAACCTTGGCCTGAGAGCCCATATTATTCACTTTTTGCCAATGAAAAAGTAGAAGTGGTTTTGCTTTTCTTTGTAGTTTGCAAGACTCCAATACTAGGTCAGTCAGGCAGCGTAGACTTCCTGACACAACCAGTGGGTGACATGAATCTAATTATACAACTTCTTGGCCTTGGATGTTAGGAGCTCTGATAATTGAATTTTGACAGATTTGTTGGTTTGGGGCCTCCTTGATGTCTTTTGTATACTCATTCTTTTGTATTTTTGTTGACATTTGACGATGTGGGTTAAATGTTCACTAAAACGCTCACCTTATTTTTAATTTTGTCCCCGGCATGATTTTGGTCCCAATACGGGAGCTGCAACTTCAATAATTGCGAAAATGGAAGTTCATCAACTGGAAACTGTAATTTTGGCAACTTCCATGGTCTCTGATTCGACCCAGGATGTCAGAATTACAATTTAAACAACGGATTGATTGGATTAATGAATTTTTGAATTGCCGGATTCCAGTGAGGGTGGCTGGAAATGGGGCAATTTAGTTAACAGATAGAGAACACCATATTTGACAGCTTTATTGGTTTAGGGCTTCTTCCTTGCCTCACCCATTTTATACATTTGGGACTTTCTAGGGTTCGATGATATCTGTTTCGGCATGTGTACCGTTTTATTTATTTTGCGGTTTTCATAGAGATAAATTAGCCATCCCAATAGTTAGACATCTTTGTACTTTTATATCCCATTGACCATTTATTGCCAGCAGTGGATACTAGCATCTAAATTAAATTAATCTTTAATATTCTGAGTTCTAACTCCTAGAATATAGGATTGAAAGATGGTCATATATTATCTTGTATTCAATAAATTGTGTTTCTGTTCTAGAACTTATGCTATCAATTTCACCAAGCACATTCAGTTTCAAGTTTATTAGAGTTCATGGATTGTGTTCAATTTTTAGCATTTGTAGTTTTTTCACACTCTGTGAAGCAAGAAACTTGGGAATATGTGCTCTTCATCTTCTACTTTGTTCTGGTTTAATACTTTGCAAGTGTGTTTGTTTATTTCCAACATGCTTTTTGGTTTTCTATATCATTGAAGCCGGTTGCATTGGTTTTCTACTTTACTAGTAGTTTTATTTTGCTTGTGTGCTTTAGTATTTTTGCAAAGTATTCGTTTTGTTGACATATAAGCTTGTTTCTCACATGCTATTTTCCAATGTTCCACCAAGTACCCTGGAGGTGGGGGCGAGGGAGAGGGGATACATGGGAGCGGCCTATGCAAAAGCTCGCCACCAATTTTTAGGAAACGTGGGGGGACGTCGGGGTCTTAAAAACTTATAAATATAAAAATATATGATATATCATTGAAATTTTGATATTTATATTGTAATTGTCTTTATCATTATATAAATAATAATATATAATACAGACATCATGAAGGATATCATACATGTAAGTTTGTAACTGTGATGTTTAAAAACTGGAGACCACGCCCTTTATGTCAAATAATAAAAGATAAGAAGGGAAGAAAAATCCACTATATTCTTGCGAATTTTGACAATGGTTTCCTTTCTCATAACTAAAGGTGGAAAGAACTTAAAAGAATCTACTTCTTAGCAAAACAGTTGTAAATTTTTGTAGATGTTCTATGCTTGATGCAACTTTACTTTTATCCCCAATATCAAACAACAATCACATAAACAAGAAAGTAAAATGCTGATAGGACATACCAGTAGATTGACAGAAGACAAGCCAAAAATTACACTTAACTTGATCAGTAAAATATATGTGTTGTGGTGCGTTACGGCGGTCAACAAGATGCTTCAACCAGCGAAGTCTCAATACGGTCAGCCAACCAGAAGTGTCACACAACCCTCTCGGACAACAATATCAGTCAACCCAAAGTCAACGTTGTCATAGTCAACGGACAACGCAAAACAACAACAAAAAGTCAACGCAGCCCGGTCAAAGTCAACGGTTAACCTCGATTTCAGTGCCAAAAAATGCGGACTAGGGAAATCAGAATTTTGACCAAGTTTGGGGTCAGTTTCACCAAGTGTTGACCAAAGTCAACCCTGGTCAAATCTGCGCTGAAACCCTAGGTCAAAAACAGAAATTTCCTTCGCTGAAATTTCTCACGTGTGAGAGAAGAAGAGACTCCAAGGTGATCGAACCAATCAGATGATGAGAGAGAATGTGTGATGATGTATGAGTGAAATGACCTCCAACGTTGACCTATATATATCCATCAGTGAGGGTGTGTGACACATCTGCTGGGGCTTGAAGCCTACATTTCAATTCAGGCCGACCTGCACATATTTTGAATAAATTCAAAATAAATGTTCTGCTCATCGGATCAAGATGATCTTTAGATCGATCTTGCACCTCTCCGAAAGATGAATCCAATAAAAATATTGGCATCTTCATCTGAGCATCACAACATGGAGTTTGGACCTAGTTGTCCAAAACTAACACTCCCTCTCAACTAGGGAGAACTCCATCCACCTGTGCCATCCAAACATCATGCGTCACCCCGCCGTAACTTGCTTTGTTGGCTTCTTTATTTCAGAACAAATGAGGGTCAGTCACAAAGACATCATTCCCGGCTGACAAATTCAGCCCAGAGGTCTGAATTCTCTATAGGACTCAAAAGAGTCACATACCAACCCGAAGTCAGTTGGAGGTTCGAAACCTCACTAGACTTGATCCCAGATCAAGTGGTTGGACACGTGCCATCCTAGACATAGAGAGTACGACAATCTTCGATGTGTCCATCGGTCTTTGCTACTGGTCTCTAGCTTTTCACACCTCACTGGCCAAATGAGAGGTACTTCCCATGAGTCCGCGACTCAATGGGTAGGATGCATACGGAGCACAGATCATGAGAGGTGAACCAACTCAACATCATAACGGTGGGTTAGAATCACTACAAGGTTCAGCAAGCCTAGCCCCGTGAGTGCCTATAGCTCCGAGAAGCTATCCCCAAAACCCCCGAGAGCTCCAAGAGCTCATCGTCCAACAAGACCCTCAACATAGGGTCGTTCCACGATACTAATATTCTCACGGAAGGTTAGGAACTTGACCTTACCCAAGGGCTTTGTGAGAATGTCCGCGACCTGCTCATCAGTTCCTATATGATCGAGCCTTACAGTGCCTTGTTGTACCATATCCCGGATAAAGTGGTACCTAATATCAATGTGCTTGGATCGATCGTGGAACACGAGATTCTCGGACAACCGAATCCCACTCTGGTTATCACAGAGTATCACGGTGATATCTAGCACATGCTCGAACAACTCACTGAAGAGCTTTCACAACCAAACTGCTTCACAATAGGCCATACTCCCTGTAATGTATGGCCTCAGCGGTGCTCAAAGCCACCGACTTCTGCTTCCTACTCATCCATGATATCGAAGTAGACCCAAGTGTGAAGCAACATCCCGATGTGCTCTTGCGATCCACCACACTACCAACCCAATTGGCATCAGTATATCCATGGAGTGTCACGCTCCCGGTAGTGTATCTCAGCCCATGGTTTATCGTGCCCGAAGATATCTCAATAGATTCTTGGCACCAACCCAATGAATGTGATGAGGTTCAACCATATGTTGACTCAAAGTGTTCACAGCAAAACATACTTCCGGACAGGTGTTCACTAAGAACATCAAGGCTTCTACGATTTGACGATACTCAGTAGGATTTGCTAGCACAGGCCCAGCAGCGCTACCACTCAACTTCTTAAAGTTGAGCTCCATCGGAGTCGACACAGACTGTAGTGAATGTGATGAGGTTCAACCATATGTTGACTCAAAGTGTTCACTGCAAAACATATGTCCGGACGGGTGTTCACTAAGAACATCAGGGCCCATACGAGTTGACGATACTTAGTAGGATTTGCTAGCACAGGCCCAGCAGCGCTGCCACTCAACTTCTTAAAGTTGAGCTCCATCGGTGTCGACACGGACTTACAGTCCACCATTCCAAATCTTTCCAGAAGCTTCACAATATATTTTCCTTGAGAAAGGAAAATCTCGCCAGGTCTTTGCCAGATCTCCAGGCCTAGGAGGTAGTGCATCGGTCCTAGTCCTTCATCTCGAACTCGGCGAGCTTGTTGAGAATGCGGCAAGATGATGGAGCTTAGTGAAATGAAGTCGCCTTCACTAAGTGGGCCCGCAGGCAAATTCTGGCGCAAAGTCTATTTTTAGACTATGTCTATTTTTAGACATACGGAGCATAATTTGGGAATTCTACTTGGAAATTCTTGGAGTATGCGACATGTCGGTAAAAATAGATGAGACCCTAATTTTTAGGACCCAGGCTATTTTTAGACTGATCTCCTAAAAATATGGAAGTCAAATATTATTTTCCCTTAATAATATTTTGACTATAAACAACAGTTTACTCTCTTGGCGCACTTCAGTTTGAGTCATGGAGGTGACTCATGCAACTGACACAAGGAATCACGTGGTTCCTAGGGTTTGATGGCATCTTGCATGGTTGGCTTCAGTTAGACTTCAGTGGCGGGAGTTTTGGAGGAGTTAACGGGACAAGTAGTGGAGTTGTGTTCTGTTTGTTTTAGTTGAACTAGTTGGGATTAGTTAACTAACTAATCAACTAGATATGAGTGGAGTAAATTAAATAATATTTAATTTACTAAATATTAACTCATTAGTCAACTCAAGAACACTTTAGTTCACTACAGTGCATGATCAGTTCAGTGAAGACCAGTGGAAGAGGTAGATGAAAGGGTGAGTAAAGCTATCAGTTGGTAGATTTGTTTTGCATGAGATTTGCATTACACTTGGAGGAATTGTCCATGACAATTACGCAATCCAGGGAAGGGGATTCGAACCTTGAACCTCTTCATATACAGGCCATGATTGCGCAATAGAGGCAAGGCAATTGGCGGGGAGTTTTGAACCTCAGACTTGTTCAAAACTGAGTCAGATTGTGAGTAACTTCATGAGAGAGTACTGGGTACTTGTGAGGAGTATTGTACTTGTTTGGTTACTTGATTTCTCCATTATAATATACACAATAGCTGCGGGGTTTTCAGCTATAGGCTTTCCCCATACATCCTGAGTTAATGTGTGATTGAATTGATGTGAGATTGCTTCTGTTATTTCCGCATGTGACAATTAATTGTAGAAGAAGGTTATGTGTTATGTATGCAATTCGAAATTGATATATGACCAGGTTAATCTTCGGTGAATAAGTGATTTATTCAGCTAATTTCTCTGAGAGCTCCCTCTTACATTGATGAATGAGAGGGTCAGCACCTGTCAGGAAGAGGTCATCTACATACAACACCAGAATGAGAGGTTTTTCTCTATCAACCTTGAAGTAAAGGTTCGGATCAGCATTACTACGAGTGAAGCCCAGCTTCATCAGGTAGCTATCTATCCTCTCGTACCAAGCTCTGGGTGCTTGCTTCAACCCATAGAGGGCTTTCTTCAACCTGCAAACATGGGTGTCCTGATCCTAGACTTCGAACCCAAGAGGTTGCTCCACGTATACCTCTTCCTTTATCGCACCATGCAGAAATGCGGTCTTCACATCCATCTGATGAAGATTCCATCCTTGTGTAGCAGCAAGGGCTATGATAGATCGGATGGTGGTATATCGGGCCACAAGTGCAAATATATCATCATAGTCTACGCCTTCCTTTTGAGAGAAGCCACAGGCAACGAATCTTGCCTTGAACTTTTCAACACTACCATCAGATCCATGCTTGATCTTATAGAGCCATTTCGAGGTGACCACTGCTTTGCCCTCCAGTCTTAGAACCACATCCCATACATCATTCTTCATAATGGACTCATATTCTTCGTGCATAGTATCCCTCCAGACTTGATGCTTTACAGCTTCCTCAAAAGATCTAGGTTCAGATTGTACGATTGTACTCATGGCTGCTAGATACCCTTGGTATCTATTCGGCTTCTTGCTTTCACGGAATGTCCCCCTTGGGGCCATATGTCTCTCGACATCCTCGAGAGTGTCCCTGAGCCATGATGGTTTTCTCTTCATTGAAGGAGGTGGATCAATATGGTCCATCAGTCCTTCAACATCGGGCATCGTCTCATCCTTCGGTTCTTCTTGATTTCTAGCCCTTGCTTCATGATCTTCCTCAGATCTTGGAAGATTGATTACTTTCCGCAGGGAAGCATCTTCGTCAAAGGTAACATCGTGGCATATCTCCACTTCCCTTTGACCAAGCACATAGACTCTATAGGCCTTCGAAGTTTCGCTGTAGCCCACAAACATTCCCTTCTTTCCAGAAGCATCCAGCTTGCTCCTCTTCTTTTTTGGTACATGAAAATAAACAAGACATCCAAAAACTCTAAAATGTGAGATGTCAGGTTTCTTACCAAAGAAAACCTCTTTGGGAGTTTTGGAGTCCAGAGCGGAATGCAGGCATCAGTTTTGTATGTACACAACAGTGTTTGCAGCTTCTCCCCATAGAAACTTTGGAAGACCTTGGGCACATAGCATGGCACGGGCAGCTTCCACAATAGTCCTGTTCTTTCTTTCAACAACGCCATTTTGCTCAGGAGTATAGATAGTTGTGGTCTCCCTCTTGATGCCAGCTTCTTTGCAAAATTTCTTGAACTCGTTCGTCTCATATTCAGTGCCATTATCGGTACTCAATATCTTGATTTGCTTCCCTGTTGAATTTTCCACCAAGGCTTTGAAGGTACGGAACCACATGAAAGCCTCATCCTTCTTCTTCACGAAGTATGTCCAGGTTTTGTGAGAGAAGTCATCTATGAACGTCATATAATAAGAACATCCTCCCAAGGATGTCACGGGCAGCATACCAGACAGATCAGAATGTATCAATTGTAAGACATCAGATGTCTTTGTGACCCTTGAGGGGAAAGGTCCCCTTGTATGCTTTCCTTCGGCACAACCTTGACATACACCTTCATGATCATTTGAGAACTCGGGCATCCCTGTCACCACCTTCCTTGCTTTGGGAAGGGCTTTGTAGTGAAGGTGTCCAAACCTCCAGTGCCATAGTTCAGTCCGTCATATAGTATCACATGTCATCGCTCCCAGTGGACTTCCTCCAACCTGGTAGAGTGTATCAACTCTAAACCCAATCGTGATAGCTTCCTTGAAGCTCTTCTTCCAAATGCGCACCTTCCCATCAATGAATGCCACATTGAAACCTTTGTCTTCCATGGCCGAAATAGACAAAAGGTTCTTCAAATCAGGTACATATAGTACATCTTGTAGGCGGAGGACTTGACCTTGAGACCAGTGGAGGGTCACAGTCCTTGTCCCTTTCACGGGATATGTGGCATTATCTCCAAGGATAATTTTCAGATAAACATCCTTCTCCACCATATCATAAAGTGCTTCTTTAAACCCAGTGATGTGCCTTGAGGCACCACTATCTATCAACCAGACATCCATAGTGTCGGGTGGAGATGCAGCAGAGAGGGCAGATACAAGAATGAATTCATTTCTTTTATCATCAACAACATTAGATTCCTCGTACCTGGAATTTCTCAACCTTTTGAAAGGTTGCCCATTTCCACCAGAGGGAGCCTTCCTCTTCCCTTTGAACCTGTTGTTCCTTTGATTTCCATTCCTCCGGTTGTTGTTATTGTCATCATCATCGGGAGAATCCTTCTTGAAAGGGCATTCTCTAGCATAGTGGTCGGTCTTGTGACATGTGTAACATTTTCCTTTCTTTCCCTGGGCCCCTGCTCTTCCTTTGTTCCTCGGACCACCATTGTTCTTCTTCTTAGCACAAGTAGTGAAGGCAACATTTCCTTCATTTTCATATTCCTTCATCCTTGTCTCTTCTTGTACACATCTCGATAGTACTTCGTCAAAATCAGGTATCACATTGTTATTGAGAATGGTAGTATTGAGTACATGCCATTCAAAGGAGAGACCTCCAAGTGCGGTGAGAACCATTTCTCGATCAGCTATTGTCTCCCCAATGGCCAAAAGATTATTTCTGATTTCGGTCAACTTCAGAAAATATGATTGGATGGATTCATCCCTGCCTTTCTTTAGATTCTTCAGTTGGTTCTTGAAGAAAAGGACTTGATTTGCATTGTTGGCCTTGAACATGTTGACCAACTTATCATACATCTCCTTGGATGTGCCCATCTCAAAGATGTAGGCTACCAGACTCTTATGAATTGAATCTCGGATCATCAACTTTGCTTTGATTTCCCCCTTCTTATACTTTGACTTGGTGGCAGCAGGTGCAGTGGATGGAGGCTCTTGGATTTTACCTTGCACATAGTCCATGACATCTTGGTCTTCCAACATAAGATCCAAAGTCATCTTCCAGGCATGGAAGTCTTCCTTCCTAGTCAATTTTTCATCATCTTTAAAGCCATTATAGTTTGAGGTACCCGTGCTCTTCTTTGATGATTGCTACAAACTTGGGCTTTGTCTTCAACTCAACTCTGAAACCGTGTAAATTTTTGTAGATGTTCTATGCTTGATGCAACTTTACTTTTATCCCCAATATCAAACAACAATCACATAAATAAGAAAGTAAAATGCTCATAGAACATACCAGCAAAATGCCAACTAGAAGTGTCACACAACCCTCTCGGACAACAATATCAGTCAACCCAAAGTCAACGAAAGTCAACACTGTCACAGTGAACAGTCAACGCAAAACAACAACAACAAAAAGTCAACGCAGCCTGGTCAAAGTCAACAGTCAACTTTGATTTCAGTGCCAAAAAATGCGGACTAGGGAAATAGGAATTTTAACCAAGTTTGGGGTCAGTTTGACCAAGCGTTGACCAAAGTCAACGTTGGTCAAATCTGCACTGAAACCCTAGGTCATAAACAGAAATTTCCTTTGCTGAAATTTCCCACGTGTGAGAGAAGAAGAACCTCCAAGGTGATTGAACCAATCAGATGATGAGAGAGAATGTGTGATGATGGATGAGTGAAATGACCTCTAACGTTGACCTATCTATATCCATCAGTGAGCGTGTGTGACACATCTGCTGGGGCTTCAAGCCTACATTTCAATTCAGGCCGACTTGCACATATTTTGAATAAATTCAAAATAAATGTTTTTCTCATCGGATCAAGATGATCTTTAGATCGATCTTGCACCTCTCCGAAAGAGGAATCCAATAAAAATATTGGCATCTTCATCTGAGCATCACAACATGGAGTTTGGACCTAGTTGTCCAAAATTAACAACTGTTTCGTGCTTAGATCTAATAAAAAATTACTCATGAGAAATTTGTGTGTGGGAATGATTTAAATGTTCAACACTGCCTTCATGTTGTAAGAGGGGTTGATTAATGTCAATGTTAGACTCTTCTGTTGTTGTAATTGTGATGTTGTTGTTGGATTCATTTTCAAGTCCATTCTTTTCTGTGATTGTATCCAATTTGGATTGATCCTTTGCCTTGCCCCACAATACAACATAAAATCGGGCAGCGGCGACAGCTTCAGCGTAAATGAAATGTGAAATGAACAATGAAACATTGAAATAAACTTTTAAGTTAACTCAAACCCTTAGAAATTCAGAATTTTTTTTTTTTCATCAAAAATTTTTGCAATTTTTTGACTAGGGAAACGACCCCTCACGTCCCCTTTTGCCTAGGAAACGACCCTTCATGTCCCCTCTTTCCTAGGAAACGACCCCTCAAAAGTTTCCTCGCATACCCTGTTTTTTGGGAGCTTGGGGAAACAACCCCCAGTCGTCCCCAAGTCCCTGGAGTGCGAGGGAGCTAGGAAAATCGATCCCCAGATGGGGGGACGCGACCCCGTGGAACACTGCTATTTTCAAGCCAAACCATGTACATGTCAGGAGACCCCAGATTAGTGTCTGGTCATCACCAGAGACCCAACCTATTTTTATGCAGGAGACCCCAGATTAGTGTCTGGTCATCACCAGAGACCCAACCTATTTTTATGCTTGCTTTACCTTAGGGGTATCCACATTTGACTTTGGATGACGGATCAATGATGGAAACATATTGTTTATTTGGAAATTGCCGAGAAGAGCCAGCCGGGTTACTATTTTGCAAAGATCTGTTGTTCAAGAATCAAGTCAAATTCCTTGCTGATTAATCATATGGATAGAATATTTCAAACTAATGTCACAAAGTTGATCTAATTTGTTAGCATGAACATCCAGTAAGGCCAGCTAATAGAAAAGCCTCTTGAAAGTAACAACTTAAGCAAATCCCAATCCCAAGCTCATGCTATTTAAAGTAACAACTTAAGCGAATCCCAATTCCTAGCTCCAAAATGACTAGGGCACCTTTAATAGCTCAAAATTCAAAATAGTAATTGAAAAGTCAATACTTCTGAAGCTTATTGTAATGTACTTTAATAAAGAAATAATATCTATGTTGGAATAAGAGACAATATCACTGTAATAAACTCAATTTAAAACAAACGCTAATAGCCACATTTACACAAACCCCATATGACATTCACCAATTTTCAATTTTATTAATGTGTCTGACCCACATCTTACAACAATTGACCCATCAATGCATTGATGCATCATGAACATCGTTCATAATCCAGGACTTAGCGTATGTGTGGTGTTGCAACGACTCGTGGCAGTGGAGAGTTGCGTTGCAGGGTGGGAGCCGAGCGTCCTTTGCCAGGGGCTTCGCTTTGTTACTTGGTGTGATAGCGCTCTGGAGTTAACGCTGCTACCATGCGTCCTTTGACAAGGTGTATTGGCACCTTCCTATATTGCGCAGAGGCCGTGTCCCTACATTTTGGTGTTGCCGACAGATCACCCTCCTCTTTGGCACAGTGAGCCCGCGATATCCTTCACTTGATGGTGCACGTTGCGGCTCTGAAATCAGATGTTGGACCTCCCCTGTGCTACGACAGAGTTGATGCGAGTGGCAGGGCTTGCGATTTGTGACTCTCAAGGGTAGATTGCCCTGCTATGATTGTGTGCTGGCAAGGAAATCAAGGAAATCGATGACAGAGACTCTATGAGGAGTTGCTTGTTGAAGACAAGAACCCTATCCTGCATATATCACTTTTGATGCCCTTGACTGGTGGCCAACTGGATCGCTCTAATAAATCATGGGAATCTCTGGAAGGAAATGTCGCGGATCTTTCAATCTAGCAGAAAGGAATACACAAACCCTCTGTCCACTTAAAAATTAAAATAAACTGGACCAACTGGGTGATCGAAGAGACCACCGAAATTGGTTTCGCCTACTAGGGTGAGATCGGATCCCACCGAAGAGAGGCTGAGGATCTCACCTAAAAATTCTTACTTGAAAACTCGCCTGAGACAAAAAAAAACACAAAAAAAACAAATTCCATGACTTGCTCTTGATCCTCCTCTTTCTTTTATAGTTGGGCTGCTCGGAAGAAACTGTGGGCAATTGCCCGTGGCAAAAAACAAAAACGATGGGCTGATTTTGCTTATTTATTTATTACTATTATTATTTGGTCCAACCGGGTCAATCGGTTGGGGATATTACACTTATCCAAAACTAGCACAACCCGTAGCCCACGATCATGTGCCTTGATAAAATCTATTTCTACTCTTCATCTGATGATTTGAGTTTCCTCAAGTTCAAATCTATTTCTACTGATCATCTGGCGATTTGATTTTCCTCAAGTTTTTTTGGTATATAATTACAGCATAAAACAACCATCTATTTTTATTCTGGATTTGCTGAGTGTTGTAAAGGATCAAATTTCTCAAGATACAAATCTCATTTTGAATGCAAAACTTGAAGAAAAGTTTACACCTCAAGAGATTTGATTCCTTTAAAATACTTGGATAGAGCTAGAATTAAGATAAATCTATGCCAGTTCTTAATAATATTATTTATATTTATATATATTTCACATCTCTAAATATAAAACTATTCTTATTTTTTATTTTATTAAAATCTTGATAATACATATAGTTACATATTTTATAACTTTTTATAATTTAATTTTTTAATGTGATATGCATGATATTGATGATATATATAGATAGATATATAATTTAAGAAAAAAAATATTGTAAATATTACAATTTTATATGATTATTAATTAAATTTAAACATGAAATTGTCATATATAATTATTATGAATATGAAATGATATTTTAAGGTCCACAGAGACTAAAAATAGTCTATGGGACCATCAGTTCTCTATTTTTGGCCTTTTGCAATTCAATCATTTTCTTATTCAAATTGATGATTAGCTGGCCCAACCTTCCAACAATCTCCTCGCTGAAAAGACAATGCCAAGAAACTGATACTAACATATTCCCATAACTTTCTCTGATGTCTTTGAATGCTTCACATTCCAAAATGAAATGTTTTTCTGATTCCACTGCTCCAGACGTGCAAAATGTACACACCCGTTCTTCCCAAGCTTCTTTAGGCCTTTTCCACATCTTGTTTCACACCGAAGTTGATGCGATTTGGTTCTTATTTGAGTAATAAGAACCTTTGCCCTCCTACAAATATTTTATTTTTAATTATATATATATATATATATATATATATATATATATATATATATATTTTCTTCTGATGTGTTTCACGGACTCCGGAGATCGATGACTGCTATGTCCATAGAAACAATCCCGGGTAGATCCACCCCAAGGGATTAGTCCCACCGGCTCATATCGGAGCCTAACCTCGAGGCTATGAAACCAGATTCGTTCCTTAGCCTTGTTGTGTCTCGAATCGGTCGAATCAGACACGATTCGGTGGGACACGTGTCCTCCGGATCGTGTCCCATTGGGACACCATCGTGTCTCGATCGTGCCCTGATTCTGGGACACATGTTCGGCTTTTATGAGTGTCACACGGCCCATAAAGAGTTGTTTTGGCCCATTTCAACCTCACATTTCACTTTCTCTTGATGTGGGTTTGATGTGGGTGTGTGGGAGCGAAGAGCAAAGGGTGTGAGAGCATTTTGGAGGTGATTCAAGCAACAGGTAAGTGCATTTTGTCTCTATTTCTTTTGCATTTTTATTACAACAGTTTGCATGTCCAGTTTTTTTACAAATTTGTGCATTTTTTCTTAATTTTTTTATAGCGTTCATGGTTCAATCAAGGGTAGTAAAGAAGGGGCAAAGGTAGGTGAAGAATGTCCCCATTGGAGATGCCCTTCCTGTTCCAATTTCATCAGGGTCTGCAAGTGTTCCTTCTATTTAAAGTGAGGCTGCAACAACAACTTCAAATGTTGAGGGAAGACAGTAGCCTCAAGATAACAAATATCCCTTGTGGAAATATGTCACAAGAGAGCAAGGGCCAGGCAGTAAAGGAGGAGGATGCAACAGAGGAGAGCAGTGGTGACCCCGATGATGATAGTGATGCTGATTTTGATGATGAAGACTGATGACTCATGAGCTACCTACTGCCTTGAGGCTTGTAGTTGTTTTGTATTTGCTATTTCTATTTGCCATTGGCATTTCTACTACCTATGTAACAGATTTTGATTTTGATGACTTAATGAGAAAACTGTAGTGTCTTGTCTTTCTCTTATTGGATCATCGATGAATATGTCACATTTGCATTTGCATGCTTAATGTTACTTTGTAAAACTTACATCTAGATGAAGATCTATGTTTGAACTAATGAATTTGTATCATGAATGAGAATGTGTAAGAAATATCTAATTTTTAACATATATATATATATATATATATAATGTGTCGTGTTCTAGGGGGTCAACGTGCCCGTGTCCGACACTTGAATCCTCGTGTCCTTCGTGTCCCGTGTCAGGTGACTTAGCCCCAAGGGTGTCAAGGAGAATTGACCCCATGACCTCTCATAGTGAGGTGCTTGTGCAACGGGTACTCGACCGATTGAGCTAACCCTCGGGGCTATTTTTAATTATATATTTATTAATTATTTGTTCTGAAATATGAATCATTTATGAATCCATTATTATTTAAATTTATATTAATGTGTTATGCGTATTGCAGAATCATTATGAATCCATTATTATTTAAATTTATTTTAATGTGTTATGTGTATTGTGATTTTTTCCTAGAAGAAATTGTTTGTAGTTTTATTAATAAAAGCAAAATTACAATACAATAAATTGAATTGAATTGATTTTTTTTAATAAATTTTTTAATTGAGTTGATATTATATTTTAGTATTATTATATTTTGATTTTACTGACACTACAACATCTCTCATATTAAGTTCATATTTAAATATTTACACTCATTTACAACCACTATAGCACCACTAAGTTCATATTGAACTAACAGTTAAATGTTTACACTCATTTATGAACACTACAACATCCCTTCCATACTGAATTGTAGAGAACCTCTTCACACAATAAAAAAAATGGTGATGAAATTTCAAATATCCATATGCAGTGCGTACCATTTGCTTAGCCTATGTGTCTACTCTTATAAGTTGCTTAGCCTATGTTTCTACACTTATAAGTTTAATAGCCAGGTTTTTCCATGGATGATAGAATTATTTGGATAAATGTGCTAAGAGTCAAGACACAGGAGTAATGAGTTGCAAATGATAACTTTTTATTAACTGAGTAATGTTTTTTAGGCTCAATATTTCATTACTGATTGTTTCTTCTTTTCTTCCAGATGAAATGGATATTTATGGTAGTTCTTCTGAAGCAGCTTGTATCCTTAACATTTTAAGTTAAAAGCTGTTGGTGGTTATGTACGATCCTTATAATTGTATGCATCTGAAATGGATATTTATTTCTTTCACTACTGGTTGTATCTTCTCTTCTCCCAGATGAAATTTGGTATTATTTAAACATAATGGTTTTTCTGAATAAACTCACATTGTTAACAGTTTAAATTGATAAATTTTAGTGCCTATGTACGAACAATATTCTTGCGTGCACCTGAAGTGAACATATCTTTCATTACTAATTGTTTCTTCTCTTCTTCCAGATGACTTGGATATGTAAACCATAGTTCTTCTGAAGAAGCTTGCAGCATTCACAGTTAAGTTGAAATCTGTTAGTGGTTATGTACAAACCTTATACTCGCGTGCACCTGAAATGGACATATCTGTAAAAGAGAATGGGATGGAGGAACCTCTCTTGTCTAATCTCTCAAATCAGCACAAACACTCAAAGAAGAACAGAACTCGATTACACCATTGTAAAAGTGCTCCTGCACGTCATTTAATTCAATCAAAAAAAGAACCAAACAATTTTCCATCCAAATTGCTTTTCAAAACCCAGAACAGTCGTCCTTCCCTTACTCAAGCGGGTTTAATTCTCACCATTTACTTGGGGGTGGGAATGATCTGCTTTTACAATGTAAGGCATGAACTGGAAGGTCCAAAGACAAGCAGGCTGGTTGATGCTTTATATTTCTGCATTGTAACAATGACTACCGTCGGTTATGGAGACCTTGTGCCTCATGGCGTTCTTGCTAAGCTTTTCGCTTGTGTCTTTGTCTTTTCTGGAATGGCTCTTGTGGGTTTCCTTCTCAGTAGTGCAGCAGACTACCTCGTTGAGAAGCAGGAGAGGTTATTGATTAAGGCCTTTCATGCTCGTCAAAGTCATGGCCTAGATGAGTTTGCTAATGAAAATCAAACTCACAAAGCACAGTGGAAGCTATTAGCATCTTTGGTGACCCTTCTAGCACTGATTGTGGTTGGTATTGTTGTCTTGCATGAGGTTGAGGGTTTGGATTTCCTCAATTCATTTTATTGTGTTTGCTCAACCATTACAACTTTAGGATATGGAGATCAAAGCTTTTCAACAGAAGGGGGACGCATCTTTGCTATTATTTGGATCTTGGTCAGTACTGTATGTCTTGCTCAGTTCTTTTTGTATCTTGCTGAGGCAAGAACTGAAGGCAGGCAGCAGTCGTTGGTGCATTGGGTTATGACCCGCAAGACTACTGTCACAGACCTTGAAGCAGCAGATATGGATTCTGATGGAGCTGTGAGGTATTATAGTCTGTGTGATGTTGTCGTCAAAAAAAAAAATCATTTTTGCTATGATGCCTAGGAAAAAGTGTTCATAAGTAGCATCGTATTCTCAGAATTGAGAAAAGGACTAGCGTCTTTATATGACATCTCTTTATATGGCTAATCAGAGATTTTCAAACCAATGGTTATAGTTGATTCAATCTTTCCTTCTAGCTCATAGCACAATATTTTCAAACATCTATTAGAATTCCATATGAGATGAGACTCTAATTCAATTTTGCTTTGCAGCGCTGCGGAATTTGTTATTTATAAGTTGAAAGAGATGGGGAAGATTGGAGAGGAAGATGTGGCGCTTGTATTGAAACAGTTTGATTATCTTGATGCAGACCACTCGGGTTTACTGACAGCATCTGACTTGAACATTGCACAACAAGAACTGGAAAATTGATGAAAGACTACAGGCAGTAAAATTGGCAATCTAGGATTTGCTTACTAATGTAGAATGACATTTTGGTATTCTTTTGGTATCTCAGATCGTCATTACTTATTACAAATCCAGGGAGTGCTGCAAACAGCAAATAAAGGAATTGCAAGGCTAAAACTGATCTTTAAGGTCTTTGATATCACCACGGATTTTTTAATTACTGAACTTTCCTCTATTAGGCCTCGGCCCAATTGAAAACTTTGATATCTACAAAATCTTCAACTTTGTATCTTCTTTTCAGTGTTAGGAATGTCTTGCATGAGTTCTATCTCTAAGCTCTTTGATGTACATCTAGTTGCAACTTCCAAGCAGAGCAAATGATTATGCAGTATTGATACTTACTAGTTGTTACTAGATATGTGTCATATCAACATTGTTAGAGTTCGAACAGCTGACTTAGATGCCTGACATTTTCAGGCTTGCAACGTAGTATAAAGTGAAAGAAAAGACTCTTCTCTAGAAGTTATGTAGTGCATTGGAGAATGACCATTTGGAATTTTGAAGCATTTTGATAATGACCTTTCACAAGTCATCCGGATGATGTATGTATTATGGAATTTCAATTTGATGAAAAAATTATCTGGTGACTTTTTCTTTAGTTTCTAATTTCATACTCACTGAAGCTTTTGTACACTTGTCACGTGATTTGATATTGCTGCTGTATACTTTTCAGGTCTGATGTTTTTCATCTTTGAGGTTTTCTAAACGGTTTATCTGTTCTTATTGGGATGTGATTTCCAGTTGGAACATTTTCTACTTAAAGATCAGACACTTGTGTTAATGTCACAACTATAAAGGTTAAGATATAAGTAGAGATATAGTTGTGATGCATCTTCAGTAAGCTCTGCTCCCCTCTATATATTTTTTCAGAAAAAATTTGCAGGGTCTTTCTTCTTTTCCAATTAACCACCAAGTACAATAGCAGCCGATAACCCTGAGGGACTTGACTGGATTTGAACATAGGATCTATGCCCTCCCTGTTGACAACTTGCCTTAAGAGGATGGTTCAACTGATTGAACTAACCCTTGAGACCTCTCTCAATGTGTGTATATGTGTATTTACTATTTATACATGTAAACACACACAGAAATAGTTGTTAATCCCACTCAAGTGCTTTCAACCCAGAACTATAAGCTGAATGATGTCAGCCTTGAGATCGATGACATTTTCTCCACAGTGCGATTCTGCAGAAGACACCCCGTTGTCATAATGTCCATATCTTTTTGCATATAAATTTTGTCCATATCATTTTGTATTCTACTCAAGAAGATGCTGTCTTCTCCATCTTGCATTAATGCTAGACCTAGCCAATGGTCTAGGGGCAAGTCTATTTATTTATTGATTTGTAGTCAATAGCTGAAAATCTTTTAAGTTTTGTGTTTTATTACAATTTGGTATAGTGCCGCTTTTTCTTTGTTTATTTCTCAAATAAGAGTGCTATCATGATATTTTGTGCATTTAATTATCCTGTGGTTGGCATTGAGGCCACTGATTTGGAAAGGGAAGAACTATGGTAAAAGACAAGGGATTTGGGAGGACAAGTTCAACATGGAGATTCACAGGGACTGCACTTCCAGGAAGGGTGTGTATTATGGTTAGCATTTTAGCGGTATATTTGGCGTGGATAGATACCGCTGGCATTAATTGCATACTTAGCAGGGGGAGTTACTAATGGAAGCGCTGTATGTTTACAATGGCTTGTATTGTTGGCATGTAGGCTATTTTTTGAGAGGTTTTGAAGCTGTGGATGATTTCCGCAGGCCTCAATGTTCATAATTATTAGCACAGAGAAAAGCAAAAGCAGGGCGCGTAAAAAATAAACTCAGGGCCTTAATAAAACAAAACTATCAAGGCAAGGGATCATCAATAAACAATGGGTTGATCACAATCTATGAAGATATTTATGGCATATGGGGCACTTATTTTAGGAATGAGGACATGCACAGGAGCATTAGTTGCAAGTTTGGCTCGTATGAAATGGTTGATTTTAGAAAATTGCAGGCTGTGGTTCTGGTCACTACAGGTCAAAGTTGTTTACAGACTCCTGTTGTTCAGAGTTGGTAAACAAAAGCATTCACAAAGAAAATAGCACACAAAATGATACACAGTAGTACACAGGATTTATATGGTAAAGCTCTGACAACTTGTCAAGGAAACATCCGTGGGCAAGGTAATTAGGTTTTATTCTTCAGGAGAATTATTACATTCAGGCTACAATACAGCCTCCTCATCTTCAAGAACATATATGAAGTAGGTTCTGTTACTTGAGTAAGCTTAATTTACATTTACATATTGTTGTCATATTTTGACAGAAGTCCCATTTCACAATTGTGCAGGATGAGCTCCCATTTTTGTATGCTGAGTTTTCATGAAAAAATCTGATTGTTGGAGCTCCAGTTCGAATTTGATGGTCGACTTGGCCAGAGTTCAAATTGCAGGCCAACTTTCAGGCTGGGAGTGGATATTGTTGAAATATACCTGATTTTTGGGAGGCCAATGGTGTTTGTGTTAGACACCTAATCCTCGGGATTAAGTTTGGGTTAATGTGTGTTATGGTGAGTAACTGGAGTCCAAGAAACTTAGGAAACTGAATCAGCAGTCTACCTATTGTATTAATATGTAAACTATGCACATCATTCTTCTTAATAATACAATTGAGTTGGTTTCCAATGTTCTTGTCTTATAGTGGTATCAGAGTGGTGGTTCATCTGCATGTCGATTGAGTTGAGGCACTGGTTTTGTGGCCTTCATGTGTGTTCTATTCATTTGTGTTTTGATCTCGCTGTTTTGGCGTGCCGTGGACAATGTGCACGTATAAACGAACATTGAAAAGAAGTTATGTTCTTGGGGCCATCTGTAGAACGCTGCCGGCTGGAAGGGTGTTTGAATCATTTGACATCATTGAAGGTACGAAGCCACATATCATTGGGAAACCAAGCAATCGACCTTGTAACACTGATGGACGAGACCATGACCCTCTGTTGTGGAGGTAAATCTCCTCTGCGGACAGAGGCGATCCCTACTAGCCCAGACCGAGTCTAGCAACAATCATTCACGCTATGGTGCAGGTTCCTAATTGCAATAAACCGACTAGTGATGAAGGCTTACCTGGAATTCAACGCTGTTGCTTGTAGAAGAGGTGACGCTCCCGTTCCTTAGCTCTGGCAGATCATGATCCCCACGATCTCCGTGATAGGACACCTGCACATGCAAGAAACAAAACAAACGCAAGCGTAAAATCCAGTAGATGCAACTATATATCAGTCAGAAAGGACATAACTCATCATTATAAATAACAACAAGAGTGGAACCATAACCAATAGTCGTTCATTAATAATCAATCAAAGGAAAATTACAACCATAGTTCTGACGTTGAATTCTCCTTCGGCGGGTCGCCAGCAGAACACGTCTCGAAAAGCCTGTCAAGGATGGGACAAACCTCTCTCTTCGGATCTTGACAATAGTCTCCTTGCTTAGATTCGGCCTTAAGGGAATTATGGAGGCTCTTGCAGCATAAGGCTCTTGGGAATTTGGGAACTTGAAGACTAGCTTGCAATGGAGATGGGCAAGCTTTTATAGATGGAAGAAGGGGAGTTGGGATCCCTATAATCATGGGATTGGCCCTATTCTCAAGGAAGCTTCCATGAGAGATGGCAAACCACTTCCTCTACATGGAAATCCGGAGCCAAACCTTCCAACTCAAGATAGATACCGGTTCATGAATTGGTTAGGATGAAACTTCCGCCATTTATTTTTAAAAAACACTCCTTAAATTGGCTGGCGCGAGTGCGACTCTGGGACAGAGCGCCAATTGGCGCGACCTCTTTGAAGGATTTTCCCCATTGGCGCGGGTACTGAACTGCCTGCTCGCGCCAATGCAAAAAGGGCCATTTTTAGGGTTTTTCACAAGGAGATGTCTTCAGGGCAATGAAAGCTCTTGTTCAGAGGGATGTCATGAAAGTGGTTTCAAGCCATGTCACTGCTCACAGGTCACAAAATGAGCCCTCCAATGTGCGGGACGGGGATTGCAGGGATGGTGACAAATTACTGTGTAACAAATGCCCCCTAAAGCATGAGGCCCACGAGAGAGAGAGTGGTGAAATGCTTTACGAGAACGTGTCCAACTGAAAACTCCGCCGTCGAAAAACCTGCGTGGAGAAATACAACTGATATCTCAAGTACATGATATATACGTGGTATGGGCGAAGCCATCCATAACAGAGTATACAATAATCCAGATCCAAGGCATGGATGCAGCCATCCAGTGAGGATCGATAAATAGACTCAGGTATGGTCACAGCCATCCAGTAAGTGAGTCATGTAACAAATCATAATAATCCACAAAATCGTAGCCTGGATTATAACAGACACAATCCAGGGTCTTGCGCTCCATCTCGACCCGAACACAGTACAAGTTCAAGCATGCGAATAAATGAACTGAAGTCGAACATGCAAGAACATCGTCTGATTACCAGCCAATGATGAAAGTTGTTAACAGACACGAGAGGTACCACCAATAATGACGATGGCCCTCAAGGTACTACAGGTACAATCTACGGCATGTGAATCAATGAGCTGGCATCGAACACCCGTAGAATCACTCGATCGGAGGCCAATGATGAAAACCTCGCGTCGAATGCGAAGAACCTGCCATTGAGGCATGCAGGCTCCAAGGCACCAGAAGGGAGTCTCTAGATCAGCTTCCTGGATAATGAGCTGAAGTCGACAGGAAGTGACCTTGATCGAAGGTGGGCCATAGTGTTTCCCACATCATCGACGCGAGACAGAGGAACATAGTGTTTTTGTGAATCACGATCAGATGAGAATCAGAGGAAGGTTGGTACTTGTAAAGGTCAACTTCTCTTGAACATATGAACGGCACGACAATGGACTTGGCAGTATTTGACATCAAAAGATCAGAGGTCATGATGACGAGGCAATGAGCAGATGAGAGGTCAAAAGGGATCACCCAAACCCATGGAGGCAAGTGAAAAAAACGAGATGAGATGTACCCAACCCGACACGAATGCAGAAAAGTGCCATGTTCAAGAGCGACATACTGTCGACACGACATACTGTCGACACGACAATGATGCTGGTTCCATTTTTCTCCACCATTTCGGCGAGTACCTCTTTATTTTTACACAAGCTTGAAGAGGATAGCATATGCTTGTCATATAAGTCCGTCCTTCGGACGAATCCATCCTAGTACATTTAACGAGCCCTAGGAAGGAGAAACTCGAATAACATCATTACAACTGAATCTAATGTCATCAGGGTTTAACGAGTCTGACAGAGGAAGAACTCGACGCCTTTTCATGTTTAGAGAGTTTGAAAAGACAGCTGAAAAGTAAACTCCAATGGTCCCTTATCGTAAATAGTTCCTCAGATCCGAAAAGATAGAAAACTATGTCTGAGAAAACCTCCTAGTCGCGATAGGCTAGGGTATTCCTTTTTCGTAAATAACCTATCCCAGCCCGAAAAAGGGGTAAACGTACACTGGGTAGATGTCGTTTTGCAGCGACTTTAACGAGATCAAAACGACAAGTGACTCGGCAATCTTTTAATATTTAGAGAGTCAGAAAAGAGTTGAAAGTTGACTCCTCCTAGAGGAACGAGTGGTATAAAGGGTAGCAACTGGTTCTGGTAATGATGGAACTGTTCTGAACAAATAAAGGTTAAGGGGCTGGCTAACAAGACCACTCATCGCAGGGGTTCCTCAGGAATGGGTAAAACAATCAAGTGAAGGCATATGATCGGCCAAACAGACAGTGACGATGGAATGAGAAAACCAAGGCTCATCTGGCAAAAACAGACTGATAAAATGGCAATCACAAGAGGTAAAATGGGAAAGGTTTCATTTTTACACAGCTTGAAATCAGGAAACTTTGCTTGAAGTTGGTTTCATTTTTACACAAGCTTGAAACAAAGATAAACTATGCTTGAAAAAGTAAGCATGCCCCCAGCATGGTGACTCAATTCGAGGTACATGCCCCCCAAGCTTCAGTCCATATGAAAGGAAGATGGAGTGAAGGTTCAAGTTACGAGATCAAGAGAAAGACTCGACTGGGATTTTACGAGAACTTATCAAAGACTCGAATTGAACAGGAAAGTGTTTCATTATTTTAAAGAGGTTGACACATTAAAAGAACTATCCTCATATGACCTTGTTTCATTTTTTAAGGAGCTTGACACAAGACAAGGAACTCTGCTCCGACAACCATGTTTCATTTTTTAAGGAGCTTGACACAGGAAAAGAACCATGCTCCGACAACCTTGTTCATAATGAACAAGAAGTCATCGCTTCTAAGAGTTCCACTCCCGATGGAAGGAAAACATCCTGGAAGTCAGGACCCAATGCCCCCAGCACCTGATGTACGACGACATCATCACTGAGCACAGGACGGGGTAGGTAGCCACATAGTTGACCTGCGGTGAGGCAGATACAACGGGTGGATAAAAACCAGGAAGGGATGATGGCGGGCCAGTTGCCACATCAGGACCAAAGAACGAAAGTTGATCAATGGTCACGATCCGTCCTTCATGTGGAAAACAAACCACACGAAAAAGGGAGGAGACAAGCGCTCCCATGGCATAGGTGTAATCGTGCCCCAAAAGCAGATTGAAATCCAAGGGGCCTGGGACAACCATCACGTCCATATGGACGGTTTTACCTCCCAAAGTAACATGTAACCTTGGAAGGATTCCTAAGGGTTGACTCGTTCTTCTGTTAAATGCTAACAGATTCTGTGTAACAGGCGCAAGTGGCGACGAGCCAAAAGCTTGCCAAGTAGTTGAGGATAAAACACTAACAGACGTGCCTTCGTCTATAATGGTGCTGGGTACGACCAGACCAAAAGCCTGTACTGTGATCTCGAAAGGCACATAAGACGGAAGGCAGTATCCTATAAATCGATTCCAATCAAAGGAAGCGACCAAACTACTCGAAGGGCTACCATCGAACTGAGATGGTCTTCCCCTGGTGTTACGGAAGAAGAAGGAGCATCCTCCACGACTTCCATCACAGAGTCGGGAAGAGTATCCTCTAGGACCTCCATCATGGGAGGCGGAGGAGCAACTTCTTGAGGTATAGGGGCAGGAGAATCTTTCTCCAAGTCCGAAGAATCTGAAGAAACAAGAAGAACCTGAGGGATGTGAGGTCCACTCTCAATGGAAAAGACCTGGTGCACCGTAGGCGGGTCCAGCTCAACCGATCCCACGACCAATGGTTGGTCGGGAACGAATTCTTGAATCTGAATTTCCGAGGGAGCGGGATCGACCAAGGATGACTCTTGACCAATCGTGGCATCAGCTGGTGGAGGACTCAAAGAAAGTCGTTTATAACCGGCCGGGAGGCATGGTGTAGAAACGGTTGCATTGTCCAAGACTCTTTTGGCTTCATCCATATAAAGACAAAGGTGAATGGCATGATGCCCTTCACACAACTTACAGGGATTGGTAATCTTACCCTGCCTCTTAGGAGCCTTACCAGCAGCAGCTGAAGACGTGCCCCCAACCTGACTCCCGGAAGCCAAAGGCAACAGCGGGCGACCGTTGGACCATACTTCGAGTACCTTGGGAATGCCAGGGCAGTCTCGAAGAAGATGGTCTCCCGTGCACAACATGCAAATGAACTTGACTTTCCGTGGAGGGTTGAAAGTTTTATCAAGAGGAGACTTCTTAGGCGCAATAGCCGCAGAGCTAGCCTCTCCTTTATCGGACTTCTCCTTCTTTGTCTTCTTCTTCTTCTTCTTAGCCACCTGGTTACTCGAATTCAGACTCTCACTAGGCGAAGTAGAAGAGGAGGACGCAGAAACGGGCGAAGAAGGGGAGAGGTCCACCTTAGAATCAACATGATGTTGTTCAGGCGGAGGAACTGATTGAACAGTAACGGAGACATTCGGGACCACAGAGATTGAAAACAGCCAAACAGGCAACCCAACAGTTAACCCAGGAAGGGACAATGTTGCCATATAAGGAGCACCAACATTTCCAAAAGGAGGAAAAGGACCAGGATTCCCATCGGAGGGGATTCCTTGGTTGGTGAACTCCGGGAAAGTTGCCATCAGAAATGATCTTCAGAAAAACACCCTAAGGAAACTAACTTTAACCAAGAATATTTCGTGGGCGGTTAATTTTTTAAAACATTGAAACAAAACTCTACCGTTTCATCTTTTAAGAGTCAAGAAACAGGCAAAAGGTGACTCTATCTCTTTCAGTTTTGAAACAAGCGTGAAAGGACAAGCGCTTGATGATCCTTTCAAATTTAAAGAGTCAGAAAAGATCAAAATGACTACTCACGAATACTAGGCAAAGGGCGTACCAAATAACCGTGAATTGCAATATACACCTTGATTTCAAAATGAAAGAGAAATCAACCAAGGACTTAACGTACGTGTAGGCAATCTCCCCGAATGCTGTTTCTGGTGTATCATGGGTATAGGGCGGCAAACTTGGCTTCCTATGGATAAAGGATAGAAACCTAGTGGGGTCTCCCTTTATATACGTGACGGTACGGGGAGCACAAGTCCGTACTAGTGCTGTCTAAAGCCAAGAGGCGAACGACAACTACTAGGTTTAAAGATGCCGGAACACGTCTCTAGCCTAGACCTCTAAATGTGTTTCGTTAGATTTCAATGCTGCCTTAGTGTAAATTGAGTAAATTTTAAAGTTTATCTTCAATTACATTTCAGTTTTCAGGCCCTAGCGAATGTAATGTCTCAAAATCTCCTAAATGCACTCTATATGCCACAGTATATCATTTCATTCGATGAAAGCTACTTATAAGAGAGTTGAGAGCTTTTCACGCAACAATGAAATGAACAGAAAACAACCAATGATACCTCTAATGCAGCTAATGAAAACTAAAAGCTTTTCGTTCAAATTCACTAATCACTAATAACGCCGAAAAGATCTAATTCACATTAACTAATTCAAAGCAAAAGAGATTTTTTTTATTTTCAATATTTCAGAGCAAAATGCACTAAAAAATGAAAACTAATGCAAAGGCAATTCGAGAAATGATGACAAGAGAGCAAAACCAAACAAATTTCACTCAATGCAAACGTACAATCAGACCTCAAACCGACCAAAAGTCCCTCGAAGCGAAAGAGTCCCAAAGACTCCAAATGAGCCGTGTAATCTAGGCCCAAAACGAGACAAGGTGAAATTCGAATGAAAAAGGGAAGAAGCACTCAACGAACGCGATGAGACAATAGGAAAACACCAAACGAATGCAAAGAAGCGATCACAAGATTGACTGAACCAATAGGAACCGAAAACTCCCAAGGAAGGCTCGAAAAACAAAAGCACCTAGATGACCTAGGGCTAGAATGCACAGTCGATGGAAATGGGCAAACAACCAAAGGACGAAGGTAACAGTCAGTCAATCAAGGCTCTAAAACACTCAAACGATGAAAAAATCAAGATCAAACACACAGATCAGGCTTAGGAAGCTCCCAACTGAGCAAACCCTAGCAGCTCACAGGATTGGCGCGACTGTGAGGCTGTAACTAGTGCCAGAAAGGAATTGGTGCGGGTGATACACGAGCAACCTGCGCCAATGGGCGCGACTGTCAGGCTAAAAAGCGCGCCAGTCGAGTTTCTCAGTCAAAAACAAAAAAAAGCAATCCAACAAGCAGACCAGTGATGATCAAGCTATCAAAGACCCAAATTTACAAAATGAACCAGCCCAAAAGCGCTGATCAAGCAAGGAGGATCAAGAATCAACCGAAAAGACAAGACGATGTTCAAAGGGTTCAGTTTACAAACTAAACCGGAGATTGACTGAAGCAGCGTTGATCTACTTCGCGATTGCAGAGCAAAAGCGTTTCGAAGGCTATCTGGCCAGCTTCAGGCTCCGTCTATAGCTTATAAAACTAACGACAACAAGCTAACGTCTCCAGTGGAGTTGCCAATTTGTTGTGGAGGTAAATCTCCTCTGCGGACAGAGGCGATCCCTACTAGCCCAGACCGGGTCTAGCAACAATCATTCATGCTATGGTGCAGGTTCCTAATTGCAATAAACCGACTAGCGATGAAGGCTTACCTGGAATCCAACGCTGTTGCTTGTAGAAGAGGTGGCGCTCCCGTTCCTTAGCTCTGGCAGATCACGATCCCCACGATCTTCGTGATAGGACACCTGCACATGCGAGAAACAAAACAAACGCAAGCGTAAAATCCAGTAGATGCAACTATATATCAGTCAGAAAGGACATAACTCATCATTATAAATAACAACAAGAGTGGAACCATAACCAATAGTCGTTCATTAATAATCAATCAAAGGAAAATTACAACCATAGTTCTGACGCTGAATTCTCCTTCGGCGGGTCGCCAGCAGAACACGTCTCGAAAAGCCTGTCAAGGATGGGACAAACCTCTCTCTTCGGATCTTGACGATAGTCTCCTTGCTTGAAATCGGCCTTAAGGGAATTATGGAGGCTCTTGCAGCATAAGGCTCTTGGAAATTTGGGAACTTGAAGACTAGCTTACAATGGAGATGGGCAAGCTTTTATAGATGGAGGAAGGGGAGTTGGGATCCCCATAATCGTGGGATTGGCCCTATCCTCAAGGAAGCTTCCATGAGAGGTGGCAAACCACTTCTTCTACATGGAAATCCGTAGCCAAACCTCCCAACTCAAGATAGATACCAGTTCATGAATTGGTTAAGACAAAACTTCCGCATTTATTTTTAAAAAACACTCCTTAAATTGGCTGGCGCGAGTGTGACTCTGGGACAGAGTGCTAATTGGCGCGACCTCTTTGAAGGATTTTCCCCATTGGCGCGGGTACTGAACTGCTTGCTCGCGCCAATGCAAAAAGGGCCATTTTTAGGGTTTTTCACAAGGAGATGTCTTCAGGGCAATGAAAGCTCATGTTCAGAGGGATGTCATGAAAGTGTTTTCAAGCCATGTCACTGCTCACAGGTCACGAAATGAGCCCACCAATGTGCGAGACGGGGATTGCAGGGACGGTGACAAATTACTATGTAACACCCTCTCCGCAGCAGAACAACAGGACTGGACCACAAACCAACCGCTCTTGGAGGTCAAGGCGTGAGTAAATTTTCGAAAGGTATGTAAATTGCACACATTTTTGAATTTGAAAATCCTGAAGAATTGTTGAAGGAGCCACAATGTAAGTTCGAATGCCAGCGACCGGTCCTTCCCTTGCTTAACAGTGGGTCGGCGTGTTATATAACCTCCGAGTTCAAAAATTTGAATTATAAACTATGATGTCTGCGTGGTGTTGGTACAGTTTGAACAAACACCTTCATATTGGGATTGTGTGACATGAAGTCGTGTTATGTGATGAACACAATCATTTTTTTTAATGAGTCTATCTGTATTGTAGTCATTTTTTTAATGTATTGCTGTTTTAAGAATCATTGATAGATGGCCTGTCTTCGGGCTCTACACAGAGGATTTTATGTTAATAGCATTGAAAATGGTATGGACCAACATCCCAAAACTTGTTGTTGATGTCATAAATTTGTTGTTGCTGTTGATTTGGATGCTTCCATTTTTTTAATATAGCGTCTCTCATAGTAGTGAAAGGGGATAATTTAAAAAGTGACTGTTTCAAACCCGGGGGTGAAAATTTGAAGGGGGTCTACTGGTCATTGACTACAATGTTTGTTGAGGTATGAAATTGACATTTATTGACTTGATAAACCCTTGATTGTAGATTCACGATTGTTGTTGGTAGTTGATGATTCATTCCACAACTTGCACCAATTGAGAATACCCGGGGAGCGTGTGTTGTTTTCAATAGCACACTGTCGTTGTGCTTGTACAAAAGAAGTGCAATGATGGTGAAGAATGTACAGTGAGCGATATCTGGTTTTATGTTGTTAGCACAAAAGCCTTGATGAAGTTCGTTGACCAGCAGTCAAGCGTCTCAGAGTTTGTTTTTTTTACATCTTCTGTGGCATATAAGGTATATAAAAGAGGTTGCGTTATATGATCTTGAAATTAACACAGTTTTTTTTTGAAATGTTGTTTTAATCAGTCACTGAGACTGTACCGAGAGGATCTACCAAGAGGATAGAAGGAGTTTCGGTCAGCATGGGCATACAAGTTGATAGCGACGAATGCGCTACTTTTGATAGTGTGACAGGAGTCCATTGTTCAGATAAATGTTGTTGACATCGTAGTTGCTTAGTATTGGAAGCCTACAGGTGCCAAGGAGGAAGAAAAAGACGGTTGGATCTTGCACAAATACCCAAAGTCAAAAGAAATTGGCAACGAAAGCTTAAGGTTTCTTCCAAGAAGCTCGAGACTGGCAATTGAGAACATTTTGCTTTATAGACTCTGCATTGGCATTAATAGTAAAGGAAATCAAATTTACGAATTGGCAAGAGAATTTTGGTTCACATTATACTCTTTTCAAGGCTTCCATATGCCAAGAAAAGTGACTATCCTCCTTTAGGACAACTTTCACATGTCAAAGTTTTTTGTGTTTCTCTAAGAGCTCCAAGTAAGATATACCAGTAAGTTGAGGACTCAATTACTTGTGAAGGACATTGTAGTCTTTTTCCTTGATTTTTGTCTTAATTGGTTGGAATAAGGTCGAATATATGAGAGTGGCATATATGAAAATTTTATTTGTCAAATTTGTTTACAAACTAGAACAAGATTGATATTCCTCTTTTATTTGACACATTCCATTGTAATTGGGTGCATTTTCGGTGGTATTCGACACCCCTTTTTCAAAATTGATAGTTTTCTTTGTTAGGAAGTTGGAGAAAATGGCTAAACTCAATGATTTGTTAGAGTCATTAAACACTCTAATGTTGTCTACTGTCCATAACAATGTCCAAATCAACAAGGATACACTCTCTAACATCCAAACATGTTTAAAAAATGCTCAAAGAAAAATTGAATTTTTGGAGTTAGAATCACATTGCAAAAGGATGAATGGCGTGACCTAAAGATGAATTGCAAATATGAACCTGATTTTGTTCAGAACACAGATGCAGTTGAAAGTCATGTTCAATGCTCCAATATGCAAGGGTTATTTGCATACATATATGAAACTTGTTATAAGACCTTGGGAAGAAATTACGCATAACAAAAACAGAATTGACATGGGATATAATAAAGATGTATTTTTTCATGACTTGATTTTTTCAAGCCTATACAATTTCGTAGTGTTGGATTTTTGGATGATGTTGTCCTACAACAAATTATAAGATGTCAACATTGTGACAGAATTGGACATGAGAAAGATCACTGTTATGATCTTCACCCTTGTGAACATTGTGGAAAGAAGAATCATCATTCAAACAAATGTTTCAAGCATAAGACTATTGCAAGAGAGAGTTAATTTTGGATGGATTACTTCTTGGGATTGGTCTAAACCACAAGAGATGTTCTAGAGTATTTACTGATCTTGCAGTGAAGAGTAATTCATCTTCTCACCCTGTATCCGACAAGGCGGGAATCGATGGAATTGATGGTCTACTACAGGTTCGAAGATTTGTCAAGCGAGCTTGAGACATAAATAACCAGAGTTTGCTGCTACAGCCTAGAGTCCGAGTTCAGAAATTAGATTCAGAGTTGTAGACAAAGTTGTTTTGATTTATGTTCTATGAGAATGAACATGATTGCATGTTTTTGGCATGCTGAGATTTGTGAAGGAGCACTTCCACTAACAGGAGATGCCAAATTATGAATTGTTCCATAGTTGGTTTGTTTGAAGAATTGCTACGATAGTTCCATAGTTGATGGTCATCTTTAAACCATCACTGGTTGAGACCTTGAGTTCTCTCATCTTTTGTATTGTTTGTGGTTTTCTCTTAAAAACCACCATCCTTGCTTTGTGACCATGCTTCGAAAACCATTTTTGAGAGACATTTAACTCTTGGTTAAACACTTGATCATCGGGATTAAGTTTGGGTTAGTGTGTGTTATGATGAGTAGTTATTGGAGTCCAAAAAGCTTAGGAAGCCAGATCAACGGTTTACCTATTGTATTAACATGTACACTATGTACATAATTCTTTAAGATCATTCTTAATAATAAAGTTGAGTTGGTTTCCATTTTTTTTGTCTTACAATTTGGGTGTAGGTTCTTGTGACTATTTCTGAATCTGAGCAGGTCTACATAGGTTGATCTACAATGCAGGGTTGACTGGATTGATAGAAAGCTAAACCATATTTTATGCAGTTCAGAATTAATTTGTAGACTAACGTTTTGGTCATGGGTTGCAATTGAGTATTTGCAAGCCAACTTTCCTTTTTGGCAGGCTGATTCAATTGTGCAAAGGAGTTCTATGCCAGGCAACCAAACTACTATTTATAGGCCAATATCATACTTTTGCAAGTCACTTTCTGACTTGGGTATTTTTCATAATTGTAGAGTGGTTTCCATTAATTAAGGGCTGCTTCTAATAGTTTTAGGTAATTTTCTAAGAATCTGGGGTTGGTCTTATTTTATGCAGAATGATATCATGATATCACGATGTTGTAGGTAGATTTTCAGGGTTGTGTGCCAATTCAGATTTAGTGGGCTATTTCTGTTTAATAATAGATTTCATTAATTGCAGGCGAATCCTTATCATACTATAGGGGAATCCGTTAATGTTAAATGGAAAACAAAACTTCAAATACTTTGAGTTGGATTCATACTTAGAAGTCATAGCGCATGAGAACCAACATATGATACTAGGGTAGTGTAATATTCTGGTTTTGACTCTTGGAATGTATAGAATTAAATTATGCATAAATTGTAAATATGTAGTTATAATGACATGAGCAAACCATATGAGCTTAGATAATTGACTTTCTGAAATATGCACAATAAGTGAATGACTAAGCATGTAAATGATGTAAATAGACTAATATGGATCATCCGGTATAGTTTTCACGCTTGTGCCTACATACACATAATGAATTGTAAATAGAAAAATCCAATTTTATTTTAGTAAATAGAAGAATCCAATTTTATTTTAGAAACTAGAACATTTACAAATAATTGGAATCTTGTCAAATCTTGATTTTACCCTTAACCTACTGTTGTAGCTGCAACAACTCCCATTTTTGGTGCTGTCTTTCAAAAATAAATGGGGACCCTCTATATGAATCTTGTTAATGTCATTCCTGATTTACTTTACTTTGTTACATTTGACCTCTCTATCACGTAAAGCTTGTTTAATGTGAATGATTTTGGTGACTTTATTTGGTGCATGGAATTTAGATGGAATTTAGATGCACCTTGCTTGTGATTTGAAAATTTGAATACGCTTTGTTTCAGTGAATTTCTCTTTTAAGTTGTCCAATTTTGATTTGACTTGTCCATAACAATTTGGAATATATATATATATATATATATATATATATATATATATATGAGATTAAAAGTTAACATATAACTATATATAAAATTTGTACATAAAATATTAATGTAATATAATATTATGTAAATGTAATATTAATAAATTTTATATTATATATATTAACATAAAAAACCAAAACAAAAAGTAATTTGTATGCATTGTATATATATATTATTATAGATGCATTAAAACTCACAAGTTAAAACCAACACTAATAAACATTTGGCATTAATATATTAACCATAAATCAAACAACTCATGAGGACCCTTCGGAGTTTTCTAAGCTCTGGAAAATGTGATGGAAACATTTTATATCAAAATTTCAATGACACACATAATTTATTGTGCTATCCCATACGTTTTGTGTATCATAAGAACATAATTTTAAAAGAGCCTATGAAGACCAAATCATGGGTGCTCAACATTATTGAAATTTCATACTTAAAAAACAAGATTTCACATTGATATTTTTCATGTCATGATAACATAAAAAGTTAGTACTTGTTGTATCTTTACTCACACACTGTCACTTCAACCAAATTTTATCGCAATTTTGACATTGGTTAACATAGCAATGCTATTATCAAATGCAACTAGTTGAAATTATGTCCACATGCTAACCTACTCATAGAACTTATTAAAATCTTAGTTGTGACTGAAAATGGTTTAGTAAGCATAAGCTTAAAAATGGATTTGTAACATAATTTTCTAATCATTTGATATTTATATTTATTCAATTTTATTTAGTGAAAAGTTTGTCGAGAAGTTGGGAGTGTTTATTGTAAGATTTCACAAAAAAAAGACTTGAATACAAAAACCAAATAGAAAAACAATCTTTACTTGTAAAAATTAAAATAATTTCTTTCTTTAATACTGACAGTTTTGGTGCAAGTTTTGGTGCAAATTGGAAGCATCTACAACAAAAACCAGCTTGGTTGTCTCCTATTATAGGGAGAATCCCTAGATTCTTGGGCAATTTCGAAAATCTGATCAACCACTGGGATTTCCCATTGGTTATACGTTGAGATAGTCATTAATGTTTGAACCAGATCGAATTAAGAATATCTAAACATGTACATGATTAAAAATTTGATCTTCAACCAAATTCTCATAACTCTGTAGTCTATTTAAACAAATCAGAAACTATGTACACCTTGGGGAAGGATGGGGTTCAAAATTCATGCCCTTCTATTATGCAGATTCACACTTTTTGTAATATGTTCATACCTGTTGCAATTTCACAGCCACTTTGCTTAGAATCCAGTTGAGTGTTGAGCACTTGTGTCATCGTCTCACATATTTAAGAGATTTGTTGTGGTCGCTATCAGCCTTATTCTTGAGTGACACTGAAAAGTGATAGAACTATGCCATTGCTATGTTGTCTAAACATTGGAAATATTTCATGCTATACACTTATATATATATATGATTATGGTTTGATACATGTTATATATAATATGTATTGATATAGGTTTTGTGAAATATATGTTACAGTGTCATATGATTTATGTTATATTATTTATTTTATAAAAAAAATCATTAATATAATATAAAAAAAGGGAAGGAGTAATATTTGTATTTTTTTATCACTTATTTTAATATATATAAAACAGGAAGATATTTGTGTGGATGTTGTCAATTATGAGGAAATGTTAATTTCTTAACTTATTCTCATTAATCAACAAAATGATATTATATTGACCAGAAACTTATATGAACCTTGTAAATTTGTGAAGTCATTAATATGTTAACTTATTTTCATGAATTTGTAGGGTTAGATTAGAGCTAGAAATGAGTTCATGGGTTTTGTTTGTAAAGATTGATAATTGTTTATTTATTCTTACAAATTATTAATGCACTATCTTGTATAAAGTTGAGAAGATTATTCCCTCCACTTTGTGTAAACTTTATAGTGAACTCATTATATCGCTGATCTTAGGTATGTGAATAAAGACATCTCGGTAGCTATCTATCAAGGTTGCTTTGTTTGCATTTGGGCTAGAAACATTTGTAGATATTAAAATTACTTTGGGATTTGCAATTGAATCTTCATCCTAAAATAAAACACAATTCTTCCCCTTCCTATTAGAAACACTTTAGCTCTTGACCAAGGGATAAGCTATCTTGCTCTTTGTCAAGATAGGTTTCCTTTTGTGTCCTTTTGCATCACAGGACTAGCTGTATTTGATTATTTTATTCTTTAAGTTTCCTTGTGTAGGAGTAAGCCTCATAGCGACTAGATTGAGCCCTGGTTTCAGTCACACTTAAAGGGTCATATTTTCTAAAGCCATATCATACCGATGATTCCTTTTCCTTCAGTTCGTTAATCACAACTATTATCATCCATAAACAAATCGAATACCATCATTGCATATATTGTACATATTAGGTAACTTAGGCTAAACTAACTTAAGCTAGTTTTAGGACACAAGTAACTGGAAACCCATTGAATCAGTGAGGGTTTTCATCACAATGGAAACAAGTCTAATCGAGACTATGACTGGGAAATTCCTCATGTGTTGAGCCAAGACATTTCTAGGCATCAACACCTACACAAAGGGAGACTCTTAGATCTTCCTTTTTTCAATTGTAAGTGAGAAAATTACAATGAAAAAAATGTCTATTAAAAGTTGAACACATAGGACATGTGTTTATGTCCGATGCATGTGACATGGACATGAGCCCTTAGTTGGATATATATAGAGAGAGAGAGAAAGAGTCCAAGATGGCAATGGAGAGCATGAAAAGGGTTATGATTCCACAAGAGGGGAAGAGGAAAAGGGGCATATGGGAGAGTAATCCTCTATTGCCAAGTTTTAGCATAAGATATAATCTATTTTCTATCATGTGCTTTAAATGGACCCATCTACATCTATTGACTTAAAAATCCAATCGTTGAATTCATGTAGAGGCTGGTGGGGAAGTCTGATAGTGTGGTTATTGGAGCATGGATTGAGTACAATCATTATGGGGAAGAATTAGATTACTTCTTTCTCTTGTCAAAAGGGATTTTGGTTGTCATTCCTTTGGTTCTTTCTCATTTTCATTCATTTTATCATTCTCATATTCATGTTTTTACACCGCTCTTGGTATGTTCTCTATAGTTAACCATTAACCAACTTGGAAATTGACTGAAATCAATGTTGTGAAAGAGGAAACTGTAGATCTTGGGTGAGAGATACATGGTTATAGGTGAGCATATAGGTCAAGCAAGTTAAGAATGTTTTACCCATTGTGTGTTTACTACTTATTGGATGCTTGAGAGCAAAGTGTTATAGGCAATTCATAGAAGGCATTATACAAGTAGGAATATTTATGCCTCCGTTGAAGAGCACTAGAAGGGAAGAATATCCCCAAGGGATTGTTGAGCAAAGAAATATTCTAGTGGAAGATGATGCCATGGCTCTTTAATAGTTGGATGAGATGCTTGGAATGCTTTGTCGATAATTGATTATTCACACCATGATATTCAATTGGTTGGGTTGAATTGTAGAAATTACACCAATGGATTCAATCCGATCATGCAATGTACTAAAACAAGATATTGAATCCTTCTACAATATTTGCGGAATAAAAATCACGATCGCTCAATCACATGCAAGTAAGAGAAATAAGTAAATCAATCACACAACACAAGATTTTCCCGGGGAAAGCAACTGCTCAAAACCCCTCCATATTTATTGTATAATCAACCAAGGAATCATGAAACAATACAATGCATGTGTGCTCACAAGAACCTCATTCAGTGTACTAATTGTCTCACACTGATCTAGGCAAAATTGGACCAATACATAGCCAATTTCCTGCCCACCTTCAGCCTGCCTTTCTCACGCAATCCCTAGGAAAAATAATTCCTATTGATTAGGAATTCCAACCTTCCTTGACTGCACAATCCATCATGGGCATCCTGTGTGTTAGCCCCCTATAAATTTTTGACAAAGCAAAGTAGGTGGCTAAGTTGTTTTTGAGCTTTCAAGGAATGCATCTCCCCCGAAGACACATCATCCTTGAAGTCTCCTGTGCTTTTGCCTTTGATAAATTTCCCTCTGCTGACTTCCGTTATAAGGTCTCATTTTTTGCAAGAATTGTGCTCCAAAAGGTCTATACTCATCCCCTATATCCCTGCAAAGCGTCCCTTTCTACCCTTTTTCCTCTATCGTTACCCCATATTGGCTTTAAATTTCATTGAAAATGAGCCAAAAATCCTGTTTTCCCCATAATGTGGGTCCTAGCCCTTCGGCCTAGCCCCCTCGGCCTTTCCTCCACGTGACCCGGGCACCGGAGCTACCCGCCAGCCCAAAGATCGCTTATTTCATATGATTATTGGGCGCGTTTATGGCCATTGATCCAAACAGAATGGACGACGATCGCCGCCCCCCGAAGCGCCCGTCGTTCTTCACGTTCACTTCTCCAACCACATCCACCGTTCGTTTAAACCACAGATCAACAGACAGATCTTCATTCCCGCCTGGTGGTCCCCGTGCCCGCAGACACTGTTCAGAAACCATCCGGTTTCTATCGCACCGCCTTTGGGCGGTAGGCGGTATCTTCCCATTGCCTAGCGATTCCAATCAGCATTCGACACGTGGCTCCGACACTGTTCCAAAACCGCTTGCTCGTCGCACGTTATTGTTCGGTACAGAACACGGAGCGATATCGCTGTCAGCCGTTAGATCTGTCCTTGCCCATCCAACGGCCGTCGTTCCACCGAGTTGCGCGGGGTTTAAACCATGGTCACCGTACTCTTGGCCCACCGTTTGTCGCCTTCTGCTACAGTGTCAACCGTCGATCTCCTTTGAGATATGACGGTCCAGATTTGTTTTCCCCGCTGCTGACTTTTCTGCCATCTCCCGATCCCGCCACGTCACCCCCACATGTATCCACCATACATCCGCCCATCCCATTGCATATATTCGTTCAAAGGTCGAGTTTGTTAAGGTTTTTTCATTTAAATCTCCTTTGCGCTCCGCCAACCTTCACCAAGGCTTCCCTCCATCATTCCTCTGCATTGTTCCGCCATTTCACCAGCCGCCCGACCATTTTCATCATCCGCACCGCATCCACCACCTCATGCCTTGTTTTCTTAACCCGTTTTTGTGTTTTGCAGGGTTCCAAAGAGGCGGAAAACCGCCATGGTTCATATGTATTATTTTAATGGCGTGTTGCGCAGACATAATTGAATTTGGAAGCTGGTACTACAATGGAAATACTCGGAAAGGTAGCGACGGCATAAATATTATCCCAGGACAGTTCCATCTCCGCAGAAAACCCATCCGGCGCCATTAAAGCCCAAATTTTGCAGATCAAGACATTTATGAAGTAGTAGAGAAATACCAGCTAATAATGAACCAGTTCAACAAAGAGCTTTGAGCCTTAATACAGGGATTTAAAGGCAAAGCACCAAATTAGCGACGTCATGGATCACACAGAAAGTACAGCACGCAGAAAACCATATCATCAGGGTTCAAATCAGCAGGATGTTTCTTCTCGAGCACGGACACAATACACATTATGGTCTCAATATTCATTGTGTCCAAGAGAGATTTTCCAGCCTTACAACAGTCCTACGCTATCAGGAGCATTAGTTACACAACATGGCAGACTTGAATCATTGATTTATTTTTGTTCAGATCACCAGAAGTACTACAGAGCACTGCAGCCAAAGCACATCAGAGACATACCAGGAGTTAATGGACACCTGACGAAGACCACTCTTTCACCCAAGGATGTCCCAGATTAATGCCCAGAATTTATACAGAGCGAACTTCGGCCTCCTTCCTCTTTTGAAGTTTTTAATGCTGCATTTAGTTTTTCACCTACCTTCTTCGCTCCTTTGGAGCTATAAATTCATGAAGAAACTCATTGTAAAGGTTGTTGATCAGTTATCAGAGAATTGCAAGTAGTTTCTTTTGAGACACAGTCTCTGTGTAAAGCTATAAGATAGGCTGAGGAATATGATTTCAGACGAGTATTCTGCTATTGGCAATGTTGTACTTGACTGGTATTGCTATTTAATATGACAATCGCATTTCTTTGGATCCTGATCTAAAGCAGTGATGATGTTTTCCTATCTCTGTGTTTTAATTCATTTCATTTCGTTTCTACTGGCTTGCATCAGAATATTGTCATAGGATTTACCCTTGTTAGGTACCCTATGTTTCTGCTCTCCTTGCCATTGATGTTTTTCTTCTGAATGTGTTGTCTAAGAATTGATTTCAGTTAATTTAACCAGTGTAGTGGATGTTATTGCCTGCTCTCTGATGTATGAATTAAATGTATCGGTTCTTGGATATTTATTGTTAAGGATTTAGTTGGAAGATTTGGGAACACTGGGGATTAGAGTTAGCCCTGTCCACTAGGATCCTTGTGCGACCAGCTGGTCTTTAACTTTGTATCCTGAATCTGTGTTGTCTCCTTCCCTTCTACCATTCGATATCACACAATCATCTTTAAGATCCAACGTTTTAGATGACTAGCCCAATTGAAAGCCTGCCTGTTGATTAGCAAGAAAATCCTTTCCTGACTCCATTGCCCAATGGTCTTGAATGCTTCACCCCTGCCTTATCCCTCTTTGCTCACCTTTGTCTTACATTGAACCCTTCTTCCTGATAACCAACAACCAAACAAACAATTAAACAAACAAACCCCGAGCCTTATAACTAGCCTAACATCTTAACACTGAGCTTCAAAGACATATAACTTTGACAATCATAGAGAGATCCCTCTTTGGACCCAGGAGGGCTAGATCCTGAGGTCTGAAAGCGGTTTGATGTTGTTTCATCTTTTGGTCTTGCCAATCTGGCCAAAACATGGGAACCCCAACATAATGGCGACTCCACTGGGGAATTTCTGAGTTTTCCTCACCTTACTATATCACACGCCTCAGAAAACCTACAATCTCTGGTTAGGTTGGTAGTTAAACACTCCCATTCACACATCAACCTCTATACCATTTGTTGTGTTCTCCCACACTCTTAGGCAGAGTCTGGAAAGGGCCAGGTAGCCTCCAGATCTCACACTCTTTTAGAGGTGACATACCTGGTAAATGCCCTCCCAGTCAATCTCTGGTTAGAGTTTGATGTGTTTGGAAGATATCCTTGAAAGGGGACATCTCATAAGCACTGTGGTGGACAATGTACCCTCCGGAAACATCCTAAACTCTCCACCTGGCGACTCCATAATTCCTAAGCGATTAAAGACTCCACTGGTGATCAGTAGGCTTGCTGATTATCTTGGTTCACATTAGACTCCACTGGGAGACCAGCCTCCACAACAACATCAACCACAGTAGAAGTAACAAGTAGGGTTAAGCTGCCTTGTTGGAGAACAACATTTTGGCTTTCAAAACCATTTATACAAGAGCTTACCTTAACCCAGACCCACCTGAAACAGTTGACAACCCTGAGAGTATCCTCAAGGGATCTCCTACACCTAAAAGATCAACTATTTCTAGCCGCATACATAGAGCTAACTCTACACCAGAAAACTTTACAGCGCCAGCAGACCCATTCTTCGACCTAGGCACTCAAAACAGTTTATCAAGAACTAGGTCATTCAGTGTGCTAGGCCAGCCAAACCTTGAGTTTCCTGTTTCACCACCTCAAGGTGGTAAGCACCCTGGGAATAGACAGACCCCTCCATCTACACCACTTGATATACACTTCATTCAAAATTTGGGACTCAGTCATCCTAGATATGCTCATCAGTCTTCTGTTGGTCCTAGCATCCCTGTCATCCATATACCAGCTGCTCAAGCCAACCCTTTACCTCATCAGAATATCATCATGGAAGCCTGGTATGCACCTTTGGTTTTACCTCAGCCTCTAGTACCCTTACCCAATGATTACCAATCAAAAATCCCACACTTCACTGCAAAAGAGTCCATCACAGCCGAGCAACATGTAGATAAGATGGAATATTCTTTTGACTACATGGAAATTGATGATGATATAGTCAAAATGATAATCTTTGCCCAAAGCTTAGGAGGTGATGTGAAGAAATGGTTTAAAAGCTTACCTCTGGGTAGCATCAATGACCTCCCAGCTCTATATCAAACTTTCATAAGTAAATGGGAAGTTAGGGCAAATCCTCACCAACTCCTAGCAGAATACATGAACATTAAAAGAAACGTAGGGGAGAGTGTCCATGATTACACAACAAGATTCAACAACATTTACAATGCCCTTCCTCCACACATGAAACCTCCCCAAGGTATGGCTCTAGCGAAATACCCGAAGTCTTTGACGCTGACATGGCCTATCAGCTTAGGGATAAAGAGTACAATACATTGGAGACATGCAGAAAGGAGCAGTGAATATAGAGGCAAATCTGATTGAGAAAAGAGCAAGACTGAGAGCTGGGAAGAGGGTAACATATAAGGATGACAATGTAGCTTCCACATCTGATCCAAATCATGACCATCTATCTAAAAAAGTGGACAAGCTATACCAAATGATGGAGAAAATGGTTGTCACTGTCAATAACCAAAACCGAAACCAAAACCAGAACCAAAACTTTAGAAGAAACAATGCCACTCCCAACAGACAAAGAGAGTCAGATCAACAAGTTATTCCCCCATTCCAAGAGAACTTTCTGGATGAGGATGAGGGAATCATAGAGGAGTCTGAGGGAAACACAATAAACATGTTTGAAACAAAGGATTCAATCCATAGCTGTTACACGGAAGAAGATCGGCCCTCACCCTCTGGTTAGGATGAGAAATGGTTAGAAACTGAGGATTACAGGTTGGGATTTGAAAATGCCATGATGCAGGTTAGAGAACAGTATGAACTTAGGAGCAAAAAGAGCCAAGAAACCCCTAAACCAAAAGCTTCTGAGGTCACCATCAAGAAAAGGCCTGAGAAAACTTCTAAAGTGACTGCTGAAAGTAACAAATCAGTAGCTAAGAGTTCTAGAAAGAACAAAGAAAAAGAAAACCAAAACACTGATACACAAGGTAAACCAGCTAGCAGCACTAGCACTGCAGTTAGTGCTCCTGATAAAACAGTTTCTAACACTGTACGTAGTGAGAATCAGCACACTGATTCAACCACTAAGGTAGTGGCTAACAAAACAGAGTTGAACATTCCAAAGAGTCAGTCCACTTTCAATTTGGAGAGTGAGATTGCAAAAATTAAAATCTCTGTCCCACTCTCTGAGCTAGCCACTCAGGATGTATATAAAGGCCAAAATTTGAAAGCATTAAATTTAGGTGAGAATAGTGACACTGTAAATCTGAGTGATGATCAACCTGCCCTTTTGTTTGGTCCAAAGATAGAAGGAAAGTTTCAGGAAGGGGTAGTGCCCCCTTTTTATATCAGTCTTAATGTCCATGATAAGATTCTCCACAATGCAATGCATGATTCTGGGGCATCACACAACCTGATGCCTAAAGTAGTAATGGAAAGATTAGGCCTAGAGATAACCCGTCCCTATAAAGACCTATATTCATTTGACTCTAGTAGAGTAAAATGTCTTGGCCTGATCAAAGATTTATGTGTGAGCCTTGCCCAGATTCCAAAAAAATGTATGGTTATGGATGTTGTTGTGGCAGATATGCCACCCAAATATGGCATGTTATTATCAAGATCATGGGGAGCCAAGTTGCAAGGAACAATGCAGATGGATGGGGCTTATGCCACAATCCCAATCTTTGGCCAACTTAGAAGGCTGTACAGGGAGGCACAAATGAAATTCCTGGTTAGTAGCCCTGAAAAGCCTGAAAATTCTCCTTTATACTCTATACATACAGACCTAGATTCCTTTATCTTCTGCAATGATGAATCTTTGGGGGGACCAGAATCTGAAAACGTAGATACAAGAAAAGGTACACATGATGAAACAGAGCCAATGGACTTTAACATAATGGCTACCCTAGACTCAGAGGAGGAAGACGTAGAAAACTTTGAACATTGCACTGAAACAACAACGCAAAGTGAACCAGAAATAGAACACAATCAGCCAACTAGTCACCTCTCTTCTTTCCACACCCATAACGAAAAAATAAACCGCCCACAACCTAGTGCAGACCCTATAATGCAGCATAATGGCGAACCTAGCTGTAGGGAAAGAAATGATAACAAAAACGAGAGTGAATCCCTGTGGGAAATGAGTTTCGATGGGTCCTGCACAAGAAGAATTGTCGGAGCTGGAGTGTGGATACATAACCCAGAGAGTAATTACGCAGAGAGCCATGCCTGCAACCTGCACTTCAAGTGTACGAACAATATTGCAGAATATGAGGCTCTGATCCTGGGCTTAACCCTGTTGAAAAAATTAGGAGCCCATAGGATAACCGTGTGTGGAGACTCTGAGTTGATTATTAAACATGTGAATGGTGAATATACAACGAAACATCCTAGATTGCGAGCTTACAAGAACGACACTATGGATTTACTGAAAACGTTTGTTGAATACGAATTAGTGTTTGTTCCTAAGAGTCAAAATGTCATTGCAAATGGATTAGCTTGCCTAGCTAGTTCCTACCCTAAGACTCCCAGTGACCAACAAATCATCATTCAAACCAAATTCAGACCTGCAGTGTCGGACAATGAAAAATATTGGCAGGTTTTTGAAGGAGATAAACAGATTGAAGATTTCCTGGTAGGCAGAAACGAGTTTGAATTTTTTGATTCAGACTCCAAATCTGACCGTAGTTGCCTAAGTGAAGAGTCCTCAGATGAGGAAGAATCACCCTGTAACATAGAAATAAACTCTTTAAATGAACAGATTGGAAATCCAGACGGAAAATGTGAAAACGCAGATACTGAAGAAGTAGAGGTGCTGCAGACCAAAGATAAGAACATACCTCGAGGTCTGGCCCCTTTAGAAGACCTTTTTGACTTTGATGATGTAGCAAAAAAGCCCACTATAGAACATGCAGACTCTGATGTTGAGGAATACAACATAGGCACTGAAGACAAACCCAAAATGATCAAACTGGCTAAGTCTCTGCCTGCAAACATGAAAAAGAAATACATTGACCTATTCAAGGAATTCATTGACGTGTTTGCTTGGAGTTATGAGGACTTAAGGGCCTATGACACAAATATCATACAACATAAGATACCCTTGAAAGAAAATCAGAAGCCCTTTAGACAAAAACTTCGCAGAATAAACCCAAAACAATTGCCGGCAGTAGAAAAAGAGATTAAGAAGATGTATGAGGCAGGTATAATCGTGCGTGTGAGGTTCTTTGATTGGGTATCAAACCTAGTGGCTGTGAGAAAGAAAACAGGTGAGATCAGATTGTGCATCAATTTCAGGAATCTTAATAGAGCTTCACTCAAAGACAATTACCCTTTGCCTAAAATGGAACATATTCTTCAGAGGGTAGTAGGCTCTAAAAGGATCTCCCTACTAGATGGTTTTTCAAGTTACAACCAAGTCTTAGTAATCCCAGAAGATCAACTCAAGAAAACCTTTACCACTCCATGGGATACTTTATGTATGTGAAGATGCCTTTTGGATTGATGAATGCTGGTGCAACTTTCCAAAGAGCGATGGACATAGCTTTCTCAGATGAGATAGGACACTTCATTGTTATCTACTTAGATGACATAACAGTCTATTCTAAGACTGAAGAAGAACACCTAAAACATCTGAGGAAAGTGTTTGAAAAATGTAGAAGGTTTGGTCTATCATTGAATCCCAAAAAGACTGTATTTGGCTGCAAGAAGGAAAGCTTCTTGGCCACATTATATCTGAAAAGGGAATTAGGATAGACTCACAGAGAGTTGAGGGAATACTATAGATCACACACCCAAGAAACATCAAAGAATTACAGTCCTTCATTGGGAAAATTAACTTCCTTAGGAGGTTTATTCCCAACTTAGCTGAACACCTTAGAAATATGACTAACATGATGAAGAAAGGTGTAGGAGTTAAATGGACTGTTGGAGCTAAACAATCTTTTGAATCAGTCAAACTTGCACTCACCCAAGCTCCTGTTCTTATCAGCCCTGATTTCTCAAAGGATTTCCTGATTTTTTCATTTGCCTCCAAGCATACAATAGCTACAGTTCTACTGCAAAAAAATCCAGAGGGAATGGAACAGCCCATTTCTTTCTTCAGCAAAGCACTCATGGATGCACCCTTGAAGTACAACATTATGGAAAAACATGCCAATGCTCTGATTAAGGCCTTGAAATACTTCAGGGTGTACATATTGCATTCCCACACCATAGCCTATGTACCAAATATGGTGGTCAAAGATATACTGTCCCAAGACCCAGATGGGAAGAGGGGCAAATGGATTGCTATGATTTTAGAATATGATCTTGAGATAAAACCCACCAAACTGATTAAAGGTCAGGGCCTAGCTCAATTAATGGCTGAATCAAATCTACACGCCCTAGACATTAACATGGTAAATACCTTGGATGAGCGACAAGAAATGTCTGATCCCACTGTCGAGGAAAAGTTTCAGAGCTCCCCTTGGTATTCTGACATTTTGTATGTGCTTACACACCTCAATGCCCCTCCTGGACTATCAAAGACCAAGGCAAGATTCTTAAAGCTGAAAGCCAGGAGTTATTGCATAATGAATAACTGCTTATACTGGAAAAATCCAAATGGCCTATTGCTTAAATTTTTTCCTGAAGCTGAGGCTGAGAGGATCAAACAAGAATTCCATGCGGGAGAGTGTGGAGGCCACCTAAACTGGAAGGCCACTGCCAACAAGATACTCAAAGCTGGGTATTATTGGCCCACACTCTTCAATGATGTCCAGAAGATGATAACTGCTTGCCATAAATGCCAGATCTTTGAAGGAAAAAGAAAACTCCTCCCCCTCCCTTTACAACCCATCACTGTTGAAGGTCCTTTTATGCAATGGGGCCTAGATTTCATAGGAGAAATTCTCCCAGCTTCTTCGGCACAACACAAATGGATCTTAACAGCCACAGATTACTTCACTAAGTGGATAGAGGCCATACCATCTAGGAATGCCACAGATTCAGTCATCATTATGTTCCTAGAAGGTCATATTATCTCTCGGTTTCGTTGCCCAAGGAAAATAATCACCGATAATGCTGCTGCTTTTGGATCCAAGAAAATGGTTGATTTTTGTCATAAGTATCAAATAGCGCTTAGTCATTCAACTGCCTATTACCCTTAGGGTAATGGATTAGCTGAATCATCAAACAAGAGCCTGGTGACCATCATCAAGAAGTTGTTGGAAGAGAACAAAAAGTCATGGCACAACAAGTTAGTACATGCTTTGTGGGTTGACAGGCTTACAACAAAGAAATCCATTGGCATGTCTCCATATTAGCTTGTCTATGGAACAAAAGCAGTGTTTCCCACCAGCCTTGGAATACCAGTGATCAAACTTGTTCAAGAGATTCAAACAGAAGAAGACAGTATGGTGAGGAGAATAAACCAGACAATTCATCTCCAACAAACGAGGGAAGAAGTCTACAACAGAGTAGCGAAAGTTCAGGAGAATATAAAGAAATTGTTTGACAAAAGAACCAAAGCTGCTGATTTCAAAATTGGAGATAAAGTTTTGAAGTGGGACTCAAGGAGAGAGGACAAAGGAAAGCACGACAAGTTTGACAGTTTGTGGCAAGGTCCATACATCATCCAGGCCACTGTGGGTCCAAATGCCTTCTTCCTACAAGAATTAGATGGTACAGAGCTATTTGGTGGTCCTGTCAATGGTAGGATGCTCAAACACTACTTCTGCTGATTTTCAATTTCCAGTTTCCATTTCCATTGTACATACCATTGCAGTTTTTTTATTTTCAAGAAAAAAGAGAAAATGTTTCAAAAAAACAGAGGAAAAGGAGAGGTTCAGACATGCTCAAAACATGAACCTCTGATATGCAAAATATTGGCTCTAATAAGCTCAAAACATGAGCCAAAGAAAATGAAACAGCTGGTCCTGACATGCCCAAAATCTGGACCAGCGAAGAAGAAAAAAGAATCAGCTCTAACATGCCCAAAACCAGAGCTGAAATGAAGAAAAGAAGTGACTCTAACATGTCCCAAACTTGAGTCACAAAGAAAGAAGGATACTCCAAGCTTCGGATTTCAAGCCTTCACAGTTTTGTTTTCAGTTTCCCGCAATTTTCTGTCCATGTGCAACTGTCTTTATGCCTTGGATCCACAGCAAACCAGACTGTCTAATTCTGGTTTGACTGTTTTTAAATTTCTGTTGTAGAATGTAGAGAAGAAATCTGCTGGACAGTTTAATCCCAGCAGATATTAGACTAGGTAGAGAAACATGTGAGACCAACAGTTTAATCTGGTCTCATGGAGTAATAAGGGTAGAAATAGAATAGGTTTATTTTCTTGTTTGTAAAAAATAAAAAGATGTAAAGGGTCTGCCGGCTCAAATGCACCCTAGAAGAAGAAAAAATGCTAGAATTGTAGTGTGGGTAGGTAGCTTGATTGGGAAAGTGTTTCTGCTAAATTGATGTCTTCATTATTGTGGCAGCTGAAAATAAAAAAAAGGGATGTGCCAAGCGGCAGGCATTTGGCCTACACCAAAGATTTATCCTCTGAATTCTTGACTCCTTCAAGAAGAAGCCATCCCCATGTGGAGCCACTGTTAGCTCCCTATAAATTTTTGACAAAGCAAAGTAGGTGGCTAAGTTGTTTTTGAGCTTTCAAGGAATGCATCTCCCCCGAAGACACATCATCCTTGAAGTCTCCTGTGCTTTTTCCTTTGATAAATTTCCCTCTACTGACTCCCTTTATAAGGTCTCATTGTTTGCAGGAATTATGCTCCAAAAGGTCTATACTCATCCCCTATATCTCCTGCAAAGCGTCCCTTTCTACCCTTTTTCCTCTATCGTTACCCCATATTGGCTTTAAATTTCATTGAAAACGGGCCAAAAATCTTGTTTTCCCCATAATATGGGTCCCAGCCCTTCGGCCTAGCCCCCTCCGCCTTTCCTCCACGTGACCCGGGCATCGGAGCCACCCGCCAGCCCAAAGATCGCTTATTTCATATGATTATCGGGTGCGTTTATGGTCGTTGATCCAAACAGAGTAGACGGCGATCGCCGCCCCCCGAAGCGCCCGTCGTTCTTCATGTTCACCTCTCCAACCACATCCGCTGTTCGTTTAAACCATAGATCAACGGAACAATCTTCATTCCCGCTTGGTGGTCCCCGCGCCCGCAAACACTCTTCAGAAACCATTCGGTTTCTATCGCACCGCCTTTGGGCGGTAGGCGGTGTCTTCCCATTGCCCAGCGATTCCACTCAGCATTCGACACGTGGCTCCGAAACTGTTCCAAAACCGCTTGCTCGTCGCACGTTATCGTTCGGTATAGGTCATAGAGCGATATCACTGTCAGCCGTCAGATCTGTCCTTGCCCATCCAATAGTCGTCGTTCCACCGAGTTGCGTGGGGTTTAAACCATGGTCACCGTACTCCCGGCCCATCGTTCGTCGCCTTCCGCTGCAGTGTCAACCGTCGATCTCCTTTGAGATCTGACGGTTCAGATTTGTTTTCTCCGCTGCTGAATTTTCCGCCATCTCCCGGTCCCGCCACGTCACCCCCACGTGTATCCACCGTACATCCGCCCATCCCATTGCATATATTCGTTCAAAGGTCGAGTTTGTTAAGGTTTTTTCATTTAAATCTCCTCTTCACTCCGCCAACCTTCACCAAGGCTTCCCTCCATCATTCCTCTACATTGTTCCACCATTTCACCAGCCGCCCAACCATTTTCATCATCCGCACCGCATCCACCACCTCATGCCTTGTTTTCTTAACCCGTTTTTGTGTTTTGCAGGGTTCCAAAGAGGCTGAAAACCGCCATGGTTCATATGTACTACTTTAATGGCGTGTTGCGCAGATAGAATTGAATTTGGAAGCTGGTACTACAATGGAAATACTCGGAAAGGTAGCGACGGCATAAATATTATCCCAGGACAATTCCATCTCCGCAGAAAACCCATCCGGCGCCATTAAAGCCCAGATTTTGCAGATCAAGACATTTATGAAGTAGTAGAGAAATACCAGCTAGTAATGAACCAGTTCAACAAAGAGCTTTGAGCCTTAATACAGGGATTTAAAGGCAAAGTACCAGATTAGCGACGTCATGGATCACACAGAAAGTACAGCACGCAGAAAACCATATCATCAGGGTTCAAATCAGCAGGATGTTTCTTCCCGAGCACGGACACAGTACACATTATGGTCTCAGTATTCATTGTGTCCAAGAGAGATTTTCCAGCCTTACAGCAGTCCTACGCTATCAGGAGCATTAGTTACATAGCATGGTAGACTTGAATCATTGATTTATTTTTGTTCAGTTCACCAGAAGTACTACAGAGCACTGCAGCCAAAGCACATTAGAGACATACCAGGAGTTAATGGACACCTGACGAAGACCACTCTTTCACCCAAGGATGTCCCAGATTAATGCCCAGAATTTATACGAGCGGACTTCGGCCTCCTTCCTCTTCTGAAGTTTTTAATGCTGCATTTAGTTTTTCACCTACTTTCTCTGCTCCTCTGGAGCTATAAATTCATGAAGAAACTCATTGTAAAGGTTGTTGATAAGTTATCAGAGAATTGCAAGTAGTTTCTTTTGAGACACAATCTCTGTGTAATGCTGTAAGATAGGCTGAGGAATATTATTTCAGACTAAGTATTCTGCTATTGGCAATGTTGTACTTGACTGGTATTGCTATTTAATATGACAAACGCATTTTTTTGGATCCTGATCTAAAGCAGCAGCGATGTTTTCCTATCTCTGTGTTTTAATTCATTTCATTTCGTTTCTACTGGCTTGCATCAGAATATTGGCATAGGATTTACCCTTGTTAGGTACCCTATGTTTCTTCTCTCCTTGCCATTAATGTTTTTCTTCTGAATGTGTTGTCTAAGAATTGATTTCAGTTAATTTAACCAGTGTAGTGGATGTTATTTCCTGCTCTCTGATGTATGAATTAAATGTATCGGTTCTTGGATATTTCTTGTTAAGGATTTAGTTGGCAGATTTGGGAACACTAGGGATTAGAGTTAGCCTTGTCCACTAGGATCCTTGTGCGACCATATGGTCTTTAACTTTGTATCCCGAATCTATGTTGTCTCCTCCCCTTCTACCATTCCATATCACACAATCATCTTTAAGATCCAACGTTTTAGATGAATAGCCCAATTGAAAGCCTGCCTGTTGATTAGCAAGCAAATCCTTTCCTGACTCCATTTCCCAATGGTCTTGAATGCTTCCTGGAATACTTCACCCCTGCCTTATCCCTCTTTGCTCACCTTTGTCTTACATTGAACCCTTCTTCCTGATAACCAGTAACCAAACAAACAATTAAACAAACAAACCTCGAGCCTTATAACTAGCCTAACATCTTAACACTGAGCTTCAAAGACATATAACTTTGACAATCATAGAGAGATCCCTCTCTGGACCCAGGAGGGCTAGATCCTGAGGTCTGAAAGCGGTTTGATGTTGTCTCATCTTTTGGTCTTGCCAATCTGGCCAAAACATGGGAACCCCAACACTGTGGCTTTATAATTATGCTCGAGCAATTCGCTAATAATACAACTAATAGTTTACTTGCCTTTAACCTTTGTCTCAACTGGGTCGTCATCAGAATTGACATGCATGCAGCTATTAATAGTGAATCATCAGTTACTTGGTAGATCACTACTTGTGAATTAAATTTATTTTAATTCACTTGATCTTCCACTAACTCATCTATCAGTTAGAACTAGTTAAACTGATTTTAACTCAATTAATTTGAGTTAACTGATTGCACTCACACCACACTAGTGCTACAACTGCAACTGGACCCTGTAAATAATAGAATCACTCTACATGCCTACTCTTTGTCCCTTAACTCAAAATTCTTGAGCTAACTAAGTCTATCACACTTAGTTAACTCTTACAAGTTGTTATGAGATAAGATTACAATTTATTTTCCAATTTATTTAAAAATTGGTTGCTCACATTCTCACTAGTGTGTCACTGAATTCCTCACTCATGTGTGTCATGGAATCCCACACTAGTATGTGGTGCATTTTTTTGTTGAATTTCAACACTCCCTCTCAACAAGAAAGGGATTATCTGCTACCCTGATCTTGCCTCTGTGGTATTCAAATTTTCTCTTTGAAAGCACCTTCCTCAAGATATCTGCATCCTGATCCTCCGTGGGAATGTACTGCAACAACATAATGCGCCTTTGAACACAATCTTTGAGATGGTGGTACCAGATGTCAATATGCTTGGACCTGTCATGTAATACTGGATTAACCGGGAGTTTTATGCAACTCTGGTTATCACAATGTATCACCGTTGGATCCATCTGATGATGACTAAACAAACCAACAAGTATCTTCTTCATCCAGGTGGCCACACATGCAGCTTGACTAGTTTCCATGTACTCTGCCTTGGCTGATTTGAGTGCAACTAATCTCTGCTTCCTGCTATACTAAGAAATTGTTGTTGATCCTATGCTGAAGATGCCCCCTGATGTATTCTTCCTCTCTGATGGACTACCTGCCCAATCTGCATCAGTGAAGCCTTGAAGGTTCACTCCCTTTGTCTATATGTATCATAATCCATACTCTGTAGTGCGCCTTAGATATCTCAAAACATGCTTTCCCGCCTTCCGAAAGAGCTTGGTAGGCTTAACCATAGCTTGACTCAGCTGGTTAACTGTGTAGCATATGTATGGTCATGTGTTCACCAAATACATAAGTGAACCCACAAGCTTCCTGTAAACAGTAGCATCCACTACCTCACCTGAAGTAGCATCCTCCTTCATCAAGTTTCCTGCAAGAGGAGTCTCTATGGGTGTGTTGCACTCCATTTGGAACTTCCTCAGAATCTCCTTGGCATACTTGCCCTGAGATACAAATAGCTCCCCATCTATTTTCCATATTTCCAAGCCAATGAAATAATGCAAGAGCCCCATGTCCTTCATCTCAAACTCTCTTACAAGATCCTCTTTGTAAGAAGTTATGAGCTGCTCATCACCTATCAGTATAAAATCATCAACATAAAGTACAATAATCAAAATCTTACCATCAACCACAATATGATATAGGTTTGCATCCACTTCACTCTTTGTGAAGCCCAACCCAGTGAAATAGTTGTTGATCTTGGTGTACCAAGCACGAGGCGCTTGCTTCAACCCATACTACGCTCTCTTGAGTCTGTACACATGTGACTCCCTGTCAAAGGTATTAAAACTTTCTGGCTGCTCAATGTACACTTCTCTCTCAATAAATCCATTGGGAAAGGTTGTATTTACATCCATCTAATGTATCTACCACCCCATCTGCGCTGAGAGTGCAAGGATGGATCTAATCGATGAGTACCTTGTAACTGGTACACAATTCTCCTCATAGTCAATCCCCTCTACTTGTGAGAATCCTCGGGCCACAAATCTAGCCTTGTATTTCTCAACACTTCCATCTGCTGCTTGCTTCACATTGTAGATCCACCTGGATCCAACCACCGACTTCTCCACTGGTCTTGGGACCACTTCCCATGCACTATTTCTGATAATGGAGTCATACTCCTTAACCATGGCATCAACCCATGTTGGCTGCTACATTGCTTCCTCAAAAGAGGATGGTTATGTGACAATACACTCGCTCATAAGAGCCATGTATCCAATGTACATGTCTAGGGACCTTCTCTGCCTGCGCTATGATGTAGGTGCACCTACATGCTCTGTCGCATCTAACATCAATCTGTCAACCTCTCTGGTGCGCTTCCTAACATTTATGGTAGATGGCTCTGCATGAGTGGTTTCTACCACTCCATGATCCTCTGCTTGTGGCTGCTCCACATCCTGAGGTTCATCCTTTGTAACTAAGAGTTCCTCATCTGCTTGCAAGTCAAGCTCCCTCTCAAGGGACAATCGCATGGCTTTCTCCTCATCAAATTTAACATCTCTCCTGAAAATTGTCATCCTGCTAGCTGGCAAATACACCTGATAGTTGTGGGGAGTATCAATGTACCCCACAAATATTCCGACCTCTATTGTTGGTTCTAGCTTCTTCCTAACATCTTTGGTCACATGGAAATAGACAAATTAATAAAAAAATTTAAAATATGAAACATCCAGGTTCTTACTTGAAAAAGCCTCCTCTGGTGTATTCATGTCAAGTATTCGATGAGAACTAAAGTTCTGCACAAATACCGTTGTGTTGCATGCCTCTGCCCATAGATGCAATGGTAGGCCCTAATCATGTAACATAGCTCGTGTTGCTCCCACAATTGTTATGTTCTTTCTTTATGCAACTGCATTCTGTTGTGGGTTACGAGATGCAATCAATTCTCTCTGAATTCCTTCTTTGGCACATAAGTTCTTGAATTCATTAGAGATATACTCACCACCATTGTTGCTCCTTAGAGCCTTTACCTTCTTCCCTGTATCTTTCTCTACCAGTGCTTTGAACTCACAAAACTTGGAGAACGTCTGATCTTTCTTCTGCAGAAAGAAGATCCAACACTTTCTAGAAAAATCATCAACAAAATTCACATAATCCCCGTGATTTTCTGTGGAAGGTGTAGAGAATGGTCCACACACGTCTAAGTGAACTCTCTCAAGGATTTTCGTTGTTCGGTTCTCCATCTCATGAAAAGTGGCTTTAGTACACTTCCCCATGGTACATCCCTTGCATGTGTCTATCTGCGCAAGAGTACCCTTTGGAGGACCTATAGAAATATGTTGCATGATCCTCAGAGCATTGTGGTCTATATGGCCCAATCTCCTGTGCTATAAATCACCTATATCCCGGCTCACCACCTTCCCTGCTTTACTACTCAATGCTACGCAACCATCTACATCAAGTTTGTAGAGGTTCTTCACACGAACCCCAATCTTCTTTACCTATCTTGTGTCTTTGTGACGAAGGAACACTTTTCCTTCACTTAAAACCACATCATATCCAAGATCCTCCAACATAGCAAGTGAAACTAAATTATTTTTCAAACCTGGTACATGCATGACATCTTTTAATATGAAAGGTTTACCTGACTATCTCTAGAAAGTAACTGTACCAATCCTGGTAGCGCTATACCTCCCATCATCACCCATCTCGATGTGCATCTGAAGATCCTTCTCCTCCAAGATATTAAAGAGTTCTTTGTTTCCCGTCATGTGGAAAGATGCTCCACTATCCAAGTACCACATAAATCCCATCGCAATTGACGCCATGCATGTGATGAGAGAGAAGTCCAACTCAAATTGTGAGGCCAAAGCTTTACCTACTGCAGCTCCCGGAGCCTTCTTGTAGTTCTTCTTCTTTTGTGGACAATTTGTGGCATAGTGTCCATGATCATGACAATGAAAACATTTCACCTTTGACATGTCATGCTTCTTGCCTTCTTTTCCGGTCTCAGATTTGGAGTGCGCCTTCTTTGCCTTACTATCCAAGGCACAATTTTCCTCATCATCAGTCTTGGATGAGGATCCATCCTTGGTATTCCGTCGAAACTCTTCTTGTACCAAATCTAACCATATTCGTTCCCAATCTAGTAACTTCTCCCTCCCATTCACAGAGTCCTGATAACTATGCCAGCTCTTGGGAAGGCCTATAAGTGTTAGGCTCACCAAGTCATCATGGCTACAGTAATCCCAACACTTCCAAGCTCATCTCGACATTGAGTGAACTTGGTCAAGTATTTCTAGATTGTGTCACCCTTCTCCATTTTGATTTTCCTAAGTTTGTCCTTGAGTGCCAATTTTCTATGGTCACTCTTGCTTTGAAATAGATCTGTCAAGGCCTTCCACATAGCATATGGAGTTTCCTTTCCATGGAGTCTCGAGACAATATGATCTCTAACTCCCTCTAATAAGATCCTCCTCGCCTTTGCTACCTTCTTCTACCATGCATCAAGAAGTTGGGCATCTGCTGCTACAGGCTTGGGAATATCATTATCTATGAATTCCTTCAACCCATTTTCCTCTAACACTGTCTCCATCCTGTCCTTCCATGCAATATATTTCGAACTTCCCTCGAGTGCATATTCGAGTCTCAAGCCATTGAAAGACATCTTGATCCGCTTATAGCTCCAAAGAAAGTATCTGCAAATTTGAATATTGTTCAACACAAACTCAATTTCTTCTACACTATTATGATTCTTGGTGCTCTGATACCATGTAGAAAATCTCTAACACAGCTTTGATACCATGTAGAAAATATCTAACACAGCTCCGATACCATGTAGAAATTACACCAATGGATTCAATCCAATCATGCAATGTACTAAAACAAGACACTGAATCCTTCTACAATATATGCGGAATAAAAATCACGATCGTTCAATCACATGCAAGTAAGATAAATAAATAAATCAATCACACAACACAATATTTTCCCGGGGAAAGCAACTGCTCAAAGCCCCTCCATCTTTATTATATAATCAACCAAGGAATCATGAAACAATACAATGCATGTGTGCTGACAACAACCTCATACACTCTACCAATTGTCTCACACCGATCTAGGAAAAATTGGACCAATACATAGCCAATTTCTTGCCCACCTTCAACTTGCCTTGCTCACGCAATCCCTAGGAAAAATAATTCCTAGTAAATAGGAATTCCAACCTTCCTTGACTGCGCAATCCATCATGGGAATCCTATGGCTTTATAATTGCGCTCGGGAAATTCTCTAATAATACAACTGATAGTTCACTTTCCTTTAGCCTTTGTCTCAACTAGGTCGTCATCATAATTGACATGCATGCAACTATTAATAGTGAATCATCAGTTACTTGGTAGATCACTACTTGTGAATTAAATCTATTTTAATTCACTTGATCTTCCACTAGCTCATCAATTAGTTAGAACTAGTTAAACTGATTTTAACTTAATTAATTCGAGTTAACTGATTGCATGACACTAGTGCTACAATTGCAATTGGACCCTGCAAATAATAGAATCACTCTACATGCCTACTCTTTGACCCTCAACTCAAAATTCTTGAGCTAACTAAGTCTATCACACTTAGTTAACTATTACAAGTTGTTATGAGATAAGATTACAATTTATTTTCCAATTTATTTAAAAATTGGTTGCTCACATTCTCACTAGTGTGTCACTGAATTCCTCACTCATGTGTAACCTGGAATCCCACACTAAACTGTGAAGCTTTGGATAGGTAGGTGTTACCTTTTCCTTCTGCCCCAATGGTATCGACCGAGGTAGAAAGGTAGACAGGAGTATGAAGGTTGAACAAAAGTTATGCAAGAGTGCGAGTTAAATATTTTTTCCCTTTACCTTGAGGAAATTAACTAAGGTAGAGGTATATCTTTGAAAAATTCGGTTTAAGAGGTAATTACATGTCTTCCATCCTCTACCACAATTGCATTGGCTAGCATTTGGTAGGGTGAAGCAAGAGGCATGTATCACAGATGGATAAATCTACCTTGATAACTTTCTAAATCAATCCAAGTTATCATTATCCTATATTTTGAACACCCTAAAAGAGAAGAAAAATGCTTCCTTGCTTCTTTGGAATTTATGGATTATGGTAACACTTTGTTGTAGATAGTTAATGCATGGAAAATGTTTCCTCAGATTCCCATTTCCTGTACTCTTCATGCATTAGCAAGATCTTATTTACAATTGTCCACATCAACATGTTTATCTTAAGCCACCCTTTAGACTCCAAAATGGATGCATTAAGATTTTCAATTTGACCTTATTGGATACTTCGTTTGTTGTTGGCCCTTACATATTTGCAATAAGTTAATGAATTCATGTTTACATTTTATCTTCTAAAATATTGTAATTGAAGATTTCAATTCCTTTTCATTAGTTTCCAAGTTAGACAGTTATGTTAAAATCATTTCCTTTCTTTCTTACAAGTTTCCTGGAAGTGGTTACTTCCATGTTCATGCAGAGTAATGGTTTTTCAACAGGTCCTTTCCTTGGTTGCACAAAGATGCAATCCTACATAGACCTACTTCATTTATTTTATCTTTTACATGAATAGTCACGTGCAAGCTAAATATGGCAAGGTATATGTGGTCATGCATAGGGTTTTCTCCTATTGTATTCCTTTTCACAAATGTCTAAAGCATGCGTTATTCCTTTTGAAAGATATGCACTATATGGTTAGTGTATTGCAATAATGCTAAATTGAATGATTTGTTTCTCTGTTGTCTTATTCAATACTTTTACCATTGGTTTAGGAATTGTTAACCACATTTGGTCAACAATCCAAGGAAGCATAATGCAAAGATGCGAAGATTTTTTTTCAAAAGTTCAAAGTCATCAACCAACCCATTGTATCATTGTAAACCCAATTTCCACAAGTTATATTGTAAATGATTCTAGTATGATTGTTTAATTATGTAACAATACCTAGGTAAGCATATGATTTTGGCAATGGATTCCATCCTAGGAAGTTTTTTAACCTCTCCGAACTATGTGTGTTTCTAAACACAGATAATCGACAGAGTTTTTCTTCTAGCTTAAACCTCAAATCTAGGGTGAAATTCATTTAAAAACTCTTAGGTGAGTCCTAATGTTATATCGATTTGTTGTAAAAGTGGCTTGGGAATAATTTAAGCACATTATTATTTTATTACAAATCACTTGGTCTTACTAGGTCATATTAAGTCGCATAATTGAGTAAATTCACAATGGTCTATAGGTAAAGGTGTATTCCCCCTTTGAGGATTGAATTAATTGTAATATATGATGTAAAAAATTATTTTAATGCATGGTCCCTCATACTTAGACACCATGGCTAAAATATTTGAGGATGAAAAATTTATTAATCCCCTCTAGTGTCAATTAATAAATTTTTATAGCTAAATAAATAAAAATCTTAAGTCAAAAAATTAATTTATTTTGAGTCACAAAATAAATAGAGTAATTAATTTCTCTCCAAGTGAAAAATAATAAAAAATTCATGGGTAAAAGAAAAGTCAAATTTTGGAAGTCCCCCACCAAGGGAAAAATGGCTATTTTAAGAGAAATTGAGCCCTTGGACCTTGGTGGTTAAGTCAAAGTCAAAATTTTGAGGAAATTAATCCAAAATATTAATTTTTGGATTAATTAAAAGTGAGTTTTAAGAAAAATTCCATTTTTTCCTCAAAAATAAAAATTGGACGGTAGAGATTAAAAGAAGATCAAGTTATTTTCGACATTCGATATTATTTTAACAAGTCTAACTAATCGTTATTTTCCACCTCGAGAGGTTTCTCTATATAAAGAAGCTATTGAGTTGTTATTTGGTATGATATCTTTGGATGATGTAAATTTTGAAAGCTGGTATTGAGTCATTCCTCTACTGGGAACATTTCTATATCATAATAGAGATACTTTGGGGTTCAGTTCATGACATTTTTCTTCCATTGATCTGTGGTATGTGCTAGTTATGGGCTATCCTATATTGTGCTAAATGTTTTTAAGAATTTGTTATTTCATTTGTTGGTGATAAGACCATTCTATTGGTAAAGTTTTATCTTAGGTGATATGATGCACTATATGATCTAACGATTCTACTTGAGAAAATTACATAGATCTGCAGGTATGCTAGCCCTTGGGCTCCAAGTTCATAGACTGTGGGGAAGAGTCGACCATGTTCAGGCTCTAAGATTTCTGTATCGTATTTTAATTTTGCAGAAGGGTTTTTGACCAATATTCTTTTTTTTTTTGAAAAATACATTCATCCATTGTTGTTACTCAAAAACTATTTCTCCAAAATTTTTAATTTGCAAACATTGTATATTTGTAAATAATTTCTAACTCATTTGTTTTGTAGCAATTGGGGTTTTAATATTTTTTGGGGTTTGATATATATATATTTGGGGTCTTTGAAATTTTTTGATTTATTTTTTGCAAATGAATTTCATGTTGATCAAGAGATTTTGCTGGGGTTTTGAGGCAGATCTAGGCGTAGGAAGGAAAGGTCTAGCCTTCTTTCAATTTTAGGCTCAACATCCAACATTTTTGTAGTGATTTTCTGGTGAATTTATGGTGTTGTAGGGGTTTCAGATTTTTTTTAGGCTTTCTATTCCTATCCGTCTGCCTCTCTACCCTAGACGTCACCCCTTTTTCCCTTTAGGGCCTTTGGCCCTCTTCCTTGGCTAGCCGCAGCCTCAGAGAGGCCTCAACCTCCCTTTAGGGGAGACGCCTAACCCCTTGGAGGCCTCAACCCCCTCATTTTGACCTTTCCACAACCCTTTGTGGGCTCTTCCCTCTAGCGACAACCCTTTAGGGCTAGGCCATAGCCCCAAAGTGACTTTACTTCCCTAGCCACAAGGCCCTAGTGACCTTTTTTTCCCTAGCCGCAGGCCTTGTTGGGCATTTACCTTCCATTGTTGGGGTTTTTGGGCTTGGTTGTGGGGTTTTGGCATCAAATATCGACATATTATTGTGGTTGTAGGCTTATGGTAAAGATTTACATTGTTTTTCATCTCTAACACTTTGTTTGTAGCGGTTTTATCGCTAACTTGGTGGTTGTAGGAAGTAGAAGCAAAACTCAAGCACTCTAGCCTTCAACTAGGCCTCTTGGCCTCTTGGTTTGCTTCTTTCTCTCTCATTTTTTTTCTTTGTTTTGCTACAACCATTTTATGTAGTAATATAATTCAAATAAATCCATTAATAATAACCAAAATATCATCTACTAATCACTCACATTGATTACCTAATCATTAGAGCTACAATGGTGTTGATAATTTGGCACCTTGTTGTTTTATTAAGGACTTAATCACTATTTTTAATAGTTGTTTTAGGTCTTATATATATATATATATATATATATATATATATATATATGAGGTCTTATCTAAACATAAAAAGTTTGATCTATAGTTTCTAAGCAGTCTTATAATCAAGTGGATGCCATTGGAATTTGAATGTATTGCTTTTCTAGTCTATTTGTGGCATCTAGCATCATCTTTTGACTGTTAATATAAAATTGCAGACCTATGAAAACAACGTTGTAACAATAACCAGCCTAGATCCATCTTAACTCTAGATCTATCAAGCGCCGAAAGGGATCAAATATCTCGAGGTGCAAACCTCTTTTTTTAGTGAAAATTTTGAGGAAAGGTTTGCACCTCAAGAGATTTGATCCCTCCGGGCGCTTGATAGATTCAGAGTTAAGATGGATCTAGGCTGGTTTCAGTTGTGTGCGGGCAAGGAAAATCTATTGAAGATATGATTAATTTTATCAATAATATGTAAATATATCAAATATTAGTATAATCATTTTAAATATGCGAAATATGTCCGAGATTAACCTAGTCATTTTAATTTTAAATTTTATTAATTACCTCATTTTGTTGAGATGATAAATATTGTTAATAAATTTAATGATGAAAAATGATGAAATAATTTTTTTGAATGTAAAGTGACGATAATAGTGTTGAATGATATAAAGTGTGAATTATAAGAATGTAGTAAGTTACAAATAGTCTTCATTGTAATCAATCTCAAATTATTTTTTTCTACTATTCTTATTGTCAACCTTGTTAGTTTTGTCATCTTTTCATATCGATTATATGAAAAGGACAATTGAAATCATAATCCATTTAATTCTTTAGCTCGAGTTGTTGTTGTAAACGTGATACCTTGTCTCTCTTGCTCTCCAATATTAATAGGTTAACTTACTATAACACAAAAATCAATGTACATTGTTAATAAATTTTTGTGTTTACACTGAAATCAATGCATATTGTTAATCCAATCACTTTAAAATTAATGTATCATCATACATCCAATTACATCAAATCAGAAATCAACATCGACATTGAAATCAATTCATCTAATGAAAACAATCAAATAAGATTAGAAAACAACTTCTACACTGAAATCAATGCATCTAATGCAAGCAATAAAAAAACATTAGAAACCAACATCTACAATGAAATTAATGTATTTATAGTGCAAGCAATCAAATAGGATTAGAAATCACCATGTACACTGAAATCAATGCATTTAGTGAAAGCAATCAAATATGATTAGAAATCACCATCTACATTGAAATCAATGCATTTAGTGCAAACAATCAAATAGGATTAGAAATCATCTACATTGAAATCAATGCATATAGTGAAAGAGATAAAATATAATTAGAAATCAACATCTACATTGAAATCAATGCATCTAGTGCAAGCAATCAAATAGGATTAGAAATCACCATCTACACTGAAATCAATGCATTTAGTGCAAGAAATCAAATGGGATTAGAAATCATCTACATTGAAATCAATGCATCTAGCGCAAGCAATCAAATATCATTAGAAATCAATATCTACACTGAAATCAATGCATCTAGTGAAAATAATCAAATAGGATTAGAAATCACCATCTACACTGAAATCAATGCATCTAGTGCAAGAAATATTCTTCCCTCTCTCCCCCCTCTATCTATATCTATATCTCCCCCCATCTCTCCTTCTTTGTCTCTCTATCTCACTCCCCTAAACACACACTCTCGCACTCCATATCTAACAATATATTTGTCACTCCCTCCATCTCTCCATCTCTCTCTTCTTCCCTCTCTTCACCTTCCATCTATATCTCTATCTTCCCCTTCTCTCCCTCTCCCTCGCTTCTATCTCTCTTTCCTTCTTTTTTCCTCTCTCCCTCTCTATCCATCCTCCTTATCACTCCCCCTCTCTCTCTCTCTCTCCACACTTTCTCTCTATGTATTTCTTCTTACCTACCTCTCTCTCCCCCTCCAAGCCCATCTCTCTTTCCCTCCCTCTGATCTCCACTCTCTCACATCCTCTCTCTTCCTTCCTCTCTCTCCCTTTCTCTCCCAGCTCTATTAATCTCTCTCTCTTTTCACCCTCCAACTCTGTTACTATATCCCTCTATCTCTCCTTCTCTCCCCCCTTATCTCCATCTCTCATTATTTGTCTCTTTATCTCACCCCCAAACATACACACTCTCTCTCCATATATCCCTTGTCACTCCTTCTCTCTCTCCACTTCTCACTCTTAATTCCATCTCTCTATCCATCCCTCTCTCCTCCTCTCTCCCTCCCTCTCTCCTCCTCTCTCTCTTCCTTCCTCTCTCTCCCTTTCTCTCCTACCTCCCTCTCTCTCCCCCCATCTCTCTCTCTCTCTCTTTGCCCTCCAATACTCTCTCTTTCCCCATCACTCTCCCCCTCTCTCTCATCATTCCTCTCTCTCCCTTTATCTCCTACCTCCCTCTCTCTTCCCCCATCTCTCTCTCTCTCTCTTCCTCCATCACACACTCTCTCTCTCTCTCTCTCTGCCCTCCAATCCCCTCCCTCTCTCTCTCTAACTATGTTACTATATCCCTACCTCTCTCCTTCTCTGTCCTTCTCTCCTTCTTTGTCTCTTTATCTCACCCCTAAAAATACACACTCTTTCTCCATCTCTCCTTTGTCACTCCATGTCTCTCTCCACTTCTCACTATCTATGTCTTTCTTCTTCCCTCCATCTCTCCCCCTCCAAATCCATCTTTCTATCCCTACCTCTTCCCCCCCACCCTTCTCTCTCTCTCTCTCTCCCCCCCCTCTCTCTCTCTCTCTCTGCCCTCCAATCCTATCAATATCTCCCTCTCCCTCTCCTGCTCTCTCTCCCCCCTCCATATTTGTGTCTCCATATTTCTCTCTTACCCTTCTATACCTCTGTCAATCCTCTCCTGCTCTCTCTCTTCATTCCTCCTCTCCCATCTCCTTTAGTTTATCATCATCTCTCCCTTGTCAATCACCCTATCTCTCCACCTCTATCACTCTATGTCTTTGTTTTTCCCTCCCGTATATATCTAGAGTTAATATATATCATGATCTACTAATATATATTATAATATAACAAATTTAATATTGTATTAATCCAAAGTTATTAAATTTAATAATATTAATATTATAATATATTAATATGAATATTACATTTAATAATAATAATAATAATAATAATAATAATATTTTAATATAATATTAGGGTTAATAATGTTTTTTTGCATGGTATTAATAATAATTAGCCCATAGGCTTCGCGTAAATAAAACCTCTTTTTTTAGTGTTCATAAATATAAAGTTGGTTATGGAGTAAATATCAAAAGAGGTTTTATTTATTTACCATACCTCTGGTTTATTTATATTTTTATTTATTTACCATACCTCTTTGATTTACCATGGTATTTGGCCCATAGGCTTGGCATATAATTATATGTTGATTCCTAATCCTGTTTGATATAATTTCTATTTATTTACCATACCTCTTTTATAAATGTGGTAATTGCCTATGGTATTTAGCCCTATAAAAATAGGTTTATTTATTTACCATACCTCTAGTTTATATATATTTATATATATTTACCATACCTCTCGAGTAAGTATAAAAAGAGGTTTTATTTATTTACCATACCTCTTTTTTGAGTGTTCGAAAATATAACTTTGGGTTAAGAGGCTGCGATAATTATTACAAAGATATTAATTATTACAAATATATTGATTACAATTGATCCGACATTAAAATTTTTTACATACAATCTTACATTACATCTAACGCTCACACATCTACCCTATACTGGTAGAGCGTAGTGCAATAAATCACTATTAAGTCTCTAAAATTGGTTAATCAATTTTTATAATTCGTAATCATTAGTGGTTGAAGTGATTTGGGATTAATATTGGTTATTGACATATAGTTTCACACTTGCATTTACACACACACGTGCTCTAATCGAGTTTATAAGTGTTAAATGTTATTGACAATTTGCTCTAAGTGACATAAATTTCTTATTACCATTGATAAGTAGATTCATTGCTCATTGTTTAATTGGATATCTCTTGTGGATGCTATCTTGAATCATAATTGCAATAAGTCATCTAAGTTGTCTCTCTCATACATCTAATTGGCATAGTGGTGATTGGTTAAAGATTAATAAGCATTGATCTTGTATTGTCTATCTCTTGAGCTATTGTCTATTGACATCATTTTCTGGCACCTTAAGCTTAAGAACTTTCTCTTGTGGTTGAGATTGTCTATTAATTAAGTATTTCATTGTTTGTAATTGAAGGTCATTGTAATCAAATGCTTAAGTAATTAAGTAATATCACCTTAAGAGCACTCATCCATCTCTTACACTTGCAAACTAGGATTAATATATTACCTTAACTAATTTACTTCCAAGCTTAAGTTTGGTCGATAGCGAATAGGACCACCTTTCTCATCTAGATTTACGAGCCTAACACCTTTTTAGTGGTTAACACGATGAATTTGTAGTCTTCAGATCCATAGTCTCTGTAGCATCAGAGGCATCAGGTGGTTAGAACCTAAGGGGAGGTATTGTTAACCAAGCCCTAGCCTGTTCCCCCTTGGCTTCTTCCTCACAACCGACTCTAGATACTAGCTTCAAAAAGGTTAAGAGAATAGATACATTTAGAGTAGGCATCTAACTAAAATAAACCAAGACTTTGCATCTCATCTGAATCGTAGAACTTGTATCTCATATAGGATAGCGAAAAATCATTAAGAAACAACTGTAAATTCAATAACTTGGTAATAATATGTTTTAAGTAAGTAGTTGACTCCATTTAAGGCGTTGGTCTTCATAATAAATCTAATCAAATCACTTAACTTTTTCATTCAACCGAGTTGCTAGGCCATTTAGTTGTGTTTCCTATATTTTTTAGTTTCTAATGAATCTTCCATCTTCACATTTCATAGGGACTACCCCCGATAGCTTGATGTAGGGAGAAAACTAGAATGGAGAAGGCGGGGATCAGAGTGACAACCCCCATCCTGAGCATTGTCGCATCTTTCTTGTACAGTTTGGGCAACAACAGGAAGATTTCATGCAATGTTGAAAATTTAAAATTTATTCTGTGGTTCCCTAAAGTGCAACCCCCAATAGGTCTACATATTGGTTTTGTGTTCTTTATACTCTTTTACCTCGCATGTTATGTAGTTAGGCGTGCCTATTTTGGAATAGTGCTTCCATAATTTTATTTTAAATATCAATAATTATTAGTAACCTCCAAAATATATTTTATAATATATTTAGTAGTAGTCACAAACCAAACGTTGAGATTAATCTCAAAAGTATTTATTCCCTTTCTCCCCTTTTAATTAAATTGCTTAACTAAAAAAATGTCATATGAACATGAGTTGCTCCCATCAACGCTGTGTTGCTTCCGTGTTTGTTGGATTCGTTATGGAATGAGATGGTGGGAAAGGGTGGCTCCACTCTTTAAAACTCCTTGTAATATTACTCCTACATTGGCTGGGGAATCAATGAAGGAGTTTTTTCCCCTTAAAATATGGAATGCGTCCACCTTATCAAAGTGTGTAAGACATAACTTGATTCGTGACCATAGATCGTGAGATGGGGAAAAGGTGCCATATTGGAGTTTAAACAATTAATTGATAACCAGATGTGAATCCCCAATCACCTTAAGATGCTCGATATTTTTGGAAATTGCTTTTGAAAATTGTTAGCTAAGGGATAAATTTCCTTGCATAAAATATCATTTCTAACAATTCTAGAGTGACTTTCCAAAAATAAAAAGTATTGTCTATAATTTCAAGCATGAATTTCCAAAATAGTAAATCACCTTGCTTCAATTGGTAATCAAGTATAGATGACGGAAAATCACTTAACTTATCCTTAATCAATCTTAATTGTTCATTTTTTACTTAATCATCAATATTATTATTATTATCCTTATGATACTATGATATTATTATCAAAATAGAAATACATGTCACTTTTCCTTCCTGGCACTCAATCATGCCACCTCGTAACCCCTCCCTCTCTCACTTAATGGATTCGTTGCACTCCTCTTACACTCTCTTACACTCTTACGCGCATTAAAGACTCATTATAGAAATCCTCTTACACACATTAAAGTCTCGTCATCAAAGATTCCTCTTACACACTCTTTAATGCATAAGTTACACTTTGGAATGAGTTACAAATGCAAGCATGCCTCCTTTATGGCATAAGTTACAAAGATAAGCATACCTCCTTAATGGCATGAGTTACAAAGACATGCGTTCCTCCCTAAGGGCATATGCAACTCCCCCTCAAGGGATGTGGGTTTCTCCTCTCCTTCCTGGCTCGAACTCCTTACTCCTATATATATGTGCCTCTCATCTTCACTCTTACTTGTGAATTGTGAAAGGAGACTTCAAACTTGTAGAAGAGAGAGTTGCAGAGTCTAGCGAACGATTGAGAGTGAGAGAGAGAGAGAGAGACTTGGAAAGTAATAGCAAAACTTTGTGAGCCAAAGTGATTCAATATTTGCATCAACTGCATCTATTAGAGATCTTCTTCAAATTGGGGTGAGCTTCTTCATTCTCTCATTGTATTATGTTTCTCTGTTGAATACTTGATTTCTAAGAGAAGAAGAATCTAGTTGGATTTTCTCCTTGTGGGTTTTTCCCTAGTCATTGGACCTAAATTTTTGTGTCTCTTTGTGTTCTTGACTGTATTCTATTTTGCATATGGCTTATATGGTGTATGTTCTATCTACAATTATTTAAATGAATTTTCAACTGGAAGAAGTTTGTTTTGAGTAATTGTTTCAACATAGAACATCTAATTTTCAACATGATATCAGAGCTTTGGTGAAGACAAGTCCTAGAAGTTGAGAGCTTCTCCGAACTTATTTTCTGCTAAAATATCTCTTGTTGTCCCTTCTATTTGCAACTCATTTTCTACTAAAATACCTCTTGCGGTCCCTTCTATTTGCAGCTCATTTTCTGCTAAAATATCTTTTGTTGTCCCTTCTATTTGCAACTATTTTTTTGCTGAAATATCTCTTTTTGTCCCTTCTAGTTGCAATTCATTTTTTGCTGAAATATTACTTGTTGTCCCTCCCTATTTGCTCCTGAAATATCTCATTTACTATAGAAATATATCTTTTTGTTCCTTCCTATTTGTTTCTGAAATATTACCGACTGCTCCTACTTGTTGCTTAAATTTGTTGAGGAGATCAAGATACTTTCCTCTTACTTTAAGAATGAAGAGAAGTTGGTTGATGTTTCAAATTTCTTCCCTTGGAAGGCCATATTGGATATCACTCTTGAGGAACATAATGTACTGGAGTATGTTGAAGGAGAGGTGGTAGAACCAACATATAACTCTAATGCTGCTATCAAGGCTGGATACAAGAAATGAGAAGTCAAGGCTAAAAATATTATCCTTGATTCTCTTGCAGACCATCTCACCACCTATGTCTCCAACTTAAAGAAATCCAAAGAAATGTATGATAATTTGATTGGAATGTATCAAGTGAATAAATTGAGCCAAATTATTGCTTTGAAGAATCAACTCAAGGATATGAAGATGAACAAAGGAGAGACTATTCAAGCATACTTTATGAGGATCTCTAAAATTAAAGATCATTTGTCTACAATTGGTGAAATTGTATATGATAAGGACTTTGTGTTGATTACACTTTGAGGTCTTTCTCCATCTTAGGGAACTTTTATTACCACCATTAACAACAATGACATCTTGGGGAAATGTGGTAAAAAAGAGGCACACAATTCTAGATGAAGAATTCCCAAGCATGAGGAGGGAGAACCTACTTCTTTTACTATCTAAGGCATAAAACAGAAAAGAAGAAGAGGCTATCACTATTCTAGAAATCCTGCTCCTAAATCCAACAATTCCTTCAAATGGAACAAAGACTTGTCAAAATTACAATGTTACGATTGCCATAAGCATGGTCACTATGCTCGTGACTATTTAGAAAGCAGAAGAGCTCAAAAATACAACTACAACAAATTTGATTATATAAAAATAAGGGAAGCTTCTTCTGCTCATAAAGAAATCTATTGTTCTTCAAGGAACCCAAGGTATGAAAACAATGCAACTAAAACACAATCTGAATATTTTCTTGTTTTATGCTCTTTCTAGTTCCTCTCCTTTAGGTTCTTGCGATAACTGGTTAGTTGATAGTGGTGCTTCAAGGCACTTTACTGGTTATAAAAAAGTACTCTCAAATCTGGTTGAGAGGGAGACAAATTTGAAAATCATTCTTGGAGATAACTCTACATATCCTATAAAGGGCTTTGTTTTATTTTCTTTCCATTTGGGTCAAGGTAAAACTATGACACTTCAAGAAGTTTTGTATGTACCTAGCTTGAAAAAGAATCTTGTATCCATATCTTCTTTAGAAGATAAAGGAATGAAAATTGCTTTCATAAATGGTAAATTTTTCACTTGGCTGATGAGATCTAGCATAAGAGATGCCTTCACTTTGGGATAAAGATGTGAAGGTATGTATAAAGTCAATGGAAGACCAATCCATGCACTGATCCATGATAGCAATCATCAAAGTGAATTTTGGCACCGAAGGTTTGGTCATTTGCACTATAAAGCATTACCTCGTGTCAAAAAAATGGTTTCCAGAATGCCAGATATTAGAGAAAATCATGATGGAGTTTGCCAAATATGTGCTAGTGGAAAGCAAGCCAAAGGACCATTTGCCTGAGCAAATTCAGAACCAATCAAATAATTCATCTTGTACATTCTGATTTATATAGACCTATGCCTATAACTTGTCTTGGTGGCTACTTGTATTATATCATCTTTGTGGATGATTTTTCTCACAAGACATGGATTTTTTTTTTTTGAAAAATAAAAGTCAATCATTTAACATGTTTAAAGACTACAAAGATCTGATAGAAAAACAATCTGGAAAGAAGATCAAAATATTTATATCTCACAAGGGAGGAAAGTTCATTTCCTATGATTCCATTGACTTCTGCAAATATGATGGAATCGAGAAAGAGACCATCGTGCCATATAACCCATAACAAAATGGCTTGGCCAAAAGGAATAGTAGAATTATTATGGAAGCAATCAAAGCTATGTTGCATGATCAAGAATTACCAAAGTTCCTATGGGGAGAAGCTACTAACATGATTGTCTATGTCCAAAATAGATCCCCTCACCTTGCCCTAAACAACAAGACTCTTGAAGAATTCTTCACTAGTGAAAAGCCCGAGGTGGGGTACTTGAGGATATTTGGCTATCATATCTACTTCCATGTGCCAAAATAAAAGAGGAACAAGCTATAAGATTCAAGTAAGAAAGGTATGTTTGTTGGTTATTGTGAGAATTCTAAAGCTTGCAAAATATTATTTGGTCAAAAAATATAGAGTTTAGCAAGGAGGTAACATTTGATGAAGATGCAACTCTTGGAATGGAAAGAGATACTCCTCTTCCTCCTGGTCCCGTTGATAGACAAGATGATGTATTTGAAATACAAGAAGAACCCGAGGCTGAAGCTGATCTTGTTGATGAACCCATGGAGCCCATGGACCCCTTGTATCCTCCTCCATGTGATCCCCCTACTAGAAAGAAGCCATTATGGCTTCATGACAATCTTCAAGATGATGTTAATAAACACGTTGCCCTAGAGGAACCTTTATAGAAAGCAATAAAACATGTCAGTTCCAAGTATATGTTGTATCCATGAGCAACATTATTCAAGATTAACTATGCACTTTTGAAGAAGCTATGAAATATCAAGTGTGGAAAGATGCAATGGATGAAGAATTTGAGTCCATCATTCATAATGATATATGGGAAGTAGTTCGTAGACCCCAAGATAAGTCTGTTGTGTCTTCAAAATTGGTGTATAAAATTAAGCATGGTGTTGATGGATGTATTGAAAAATATAAAGCTATATTTGTGGCTAGAGTTTTCTCTCAGAAAGAGAGAATAAAATGTGATCATATTTATGCACCTGTTGCCCAATACACCACCGTTTGATCTATTGTGGCTCTAGCTACTATCAAGGGATAAAATCCTCACTAAATGGATGTGATGACTTATTCTCTGCATGGATTTATCAAGGAAGAAGTATTTGTGGAGCAACCACAAGGCTTTGAAGTAAATGACCGGAAAAACACGTGTGTAGATTGAAGAAAGCCCTCTATGGTTTGAAACAAGGTCTAAGAGATTGGTATGTTGACAATGATAACTTCTTAATGAAGCTTGGTTTTACTAGAAGAAATGGTGATCCTAATCTTTACTTCAAAACAATCCAAGGTATGCCTTTGATTTTGGTATTATATGTTGATTTATTTTTGACTAGTGGTGAACCTCTTATCTTATGATGCAAGAGGGAGTTAGCTTTTGAATTTGAAATGAAAGATGTTAATTTGATGCACTAATTTCTGAGCCTAGAAGTATATCAAATACCTGGTGAGATTTTCTTTCTCAAGGAAAATATGTTGTTAAACTACTAGAAAGAATTGACATGACAAAATGTAGGTCCATGAATACTCCAATGGAGATGAATTTTAAAAATCTATGTGGTCAAGTTGCATGACCTGATATGGCTAATCCTTTAGAGTATCATCAACTGATTGGGGCATTGATGTTCTTAGTGAACACTAGAACAAACATATGTTTTGCGGTAAATACTTCGAGCCAATATATGATTAAGCCATCACATGCACATTGGATTGCTGCAATGCATGTATTGAGATACCTGCATGTGACCATAAATCTTGGATTGAAATAAACTATCGGAGATGTAATACGAAATGGGTACTCTAATGTTGATTGGGATGGTAACTCTACTAATAGAAAAATCACATTTGAGTGTTGCTTCAACTTGGGATCTACCATGACATCTTGGATGAGAAGAAATAAAATTTTTATCTCCCTTAGCATGGATGAAGTCGAGTGCATTTCTATTAGCATGGCTAGCTGTGAGGAAGTATAGCTAAGAAAGCTCTTTGGAGATTTGTTTGAGAATGGATACGAAAATAATTTACTCTGACAATAAGAGTGGGATTCGACTTGCTGAAAATCTTGTGTTCCCTGACAAGTCCAAACACAATGAGATCAAATATCACTATATCCGGGATATGATGCAGAGAGGAGTAATGAGACTCCATCATATTGATACTGATGATCAAATAGATGCCATTATTACCAAGCCTTTGCCGAAAGGGAAGCTCTTGGTTTTTAGAGAGAAACTTGGATTGACAGACGTGACCCTTCTTGGAGGAGGGGTTATGGATAACAAATATGAGACTTGGTTGTGTGTGATCCTTGTCAAGTGGTAACCCCCCCAAGAAAAGACTTGGTTGTGTGTGATCCTTGACAAGTGGTAATCCCCCCAAGAAAATATGAGACTTGGTTGTGCGTGATCCTTGTCAAGTGGTAATCTCCCCAAGAAAATATTTGGTTGTGTGTGATCATTGACAAGTGGTAACCCCCCCAAGCAGAGATGAGACTTGGTTGTGCGTGATCCTTGTCAAGTCGCAATCCCCCCAAGTATAGATTTGGTTGTGCGTGATCCTTGACAAGTGGTAACACCCCCAAACAAATATCGTAATTGGTTGTGTGATATCCTTGTCATGTGTTAGAAAGTGGTAATCCCACCAAGTGAATAAAGGGTGATGGATGAATCTCCCCTATGATGATTCTTCTTCATTAGATTGTAACATCATTGTTCCAAAGTAGAGAGCCTTGTTTCAGAAATAGATTCCTCCCTAACTAAGAGGGAGTGTTGAAAATTGGCAGCTAAGGATGAATTTCCTTGCATAAAATCTCATTTCTAACAATTCTAAAGTGACTTTCGAAAAATAGAAAGTCATGTCTATCATTTCAAGCATGAATTTCCAAAAATAGTAAATCACCTTGCTTTAATTGGTAATCAAGTATAGATGATGGAAAATCACTTAAATTATGATCCTTAATCAATCTTAATTGTTCAATTTTTACTTAATCATCAATATTATTATTATTATCCTTACGATACTATAATACTATTACCAAAATAGAAATACATGTCAACTTTCCTTCTTGGCGCTAAATCATGCCACCTCATATCCCCCCCTCTCTCTCTCTCTCTTTCTCACTCAATGGATTCATTTCACTCCTCTTACACTCTCTTACACGCATTAATGAATCGTCATAACACTCCTCTTACACATTAAAGTTGTGAAAATTCCTAGATCCTAGATTTGGATTCCCTACTGCAACAAGATGAACTACTTCTCCTACTTGTAAATATGATTTAACAAGTTGTTATAAGATTACTTCTTAAAATATCAAAGAAATTACTGAAGCAACCTTCACCCATTAAAATACATTTTTGAAAACAGAATCTGAGCAAGAAAAATAATGCACACACATGGCACTATTATTTTTGGACAAACGTCCTTGGAAAAACCCAATGCGCGAAAACCAGTGCTGCAAACCTGAGGGTTTACATATTATGCAATAATTTTCTCAATACAAATCTGGGATGCCATTATGGATATCCATGCAGAGAATATTACTGAAAAATATCCTGGTGAGATTAACTCACACACTGATACTGGAAGTTTGATTGATCAACTGATTTTCATCCGAGAACTGCTCTATTAGAAAAATTTGATCTCTAGATCCTCTCGGTGTATTTTACAAATGACCCTCAAGTCTTCCTTTATAGCCTTCTTGTTGACAGATCAATGACCGAGATTAGATCTCCAATCAATGAATAAAATTATATTAGACTTGATCTAATTTATCTATAAGATTCACCCACAGTTTACATTAATACTGATTAATTATTTTAATTTCCTAAGTTAGACTTAGGGTCCTCATTAAAATAATTATTTTTTCTTATAAAACTGTTTATGGGTGGAATTTCCCAAAACAATTTATGGGTTATTTGTAATGCATGTGTATAAGCCTCTTCTCAAAATTTGAGACTTATAGCACATCTGATGCTACCAAAAATCAACAGTCCCTCTTAGCGAGGAATGTGCTCTGACAGATATGGTCTGTTGCACATTGCTTTGACTCTGAAGCATCTCCCTCTGCACTGATGATATCTGACATGTTTCCCATCAATCACTGCACTGCTGCTGCATTGTAATACTGTTGACACTGCCATGATCAACACTGCATCTGTACTACAACTCCCTCTCAAACGCTTTTGCTGCTAGCACTGCCACTGCTAACACTGCATTGCAACTCAGCTGCTAAGAGAATCAACTGAAAAACATCCATGAACCTAAACAAGTGTTTAGGATGCATCTCTATGTTGAAACTCTGACTTCTGCTAGACCCACATTGTCCCTCTTAAGCATTGCGTCCCTCTGCGCTGCTCAGATGTCGCCCTACTAACTACTGCATCTGTCGTTTCCGCACTCCTCTGCAATGAATGAAAACTCCTCTAGCCTGCTACTGTTGATTATGGGCACCCGTAGCAAGGTTGTGATCCGAGAGGTGGACTCCTCTAGGATTCTGCCCAACTGCAGTTCTGCTGCACTATAGCTCAATGTCGCCCCATCTCCCTCCTAGAGATGCATGAGCACTCATGGCGTACTCATCCTCATCGATCTTCACGGTTGCAGCCTTCTGATCATGCTTCTCATCCTTGTCCTTTTGCTTCAAAGGAAACTGGGAAGAATAGTGACGAAGTTCACCACACTTTAAGCACCTTATCTTCGAGACATATTACTTAGGTCTTCACTGCTCCTGCTACCCTTTGGATGTAAGGGCTTCACCTTTGATCCACTGCTATTGTTTCCATCAAGTTTTCACTTGACCAAGTATCTCCTTATATATTCTTGCTAAAGAGAAGCCCACATCTCTACCCAGTCTGGCAAGGTAGCTCTACCTAGGATTCTTTGGACAAATACTTTCCAATCATCAGTGACTGCAATTAATGCCAGTCTCACCATCGCTGTAGGAGAAGGGGTAGACCCTACTACTGCAAGTTGGTCATGAATCTCCTAAAGTCTCGACAGGAATGGATCAATGTGCTCCCCTTTCTACATCTGCACCATCCTTAGTTGCTGCTCAAGGTACATCTTCCGCTGCTTGGAAGATCCCTCATATAGTGTGGCCAAGGATTCCCACATCTTCTTAGCAATATCTTTGCTAGCTATATGGGACACAATGTGATACCTGAATCCATCAAGGATTATCCTTTTTTCCTGTCAGCCTTGTACTGCTTCAACTGATGTGGATTTGTAGGGAAATCTACTGTGTTCAGCACGAAGAGCTTGAGATCATATTCATCTAGAAGACAAGTGATCCTTGCCTTCCATATCACGTAGTTGGAGGCTCCCTCCAACCGGTCCTGATCACTAAGCCTGTGAGCTTCCATAGCCGTCAAATCTATCGAATATGATTCTCTTCATCCCCCCATGTGCAACACTAGAAATTATTACACACTCCTTGTGGAGCTCGTAGATCTACTACTCAGATATTGGAAAAACTGAAATTCCTCAGTTAGGAACTTCCCGAGAGAGAAAATTCCCTCACTGTGCTCCTTCTTCTTCTTCTGACACTTTTCGCTCTAAAAAATCAAGATTTGCCTGCAGAAACTACGTCCCACCAGCTCTGCGATGCTCCCTCTACCTTGGAAAAAATTCTGATTTGGAAGTCTTACCTCTCTGTCGACTCACTTAGAGAGAGACCTTCCTAAAAATTTCAGCCCTCCTGCCCTGGACTGCGCAATCCCTCTAGGGATTCGAATGGATGCTTTCTGTAGCTCTTTGGCCTCCGACTCAGCATTGGATCTTCTCTTCTTGTTTCACAATACACGTTGTAATACCATGTAAAAATTCTTAGATCCTAGATCCGGAATCCCTACTGCAACAAGCTCAATTACTTCTCCTACTTGTAAATTTGATTTAACAAGCTATTATAAGATTACTTAAAATATCAAAGCACTTACTAAAGCAACCTTCACCCATTAAAATACATTTGTTAAAATAGAAACTGAGCAAGAAAAACAATTCACACATATGAAAATGTTATTTTTGGATAAACATCCCTGGAAAAACCCAATGCGAGAAAACCAGTGCAACATATCTGAGGGTTTATATACTATACAATAATTTTTTGAATACAAATCTGGGATTCCTTTCTAGCTATCCCTGCAGAATATGACTAACAAAGAGCTTGGTGAGATTACCTCACACACTGATACTGGAAGTCTATTTGATCAACAACACCGGATGGCAAGCCCTCCACTATGCTGTGTAGTCTTTGCATCACTCTACGTGGGGACTTTGGGGATTTTGTGCTGCTGGTCTTTTACTGGCTGGATCTGCCCTTTTGGCCTCTTTCGGTCTCACACCCTGAATTTTTGGCACTGGATCTGACTAATCCTCAGCTAAATTTAGATTTCCTCAAGGCTGCAGTGTTGCCTCTATGTGGGACTGCACTGCCTCTGCTGATATGCTCTCTGTCTTCTCCACAAATTATGCCCAACTCAAGAAAATCTCTAACCGGATTTACTCTACCCCTCAACTGCAAAGAACAATCACTTAGATATGATTTTTTTCCGAGCACCACTTTGTTAGAAAAAATCGATCTCTAGATCCTCTTGGTGTATTTTAAAAATGACCCTTGAGTCTTCGTTTATAGCCTTCTCGTTGACAAATCAACTGTTGAAAGTTGCAACAAGAAACAATGAAATTGGCATCCAGAAACAACATCTAGAAAAATGCAGCCAAAAATGGCTACAATGGAGGCTTTTGATTTAATTATTTCTTAATTAAATTAGAAGAAATGTGTGTCAAATTTATTTATCCCTTCAATAAATTGGATAATAAATTGTAATATTATCTCATAATCACTTGTAATAGTTAACTGAGTGTGATAGACTCAGTTAGCTTATGAAATTTGAGTTGAGGGTGTTTGGTGAGGCATGTAGAGTGATTCTATTTATTTTAGAGTCCAAATTGCAGTTAGAGTATTAGTTTAATGCATGAGAAATAGGTTAACTCAATTAATTGAGTTAAAATCAATTTAACTAGTTGTAACTAATTGTTGCACTATGGAGAGGTCAAGTGAATTAAATCAGATTTAATTTGCATGCAGTGATCTGTCAAGTGACTGATGATTTACTATTAATAGCTACATGCATGTCAGTTTTGATAAATACCCAGTTGAGACAGAGGTTAAAGGGAAGTTATCTATCATTTTTATTTATAGCAAATTGCCCGGGCACAATTATATACACCATGGGATGCCCATGATGTATTGCACAATCAAGGAAGGCTAATAATTCTAAATAATAGGGATTAATTTCCTAGGGACTGTGTGAGCAAGACAGGCTGAAGACATGCTGAGAATTGGCTAAGTGTTGGACCAATTTTGTTTGGATTAGTGTGAGACAGTCAAGATAGTGCAACGGACTCTTGTGAGAAGAGTGCATTGTATTGATTCATGATTCCTTGGTTCATTATATAATAGAGATAGAGGGGTTTTGAGCAGCAAGCTTTCCCCAGGAAAAATATTTGTGTTGTGCGATCGATTTCTTTCTTTCTTTTACTTGGTGTGATTGTGCGACCGTGTTTATTTTCCACAATTAATTGTAGAAGGATTCAATATCTTTCTCTGGTATATTGCATGATCATATTGAATCCATTGGTATACATAGTGTTTGTATAATTTCTACATGGTATCAGAGCAAGAATTGTTTGGGCGGTGAGTTTGCAGAGAATATTTGAAACTTTAGATCGAAAAATTTCAAAAACAAATAGCATATTTGGATTCCTTGCGAAAAAATAACCAAATTGAAAAAAAAATCGGTTGAATTAGAACTCGGATGAGGGAGATATCGTCGATTTAAAATCAACTCTTTTTTTTAGAAAAAATTGCGACGATGGGACAATTACAGTGGACGCGAGTCAAGCACCTGCATGCACATGAGGCACAAGATGCATGAAAATATTTGAGGAGTAAAACAAAGGTTAGTGACTTTATGGTTGAGAGAGAGCCTCTCAATAAGCATCCTTTGATGCAGTCTCATAAGGTTGTGGAGCAACCAAAATTAGAGAAGGAGAGAGGAGACCGAGTGGAAGAATCCACTCAAGAAGAGACCTCCAGGAGGAGGAAATTTCAAGCCATAAAGGCAGAGGGAGTACATGCAACTATACCTCCAGGTGTGAGGTGGGGCGATGTGCAAAATTAATTACAAGAAGAAATTTGGGCAGGACTCATTGAGATGGTGTGTCTCATGGATCGAACCTGGTTATGAGGAGCCCATAGTACAACAATAGCAAGAAGGATCGGTTATATTGATGCAATCAGATGTTAGGAAGACATAAATAAGAGTGACAGGTGTCAGATACTAGAGCGCATATCAGAGTTGGTAGCAGTGTAGAGTGCATGGATGAAGATGTCACTAGCGCAGGGAGTCCAGCAGTCAGAAGACTCTGATGACAGATGCATTATATTGATTCAGTTGTTTGGAGGCTATTCAGTTTTAGGATAGTTGCATGTGCAAAAAACACTAGAGAAGTGTTGCATGCAAGAACATTCCAAAAGTACCAGATTAGGACAGATTTATTCCTTTCTTGTTGATAGGGAGTGTTGAAATTTGAAACAAGAAACAATGAACATGGCATCCAGAAACAACATCCAGAAAATGGCATCCAGAAATGGCTACCATGGAGGCTTTTGATTTAATTATTTCTTAATTAAATTAGAAGAAATGTGTGTCAAATTTATTTGTCCCTTAAATAAATTGGACAATAAATTGTAATCTTATCTCATAATCCCTTGTAATAGTTAACTGAGTGTGATAGACTCAGTTAGCTCATGAAATTCGAGTTGAAAATGGTTGGTGAGGCATGTAGAGTGATTCTATTTGTTTTAGAGTCCAAGTTGTAGTTAGTGTATTAGTTTAATGCACGAGAAATCAGTTAACTCAATTAATTCAGTTAAAATTAGTTTAACTAGTTGTAACTGATTGTTGCACTAGTGAGAGGTCAAGTGAATTAAATCAGATTTAATTCACATGCAATGATCTATCAAGTGATTGATGATTTACTATTAATAGCTGCATGCATGTCAGTTCTGATAAAGGCCCAGTTGAGACAGAGGTTAAAGGGAAGTTATCTATCAGTTGTATTTATAGAAAATTGCCTGGGCACAATTATATACACCATAGGATGCCCATGATGCATTGCACAGTCAAGGAAGGCTAATTATCCTAAATAATAGGGATTAACTGCCTAGGTAGTGCGTGAGCAAGGCAGGTTGAGAATTGGCTAAGTGTTGGACCAACTTTGTCTAGATCAATGTGAGATATTCAGGATAGTGCAGTAGACTCTTGTGAGAAGAGTGCATTGTATTGTTTCATTATTCCTTGGTTCATTATACAATATATATAGAGGGGTTTTGAGCAGCAAGCTTTCCCCAGGAAAAATATTTGTGTTGTGCGATTGATTTGCTTCTTTCTTTTACTTGGTGTGACTGTGTGATCATGTTTATTTTCCGTAATTAATTGTAGAAGGATTTAGTAACTTTCTCTAGTATATTGCATGATCAGATTGAATCCATTGGTATACATATTGTTTGTATAATTTCTACATCAATGGCCAAGATTAAATCTCCAATCAACGACTAAGATTATATTAGACTCAATCTGCTTTATCTAGAAGATTCACCCACAATTTACATTAATACTGATTAATTATTTTAATTTCCTAATTTAGACTTAGGGTCCTCATTAAAAATAATTATTTTTTCTTATAAGACTATTTATGGGTGGAATTTCCCAAAATGATTTCTGGGTTATTTGTAATGCATGTGTCTAGGCCTCTCCTCAAAATTTGAGACTTAGAGAACATCCGATGCTACCAAAAATCAACAAAAGTATCATCATAAAAGATTCCTCTTACGCACTCTTCAATTGTAAGTTATATTCTCTCCTTCAAGGCATGTGTACTCCTCTTTATGGCATGAGTTACAAAGGCAAGTGTACCTACTTTATGGCATAAGTTATAAAGGCAAATGTACCTCCTTAATGGAATGAGTTACAAAGGCACGCGTTCCTCCCTAAATGGCATATGTAACTCCCCCTTAAAGCATGTGAGTTACTTCTCTCCTTCATGGCTCAAACTCCTTGCTCCTCCTATATATATGTGCCTCTCATCTTCACTCTTACTCACTTGTGCATTGTGAAAGGAGACTTCAAACTTGTGAAAGAGAGAGATGGACAAACTAGCTAAGGATTGAGAGAGTGAGGGAGATACTTGGAGAGTAAGAGCTGAAATTGGTGAGCCAAAGTCATTCAGTGTTTTAATTAGTTGCATCTATTAGAGATCTTCTTCATATTTGGGTGAATTTCTTCATTTCTCATTGTATTTTGTTTCTCTATTGAACAATTGATTTCTAATAGAAGAAAGATCTTTGTGGGTTTTCCCCTTGTGGGTTTTTCCCTGGTCATTAGACCTAAATTTTTGTGTCTCTTTGTGTTCTTGGATATCTTCTATTTTGGATATGGATTATATGATGTATGTTCTATCTACAATTGCTTAACTGGATTTGCAGCTGGAAGAAGTTTTATTTTAAGTAATTGTTTCAACATATAACATCCAATTTTCAACAATTTCTAGCTTCATCCCCATCCATAGAGGTATTTTTTCAAATTTTTTGTTAGTGTGTTAGGTCCCTATATCACTAGTATAGTCCCTTATTATTGTTAGTGTAACCCCCTTATTGTTATTATTGAACCCTTGTAACCCCCATTTTGTTATTATTGTGCCCTTAAATTAATATTGTTAGGTCGGCTAGGATTACATTGTGGCCCACTAGGATTACATTATGGCCCCATGGACTCCTATATATAGAAAGGAGGTTTTGTAAATTGTATCATCCAAGAAATGTTCATTTATGTAATGTATTGGAGGTTGCCCCCTCAAAGTGGCTCATTTCTAAGGTGTTGATATCTCTTTTCTTCTATTTTTGGAGCTGGTTACACAGCATTTGGTATCAGAGCAACAATTTAGTGTCTTTGCACTCTCAAGAAAGAATGAAGAGGTGGAAGCATTGCTTTGTGCCATTTCTATTATCCAACGAGATTGGATAACTGAAGCAAGAGATGAATGGAAGAAGGACAAAGATGTATGGACACTCATTCAAAAGTTGGCAAAGAAGATCCTAGTACATCTCATACATTTAGTTGAAAATGATTCCTTATGGTACAAAGATCGCTTATATCTTTGCAAGAATCTCTAACCAAAACAAAAGATTCTTTCCTGATTTGCACACTTCTTCCTTTAGAGACAATGTGATTTTTAAAACTTACTGTGAGAGAGGGTGAAGAAAGAATTTTTTTGGGATGGCCTTAAATCTGATATTCAAAATTTTGTGGCGGAATGTTTGGTTTTCCAGTAGAATAAAGTGGAAACAATTAAGACCCCAGGACTTCTACAACCTTTATCCATTCCAAGTCAACGTTGGGAGGAGATTTCAATGGATTTTATCACAGGTTTACCTAAGTCCGAAGGAAAGAGTGTCATCATGGTGGTATAACACTTCCTTCCATACCGCAGCAAAACACCCCATATTTATGGCACTTTATGATATTTCATCTCAATTATCCATCATATCATATTTAAGAGAAAATTCTGGTTGTTCAAGCAAAGGAAGATCACATCGAGCATCGCAAAGAAGTTCTCCAACTCTTAAAGGGATAAATTCGAATTTGGCACAAAATCGAATGAAACAATAAAGAAGGCCGCCCGATCGCAGTTGAGAGAAGTTTGCACTTAGGAGATTGGGTATTTTTAGCTGCCACAACCATACAAACAAATACTTTCAAGTAAAAGCTAAGATGAGAATAAATTATCACCAAAGTATTGTATACAGTCTCTGCTAGTATGTTGTAAAAGATTGGGTTTTATGGCATACAACTGGGAGCTTCCCCGTTTCTTCGCAGCACCTGCCTACAGCCTGCGTTTAAAGAAGGTTATAGGTGAAAATCTTCCAGCTCAAACAATATTTCCAGAACTTGATGAGGAAGGAAAAATCATATTGGAACCTGAAGCGGTCACGGAAACAAGAACTCGACAACTACGGAATCGATCAATTTCAGAGTATCTCATCAAGTGGAAGAACTTACCACTGAAGATTCTACATGGGAGGATGAGAATTTTATACAGAAGCACCCAGAGCTACTCAAGCGTTGAGGACAACACTTTTTTGAAGGAGAGGGGCATGTTAGGTCCCTATATTACTAGTATAGTACCTTATTATTGTTAGTGTAACCCCTTTATTGTTATTATTGTACCCTTGTAACTCCCATTTTGTTATTATTGTGCCCTTAAATTATTATTGTTAGGTCGGCTAGGATTACATTGTGGCCCACTAGGATTACATTATGGCCCCATGGACTCCTATATATAGAAAGGAGGTTTTGTGAATTGTATCATCCAAGAATTGTTCATTTATGTAATGTATTGGAGGTTGCCCCCTCGAAGTGGCTCATTTCTAAGGCGTTGATATCTCTTTTCTTCTATTTTTGGAGCTGGTTACACAACATAGTGGCAGTTCCTAATCCCTATGAAAAAGTGGGTTTTTCTTGTTCACCTAGGATAATGGTGACCTCTCTCATTCCTGCCACCCTTGGATTGCCTTTCGAGGCTCCATAAAAAAGAGAATAGGAATTTTTGAATCCAACAGTTGTATCAAAATGTGTGTCCGAAAGTTGCAAGGTTCCTCTTATCAACCCTCCATGTTTCCTTACTCTGGACAAAGGTGGGGTACTAGTATGGAGACCATAGACCCAATTCATTTCTTCCTTTGAGAGATTCTTCAACAACTGGGGGGGAATTCTCTTTTGAGAGAGGGATTTTAGAAGCAAGCACATTTATTTCTTAGTTATTGTTCCTGGAGTTTCCATTTGTCCTTGGAAAATAACTTGATTGTTGGCTAACCAAATCTTCTAACAAAGGAACTTTGGCAAAGAACTACGTACTCTACGCAAGGCATTTTTGGCATAAAGAGAGTTCAGACAAGAATTTTTCCAATGCAGAAAAATTCCTTTCCATGAGGAAGGGATGCAAATGATGGGAGCTACTTTAGATAATGTTGTGTTCCAGGAAGAGAGTATCTCACTAAAGGAGGAAAATATTATTTCTTGTTTCTTCATGTGCTCGTAAAAAGACACACTAAGAGGGGATAATGATTCCTTTCTTTTGAATAGTATTTGCCGTTAATTTTTTTGTGCACTAGTTTCCATCATTTTATTTATTTTTTAAATCTTCAACAGACTGTCATACTTCCAAATAGCCTTCCAAAGTAGAGAGGGGGTGGCTAGAGAATTATCTCACAAGAGGATCTCATAGCCCTACTTCACTTGATATCCTTGGATCATTTTATTCCAACTACATGTGTCTTTCTGGTCAAAATTCACATGAGCGACTCCATTTAGACAAGCTAGAAGTTGATTCCTTTGATTGACTAGATGCCGTGGTGTTTTTAAAAGCTTCCACCCTTCCCATGCTTCATCTTTTTAATTCTAGTGGGAGATTCCATCTATAGTGTTCTAGCCTTGACTCATCATCCATTCCCTGAGGTCAAGGAGATATTTTTGGGAGGAGAGCATTCCCATGTAAGAGAAAGAGTCCTCCCAATTTTGAATTTCTTACAAATGATGTTCCAATGCCATGTGGCACTCTTTGAGTGGTGCCACATGTCACCCAAATTTTGGCCCTATTGTCCAACCAAATCCCCAATTCAACATTCTATGTGAAATCTTGTCATTATTCCATGTAATCACCAGACTACCACATCATCATGTCCACGTCATCACTCTTGAGCCAATGTCATGTTGCCATGTGCCATTGAGCTTCCACTTGTTCGATTCGGACCCACCACTTGTGTGTCCACATTGTTTTTGATTTGTGCATTACCAACCCCATGATAAGGATGAAGATCCCTCCTCCTTAACTGGGATAACTATATCACTAAGGTAGTATAACAATGTGTGTAACTTTCTCTTAGTTATATTTCATGTTAATTAATTATTACTCTTACAAATTTCCATTAATGCGTTGTAGTTACTAATAAGTTGGTCTACAAAATAGTTAATCTTGATTACTTGTGTAACAATATAGATCATGGATCAATCCATTTATCATTGTGTTATTTTTTGTTTTTCTCCTATAATTTTTTGGGTTTTGTTAGATCTACTATTGTGCATATGTTACAATGTGATTGCACAAATTGATGAAGTGATGGTTGCAATGCGTTTATTGATTGAGTGAGGTACTAGTTGAATATTTTTTACAATTCTTTCTAGGAGTGTTGTTTCCTTTTCTGTAAGTGTGATCTCGAGTGATTGAATGATTATATTCTGTAAGATTGTTTTCATTTCAGAACTGTGTGCATTCTGCTATGGATGTTTGGAGTGCGACAATTATGAATTTGGTATGCTTAGTGTGAGTAGTTACAATGACTTAATTTTGGTCATGTGTCATGTACTTAGAGAGTTTGACAGAGAAAAATTTTAGTTACTATCTCTACCTGCATATATTTTGCATAATAACTTAGAAATACAAGGCTTACCAGAGTTGACAATTCATGTGTGTGTGTAATGAATTGGTTCTAATTAAAAGACAATTAATTCACCCAAAATTTTTGCATCATTTTCAGGGATGTTGTTAAAGTTTCATATGTGTAACTATTATTGTTTCTTGATGCATTGTTCATAAGTGTGTTAGATGTATTCCCAGCTATGAGGTGACAAGGTGATAAGACAAGAGGTAAAAACCTACACATCACTTTGACATACTGTAGTGGGATAGGCCTCATAAAGTGTCAAGGCACATAAGATTGGATGAATAAAGAAGAAGAAAAACATGGTGCCACCCAAAATAATAACTGTGCAGGTAAAATAGGATGTGGAGGAAAGAATAATCAAGATTTAGGAAGAGTAATATTCATTCAGGAGTTGATTTCTAAAGTTGAGGTAGAATTATCCTTTCCAAGAAGACAGGATCCCAAAAAACTATTCCTTAGTGGTTAGAGTCTCCAAGATCATTTGTGTTGGGAGAATATATTAGGGAGGTGGAGTATCATGAGCCTTCAACTTCAAAACCAAGATCGAGGCCATCATCCAAGGAATAAAACAAGTAGTGAATTTAAACATACAAGATATCATAGTGATTAGGGATTCACTTATTATTCTTTCTATAATTATAAGTAGATCTCTTCCTCACAATCTCAAACTTGCTCATATTATCAAGAAGGTATTCAACATGCTTTATCTCATCCCCAAAAGCAATACTTCCATGTATTAAGAGGAAACAATTTGGTAGTTGATGAACTTTCCAACCTTGAAGCTACTCTTTCCAAAGGAGAATTAACTTTCCAAGGGCAGACCCAAAGGGCCTCTCTCCCCTAATGAAAATCATGAATCATATAAGATGCATATTTGTTGTTATAAGTTGGGCATACAAGGAGCCCCCCCCATGGATCTCAACAACTCAACACGAGGCAACCATGTGGCTCATCATTCATGATACATCTCATGAATCCTTAAATCTAAAGCCCTGGAACAATACACGGAATATGGTTAAGGGTGAATGTTGGATGTACAATCTCTCTCGCCTATTCATGATGAAAAATTATCCATTGTTTCCATTGCAAGCTCATTTCAAGACAAGTAGGAGGAATGATTTTCAGAAATGGATCATTATTCCACAAGATCAAACTCCCCCCAACATGATTCTTGAAATAGTGGAAGGTACTGATGCTTTCAATGCCTAGAGGTGGACATCGATGTTTGCATGATGCATTCATCATCATGGTATGAACTTTAAATCCCCTCTTTGGGATTTTATTTAGCCATGCTCTATTACGTTGTTGCTGCTCCTACTATGGAGCAGTCATATCAATTGTTCCTTGTAACACCCCACCCCACATTTACCCACTTTAACATACTTACAAGGGTGAACATGAGATGAGAGTTACTATGCATGACACAACTTCCAAGATGCAGTTATGGAAATGGGATCTAACTTTCCCAGAACATGTTATCCATTTTTACGAACGTTTTGTGACCATGGTACATGTAAGTCATGGCTGCATAGTTTTTTCACTGTTTTCATTAGTTTTTTTATAATTCATTGAGAAAGCTTGCTTCCCTCTCATAATAATTGCAATAAACACTTATTAGCTCATGAATTCATATAAATTATCCAAGAGCCTATCAAACCATGATACAAATAAATAACAAGAGCACTTCATATAACAAGAAATACACCATGCATGTAACATACACTTAACTTGTGATGGAGCCATGACAAACCAATCATATAATTAACACATTAAATGGAAATTGTGCTCATTGATATTCATTAGAGAATAAAACATATTAACATATGCATAGTACCAACCAAGTCATGGACTTCCACGTTCCACCTGACCATATATTGGGTTGAACCAATCCTTTCTTCCAGCCTAATCACCCTCGTGCCATATTCCAAGCCTAAATGTGGGATTACATGGGATAAACCAAAACATAACCATACAGGGAATCCAAAGGAAGCCACCTCCACCCTCAAGCCACAATTATTTCACCCAACACCGAGTCCAGAAATCACCAAAACCAACACAAGATTGGATGCATTATAATTTCTTCACCATACCCAGAGGAATTTTCCCGTGTCCACCAACCTGTCAAGATATTGCCTAGAGAAAACCATCTCAACCCTCAACCCTTGGGATTTTCCTAAGACCACCTCAACCAAGATCTAAAATCTATTGGCATCCAAAGCTCCACCAAATAGGGAACCCACTATATCATGGCTATCCAGGAAATGGAAAATAGAAAAAATGACCAGCAAACCAATGCATAAACCATGTATTCAAATCCCAACAAGATAATTAACATGCACACTAGTACCTACAAAAATCCTCCTGCCAACTACTCTTTTCAATGTTCCTTTCTGCCCTTGCTATATGTTGTTCAAATATTCTTCATAGTTTCTAGTTGAATTCCGCTTGCACTACTTGCTTTTCTTGCTTGTCCCTTGCTTGTGTTCATTGTGCCCCATGTGCTCTAGTGTTGTGGTTTCTCTCTCTTTTTCCTCTTTGTTTCCCAAAGAGAATGCTAGAATGTTCTCTCTCCATTTTTTTTTTCTTCATTTTTCCTTGCATGCATATTCTGTTACTTTGTTTTTCTCCTTTTCTTGTCTCTTCCTATTCCCCACTTGTTGAAGTGGAATTTATTTCATTTTCCTTTATTTCTTTTGCATTTTTTCGTCATGTCCTTGCTGGTCTGTAATAATTAATTTTCCATTTATTTCCTTTTGCCTCTTTCCAATGCCAATTTCCATAGCCAATAAATAATTAACCATAAGTGGATCCGAATGGAATGTTTTTCCCCTCATTCATCTTGGAATACATGTCCCATGAACTTGGTTTAATTTTTTCTTTTATAATGTCCATAAATGATTTATTTACATGGAAGTTTAACCCGAGGCTGTTATAGTTCTGCTCATCCTAGATTCCTATTTGCGGGTGCTCTAGTCTCTAGCCCTTTGCGATTAATTGGCTCTCCCTTGGGGTGGTCTTGAACTTGGCTACCTGGACTCCCTTTTTGTATCTCTATGCTCCTTAGAATCTCTTCCTACATGTTCTCCAGATACCTGCTTCCCCCCCCATAAAGTCACCGAGGTTTCGAAACTGCTATGGCCACCTCAAAAGTTTGAACGTTGCATCTGGCCTATTGATTATATGTATTATGATTATTGGAGGAGTGGTGCTATAGCTACCCATGTTGAAAACCAAGATTCCCATTTGCAGGATTGAGTTATCTCTGAATATCAACTTCAACACACCTTCTCATTGTTACTAGTTGATAATAGTAACTTAGAAGACAAATGCTCTAGTTGAAGATCAATGTAGTAGTCCAACTCTTTAGGAAACATCCCTTAATGTGCAAGGATGCCTTCTCTATCGGTTATGATTCTATAGAATGATGTTTAAAGTTAAACCATGGCCTTATCCTTTGGATGATATCCATACGTAATGAGAGATAAATCACTGGGTGATGTGAAATAAAAATTAGCTCCACAATCAACAATAATTTAATTAGACCCTACCCCCCTCATGAAATGTATATTTTATTTCCTAGTTGATTGTTTTTGGTGTGCGTAAAAGTGTTACAATGAGATTTGCAACTTTGTAGGTTTCATTATGTTGTATGAAGAAAATAGAGATTTGGTTCAGGAAAAAGTTGTACCTTTGAGATCAATCTCACTATATAATTTTGTTATGTAACTCACCTAAGCCTTATGCTCAATCCCCTTTAATACAAAAATACTCGATTATTGTTAAAAAAAAAAACAATAACAATAATATATTTATATATTAATATTTTTTTCAAGCAATCTAATATCTTTATATTACCAAAATTTTACATAAAGTAAAAGTAGGGATGAACTTGAGAAGCTTGTGTTCAGGATGAGGAATTGTCTGCAAAATAACTATCCTATCTTGTAGTAGTCTTGGGAGAGACCATATTCCCATGGCAGGGAAATCAGATGGTCTGTCAAAGAGTTCTAAGAGCAGTTTAAGATAGTAGAAGACTATGACAAAATAGAGGTTGCAGATAAAAATATAATGAAATGACTAAAATAGTTATGAAAACTAAGAGAATGCATAGGCTAAGTGAGGCTAATTGAGGCAATAGTTAAGAAGCCTACTGAATCTGAGCCTTGGCTTGATCATGCTAGGGTTGGTTGCTTTGATCTTGATCCTTTTTAGCCTGATCATTCTTGACCTTGTCCTTCCTTGCTTGGGTTTGTCGGTGAATGTATTGGGAGGGGTTGTTGTATCCTTCAGGTAGCCATGGAGGGCGCTCCCATTCAATCATCACAATGCTTGTGTAGAGGTCTACCTCCTGCTGAGATGATGGAAATACTAAGAGGGGGGTAAATCTGTATTTCTTTTCAATTGTTAATTTTTTCCAGTTAGATTATTCACAATTAAAGACAAAGAGGTGTATAATAATATTATTATTAAGGGTTAATAATAACTTCAATCCTTTTTCAAATAATTGAGTATAATAGATGTGTGAGGGCACCAACCCTTCAATGAATCAAGCACCAACCTGTTGCCAAGCACCAACTTGGACTTTGATGAGGCTCCAACCTCTAGGGCTTCGACGCTATCTTCTTCAAGGCACCAACCTTGTGTTTAGGAGCACCAACTCCTAGGACACCAATCCTTTGTCTTCTTTTAATAGAGAATGTGAATAGTACTTACTTGAACGTTCTTGACATAATTATTCACCATACAGTCAGCTCCAAAGTTGCTTATGTTGACTTTATTGCTCAATCACCTTGTTATACAGCGTTGTCTTCAATTCCAAGATCACCTTGCTTCACTATGTCGACATTATTACTGGGCTTCACTTTATTGTGTATTTGTCTTCATTAATGGGTTTTACTTAATCCATCAAAGAGACTGTCCATTTGTCTATATCCATTGTCTAGCAATAGTACTTATCCATTGTTTAAATGAAACCACAGTCCGATCCTTTTTATTACACAGTCCGAGATTACAGGAGGTAAATAAGATACACAACCATAGATCAAAATTGTAGACACAGTCACATAATCCGAACCCTGAAGAAGGAATAGCCCTGTGTAATATTTGAAAAACCCAAGCCACTACACTGTGCTTTATCAAAATCAAAGAATTCATTGTAATAAGTTTTGTAATGAAGCATGGTCAAGAACATAATCTGATTATTGTGATGAAGTCTGAACCCATTCAAGACTGTAATGCAAACACTGTAATTAAGGTCACTGCGTTGTACTATTCACCAAACTGTTCCACTCAATCCCACTGTAATGAAGGCCGAGGATCACAGTTGCACCACAGTCCGAAAGAAATGATACACAATCCGAGTTACAACAAGGTATCTGAATTCTTCACATAATTTTAAGGTGCGGTTTAACTTCAAGCCCAAAAGCAAGATTATTCTTCTTTTTCTCGAAGTTCACGAGATGTGAACTTGATCTCCTCTTCTCTGTGGATGTGTGTGACCGAACTGATGCTTTGAGAATGAGAACCAAGTTCCTATTTATAGGATTTTTCAAGATGGAAACGAAAAGACACGTCTCCATAACCAGGCCGACATGGGAAGGCTAGGACTGGTCGGCTCTAAGACCGGAATAATATTGTTAACTTAAAAATTCTCATTCTCCCTCACCGTTTGGAGATTTCGATCAAGTGATAGCTCGTTGGAAAGCTAAAGATATGCTGCAAATGATGGTGAAGGTTTCATAGAATTTTTTGCCTCCAAGGTAGTGAAAAATAATTTTTTGATGTGATTGGTCTTTTATAGGTGAAAAAATAGAGGTAGGCAAAGTGTCTAGGGGTTCTTTATGGTTTTGAATAACCTTATTTATCATAAGGTTACCATGCCATAGTGATAGGTTTCTTCATGAGTCCTCCATCATCATTCATCATCATCAAGCATCTTATTTCCATCAATGACAACTTAGATTAACAATCTCCCCCTTTGTCATTGGATGGCAACATTTTTCTTCTCTCCCCCTTTGACATCAATGGCAATGGGGTGCCAATGTGCTCCCCCTCTCATAATATTTCTCCCGACATGCTGCTTGATTTAATGTGATGCAAGAGCAATGACCCCCATATTTTGGCAAAGATACTCAAATGCTTCTCGTGGAAGGGGTTTTGTAAATATATCTACAATTTTCTCTTTTGTATTGACATATTACAACTTGATATTTTGTTCAACAACTTGTTCATGAATAAAGTGGTATTTGATTGGAATATGTTTGGTCTTTGAGTGCATCACCAGATTCTTTGAAAGTCTGACGACGCTAGTGTTGTCACAAAAAATAGTGATTGGTTGCTTAGTTTCTATGTTGACATCCTTCAAAGCTTCCTTCATCCATAGAATTTGTGTACAACAATCAGCAACAACTATATATTCGACTTCAGTTGTAGAAAGAGATATAGATGATTGTTTTTTGCTGAGCCAAGATACACGACAATGTCCCATAAAGAATGCATTTCCACTGGTACTTTTTTGATCATCCACGCTTCCGGCCCAATCAACATCAGAGTAAGCTATAAAAAAAGAGTTGAACTCTTAGGATACCAAAAACTCATATCAGCCGTTCCTTTTAGATATCTAAGAATTCTTTTTACTGCTGCTAGATGGGATTGTTTAGGATTTGACTAAAATCTTGCTACCATTCCCACTGCTTGCATAATATCTGGTCTTGTAGCAGTTAAGTATAGGAGAGCTCCAATTATTGACCTATAAAGAGTCGCATCTATAAGAGGGGTATCATCATATTTACTTAATCTACAATCTGTGGTCATCAGTGTGCTCATAGGTGCACAATCTTCCATCCCGTATCTTTTGAGCATGTCTTTAAGATATTTTGCTTGAGATATAAGCATGCCTGCAGAGGTTTGAGATATTTGTAGCCCAAGAAAGTAAGACAACTCACCAATCATTGACATCTCGAAACTTTTGGACATATTTAGAGAAAATTCATGGCTCATTCCTTCATCATTTCTAGCAAAGATTAGATCATCAATGTACAAGAGTGATTAGAAGTTTTTCCTTGTCCATCTTCATGTAAAGATTGCTACCTGCTACTCCCTTTTTGAAACCTTCTTGTTGCAGATAGTGATCCAGATTTGCATACCATGCTCTAGGGGCTTGTTTTAATCCATACAAGGCCTTTTTCAGTTTGCATGCAAAGTCTTTTCCTTCAGCAAGATCAAATCTTTCTGGTTGCTCCATGTAAAGTTCTTCCTTGAGATCTCCATTCAAGAATGTTGATTTTACATCCATTTGATAAACCTCGAATCCTTTTGAGCAATTAAATGCCAAAAACATTCTCATGGCTTCCAATCGAGCTACTGGTGCAAAGGTTTCTTTGAAGTCAATTCCTTCAATTTGCGAGTATCCATTGCAGACAAGCCTGGCTTTATTTCTGATGATTTGTCCATCTTCATTCATCTTGTTTTTGAATACCCATTTTGTTCCAATTATATTTTTATCTTTTGGGCGAGGTACCAGCTCCCAAGTCTCATTCTTTTCGATTTGAGACATTTCTTCTTCCATGGCCTTTATCCAATAAGGATCTTTACTTGCTTGAGAAATTTTTTTAGGTTCTATTAAATATAATAGAGCAACATCATCTTTTCTTGGAGTGTTTGTCATCCTTCTTCAAGTTTGAATTCCTTCATCTATATTTCTAATAACCTGTTCTTCCGGATGATGTTTTTGAATAAATTTGATCTTAGAAGGAGTTTGTGAAGGTTCACTTTGAGGTTCTCCATTCTCCTCTTCTTTTTCAGGTTCTTCTTCTTCACTTTGTTGAAGGAAAGGCTCATCTTCATGATCTTCAATTCTCTTTTCTGGAAGGCCCTCATCAATCTTCACATCAATCCTTTCCACTATTCTCCGTAGATGATTGTTGTAACATTTGTAAGCTTTGCTTCTTGTGGAGTATTCAAGAAATATTCCTTCGTCAACCCTAGAATCAATTTTTCTTGGTGAGTCATCGTTTATTTTTATGAAGCATTTGCTTCCAAAAATCCTCAAATATTTTACTGAAGCAGGTCTTCCTTACATAATTCATAAGGATTTTTTTCATTATTTGGTCTTAGTTGATTTTGATTTAAGGTATAAAATGTCGTCCCAACTGCTTCTCTCCAAAATTTTGGTTGCAAATCAGCTGCTAGTAGCATTGTCCTTGCCATTTCTTAAACGGTTCGGTTCCTTCTTTCAACTACTCCATTTTTCTTGGGTGTTCTAGCAGTAGAGAGTTCTCTTTCGATTCCACGCTCTTTACAGAATTCATCAAATTCTTTTGAGGTGAATTCTCCTACTCTATCCGTTCTAAGACATTTAATCTTAGAGTCTTTCTAATTTTCAATGAGAGCTTTAAGATTCTTAAAACATTCAAATGCTTCGGATTTATATTTTATGAAATATATCCACATCGTTCTAGTATAGTCATCAAAAAATAGAGCAAAGTACCTTTCACCTTGAAGAGCTGGAGTTCTAGTAGGCCCGCATAAATTTGGATGAATGATTTCCTGAGGTTTTGATGTTGAGAACTCCTTAGTTTTGTGGCTAGTTCTGGTTTGTTTTCCATGTTGACATGGGCCACATACAACTTGATTTGGCTTGCAGATTTTTGGAATGTCCCTTACTGCATTAATTTTGCTAATGTTGACCAATTTATCAAAACCTGTATGCCCTAATCGCTTGTGCCATAACCAGCTTTCATCTGTTTGACTTATGTAACATTTATCTCCTTGGATTTTACTGAGAATGTAAACATTATCTGGTGTTCTTACTCCTTTCGCCACAATTTCTCCTGAGGATGAGTCTCTTATTTCACAATTTTTAGTACCGAAGACAACATTATGTCCTTGGTCAAAAATTTGGCTAACACTTAAGAGATTGTGTTTGTGCCCTTCTACCAGCAAGGTATTTTGAGCCTTTCCTTGTCCATTGACAAGGGTAGTAGTTCCTTTTCCAGTTATTTTAGCGGATCCACTTCCAAAGAATACATTTCCATTTTTCTTGTTCAATGAGATAAACTTCTTTTGGTCACCTGTCATATGTCTTGAGCATCCACTATCCACGAACCAATTATTTTCTTCACTATGAGCACATAGAGCTAGGCCACATTTATTAGTTTTGAGATTTACGCTTTTAGCTTCCTCCCCTTTGAGAGGGAAATTTTGTTCATTATGATCATAATTATTACATAATGAGCAAGATGGATCAAACTTAGCCAAAGGATCAAAGGAATTGTAAGTTTTTATTTGTCCTTTCTCTTTAGGACCACGTAGTTGGTTTGTTTGATCTTTCAATCTTGGTGCTTCATTCTTATGAGCCTTGCAATGCTTAGCTTGATGCCCAAAGTTTTTACACTAGTAACAATACCCAAAAAAAATAGTTTGGTACCTGTTGTAATAGCCATAGCTTGAACCAACATTCTTCCTTGGAGTTGCTCTTTCTTCAATTCTTGGTTTTGAGATGGCGCATTGTTCCTGACGAGATGACTTTTCTTCTTTTGGATAGTATTTCGGCATAACTCCTTGCATTGTTCTTTGTGCTTGATGATTCTCCTTTGAAACCAATTCCAGATTTGTCATGTTGAGGTTTTTGAGTATTAAGAATGTTATCAAGTGCTACAGAGCTTTGCCAACAACTTTTGACTTGTTCTAATTCCTTTATTAGAGATATTATTTCAGCTTCACGTTTTTCACAGATATCATCCTTCTCTTTTAGCTTATTGTTCAAGAAGTCTTCCCTTCTTTTTGCTTCCTCTTTTTCTATTTTGAGAGAAATTATCTTCTTTCATAGATTCTCATTTTCTTCAATGACACTCATTAGCAATCTATCGATGTTTCCTTCATCTTCCAGTTTTGAATCATCATCATTTGTAAATGCCATGAATAACGTTTCTTTGCTTCCAACATAGTTACTTTCCTCATCTGATTCATCATCACTTTCTTTGTGATGATGCATATTTCTAGTTGATTTATTTTTGATGACTACAAATTCATCTTCATCAGACTCATCTTGTTTGGAGAAGAAGTTCTTCTTATTAAACCCTTTCTTTTTGTACATCATCCTTTTAGAGTCCTCTTCATCATCACTATCATGTTTATGAGGACATTTTGCAGCGTAATGACCTATTCTTCCATATGTGAAACAAATAAGAGGGTACTTACCTTTTAGCTTAGATCCCTTCTTAAGTCTTCGTACAAATTGAGCTAATTCGGTTTCAGTATCAGATTCATCGCTACTGCAATTCCACCCTTTTCCTTTTTTTGTTGATTTTGAGGCTTTGAATGCCGCTTCTTTGAAATTTGGACTTCCTTTCCTCATCTCATAGGCAATGAGAATTCCATGAAGTTCATCCATCTTGAGAGTATCTGGGTCCTTCATTTCTTCTATGGTACTTACTTTGAAGTCAAATATGTCAGGAAGCGATCTTAGGATTTTTTGAACAATAGTGCTTTCTTCAATATTTTCTCCTAGCCCTTTAAGAGAGTTAACCACTTCAACTACTCAGAGGAAGTATGATGCAATATCTTCTTCATCATCCATTTTCAGACTCTCGAATTGTCTTCTATAGGTTTGAAGCTTTGCCTTCTTAACTTTGGAGTCCCCATCATACAGGGAAATCAACTTATCCCATACTTCTTTCGCTGAGTCACAATTCACGACTTTCGTGAATTTGGAATCGATAATTTCACTAGGGATGGACTTTAAAGCTTTCGAATTAGCAATGTAGGCTTTTTTTTCATCTGGATCGATTGGAAGACCGGAGGGAGCTTTGTACCCATCCAAAACATAATGCCATACTTCAGGACCAAGTGACATTAGATAGTAGGACATCCTCTTTTTCCAAAAACCAAAATTTGTTCCTTCAAAGATAGGTAACTTCCCTGTTGCTTCTATGTTCTTCATTGTCCCTAAGAATCCTTCTTTCAGCTGTTAGGTTGATAATGAGGAAGCTGGATCTGATACCAATTGTTGGAAATACTGAGAGGGGGGTGAATCAATATTTCTTTTCAATTGTTAATTTTTTCCAGTTAGATTCTTCACAATTAAAGACAGAGAGGTGTATAATAATAATATTATTAAGGATTAATAAGAACTTCAATCCTTTTTCAAATAATTAAGTACAATAGATGTGTGAGGGCACCAACCCTTCAATGAATCATGCACCAACCTGTTGCCAAGCACCAAATTGGACTTTGACGAGGCTCCGACCTCTAGGGCTTCGACCCTATCTTCTTCAAGGCACCAACCTTGTGTTTAGGAGCACCAACTCCTAGGACACCAATCTTTTGTCTTCTTTTAATAGAGAATGTGAATAGTACTTACTTGAACGTTTTTGACATAATTATTCACCATACAATCATCTCCAAAGTTGCTTATGTTGACTTTATTGCTCAATCACCTTGTTGTACAGTGTTGTTTTCAATTCCAATATCACCTTGCTTCATTGTGTCAACATTATTACTGGGCTTCACTTTATTGTGTATTTGTCTTCATTAATGGGTTTTACTTAATCCATCAAAGCGACTATCCATTTGTCTATATTCACTGTCTAGCAATAGTACTTATCCACTGTTCAAATGAAACCACAGTTCGATCCTTTTTATTGCACAGTCCGAGATTACAGGAGGTAAATGTGATACACATCCATAGATCGAAATTGTAGACACAGTCACATAATCCGAACCCTGAAGAAGGAATAGCCCTGTGTAATATTTGAAAAATCCAAGCCACTGCACTGTGCTTTATCAAAATAAAAGAATGCACTGTAATAAGTTTTGTAATGAAGCACGGTCAAGAACATAATCTAATTATTGTGATGAAGTCCGAACCCATTCAAGACTACAATGCAAGCACTGTAATTAAGGTCACTGCGCTGTACTATTCACCAAACTGTTCAACTCAATCCCACTGTAATGAAGGCCGAGGATCACAGTTGCACCACAGTCTGAAATAAATGATACACAGTCCGAGTTACAACAAGGTATCCGAATTCTTCACAGAATTTTAAGGTGCGGTTTAACTTCAAGCCCAAAAACAAGATTATTCTTCTTTTTCTTGAAATTCACGAGATGTGAACTTGATCTCCTCTTCTATGTGGACGTGTATGACCGAAATGATGCTTTGAGAATGAGAACCGAGTTCTTATTTATAGGATTTTTCAAGATGGAAACGAAAAGACACGTCTCCATAACTAGGCCGACATGGGAAAGCTAGGAATGGTCGGCTCTAAGACCAGAATAATATCGTTAACTTAAAAATTCTCGTTCTCCCTCACCGTTTGGAGATTTTGGTCAAGTAATAGCTCGTTGGAAAGCTAAGGATATGCTCCAAATGATGGTGAAGGTTTCATAGAAATTTTTTGCCTCTAAGGTAGTGAAAAATAATTTTTTAATGTGACTGATCTTTTACAGGTGCAGAAATAGAGGTAGGAAAAATGTCTAGGGGTTCTTTATGGTTTTGAATAACCTTCTTTATCATAAGGTTACCATGCCATAGTGATATGTGTCTTCATGAGTCCTCCCTCATCATTTATCATCATCAATCATCTTATTGCCATCAATGACAACTTGGATTAACATGAGAGGTTTCTCCTTTAATAGCTTTTGCAATGCAAATATGGCTGTCCTCCTTGGGCTTTGACCTCTTGTGATTTGGCTAGCCATTGCTACCAACAAGCCCCTGTTGCTTTTCCTGAGCTTATGGAGAATCAGGGTTGGATAGAGTGGCTGCCTGTAGAGAAGAATATTCAGCTTCCGAGCTTTCTCATGAATTGGTAAACGTTAGTGTCGGGGAGGGGGGAAGAAAAGGCATCCCTATCGTCCTGGACAAATTCCTTAGGGAAATGCGAGTGTGGATCAAATTGGAATTGACCTATGCAATTCAACCTTTTTCCCTTTCTTGAGCCTCTTCCATGCTGTACAGCTGGTGACCCAACAAGTTTCTAACTACATAGTGGCCATTGCCAATGTGCCTACACTCCTGCGCCTCCATGGCAACTACTAGGCGATGAATGTGCAACAATATATCCTAGTCAAATTGCTCTTCCTCTTAGCCATGCCAGGGTGGGAGCCGTGGACACTCGCGCCCTTTGCCACCTCTCCTGACTTTGCCTCATTCTTGGGCCATGGTTCCTTGACTGTGAAGGTGTTTCGTTCTGAACTCTCGCACCAAAGCTTCTTCGCTCTGTGTCCCTCGACCTTACCACCTTTGCTGGAGCCAGGCACATGCATCGCAAAATATTTGAGGGAATGTGTGATCTGCTGCAAATTTGAAGTAGGGATGGAGATCTTGTTCCAGATTTAGATTAATGGCTCAAGAGACCATCACATGTCCTTCTCTGAGCAATAGTGTATGAGACCAGTTGTGCATGGTCATCACTTGGTCTCATATTTTAATGATTTGAATAAATTTGGCATGAGGACTCTAGTGATCCTCAGTGTGTGTGTGTGTGCACAAATGTTTATATATTAAGATTTATCCTAAATATATTATATAAAATATTTACCCAAAAATTATAATTTAAACCATAAAAATAACAATAATATATTTATACATTAGATAAAATATTTCCTAAATTAATTGAGTAAATAAGTTTAACTAAACTAAACTAAACTATATATATTTATTTTAATATATTATTATTTTTAACTTGTTTGACAAAGAATTTAAACCATAAATTTAATGATTTACACATATTTCATAGCAAGGAAATTGCCACTTTAAACCATATATTAAATCATTTACCTGATGATGAATTACACTAGGTAGTTGGAAAAGGGTTAGCCTATTTTTATGATAATGTGATTTTCAAATTTTTTTTATAAATGATTAAATAATTAAATATTTTATAATATTTAAATCTTAAAAATAAATTGTATTATAATTTTATTTTTATAATCAAAATAAATTTAAAAAAACTATTAAAACAAGCTATTTACAAAAACACAAAAAAATAGAAATCTCTTAAAGACAAAACTCACTACCCTTTTACACTAAATTTACATAGGAAAAATACAGCAGTTCTCGAAAACTCATTTCCAATTTTTTACTATTTACAAAAGCACAAAATAAATTAACACAAAACTCACTACCCTTTTACGCTAAATTTACATAAGAAAAATACAACAGATCTCGAGAACTCATTCATTCAGAATCCATTTTTTTTTTGGGAATAATAACACATTCATTCTATATGACTCTTCTCGAATCTCCACAAGGATTCCTATAGTCATTAAGTCATTCATCTATCCTAAAGCGCCTTTCATTAACTTAAATCTATCCTTACTAATAACATATTCAAAATCATTGCATTGAAGTGTTTTAATGAATGAGTCGAGTAAAGATTTATCAATAACTTAAATATAGTAATTTAATTGTTTTAGGTTTTTTAATATTTGTTAGAGTCACAAGTTTAAATTATAAATTTTAGAGCTTTAAATTTTCAAAACACTAAAATTTATAGAGTAGTTTTTAATATTTTAGATTTTTTAAAATTTATTACATTTGTAAATTATAAATTTTGAACTTAAAATCTATTTAATAGTTTTAAGTGTAATTTTTTGAAATGTTTTTCAGATTTATTTTTTGATTTAATTTGTTTAAAACGTGATTAAAATAAATTAAAATTTGATATAAGGTTATTGAAATCATAAGTTTGATAAGTGATTTTTTCACAAAAATGCTTAAAAATTTATGAGAGGGTTGAATCATATGTGTAAAAAAACGCTCTAGTCCAACTAGATTACTTTTTTTCCCTGAAAATTATGGAAGATAAGATTTTAAGAAAATCCTACAGAGATTTTTGTAAATCCAGGTTATGACTATCAAACTTCAATAATTTGGGTGCCTTGGAGGTTTTTGATGGTGCTTAACCCATTTCCACCATCAAAAACATAATTCAAACAATGCTAGTACAAGATTTCTTAATTTGCTTAGCCACTCCCAAAAAAACTGGTTTAGAGAGAAACTTGAAAATGTGATGTCTTGTTTGAGGTGAAATGTGAGTCCGTTAAACCAATGGGTCTTGTTGACATTATTAAAATATATCATATTATATATACAATTAAAAAAATCAATTTAAACAACATAAATCAAAATTTGATCACAATTTTTTTCAGCCCAACCAAAAATCCGCCAAAAACTCAAAAGCACTCATTAAAAGTGGAAATTTAAAAACATTGTAAAAGTGGAAACAGAAAAACATTTCATTTTAGAATGCTAGGCCTTCAAAGACAGTAGCGAAATTATGCAGGTTTTCTGGTAGCTAGTTCTTGGGATAATCTATTCAGCGAAGAGTTTGTCTAGAAACTAGGAACAGATAAAAAGCCAAATACAAAAGCTAGATCGTAGACTTTAAAAATACTTTCTTTCTCTCTTAAAAAAACACAATTTTTGGTTTGACCAAGCAACGAAAAATTAATGATAACAACAATATGAACAGAGAGAATATCTTGACAGAGGGAACGGGAACCACAAGGCGAATCGGAGCCTCTGTATTCGTGAGTCGTGGCAACTCAAGGAATAACCCACCACCACCTGTCAATGGCTTTCTGAGCAAACAAAATAATGATTTTACTTGTCCATGACTTTATGGGCAAACAAGATTAGTTCCATAATGATCGATCGTGACAACGGGTAGATAGGCGGCCTCTGTATTCGTGAGTCGTGGCAACTCAAGGAATAACCCACCACCACCTGTCAATGGCTTTCTGAGCAAACAAAATAATGATTTTACTTGTCCATGATGGGCAAACAAGATAAGTACCATAATGATCGATCGTGACAACGGGTAGATAGGCGGTCGCTTGAGTCCTTTCACAGCTCTTATTTGTTACAATTCAAGAGCACTAATGCAAATGGCTGTACAGGGTAAACTCTATTTTTGTCAACGTGTTTTTCCTGAAAACCTTGTTTCTCGGACCCTCTGAAGTAGCTGCCCACTGTTGCAAGTATTTGAACAAAAGGTGCTCTGGTGTAAATTGGAGCTGTTGGGCTTGCCTTGAGCTTCCAGTTGTAGATGCTTGAGGTATGTACATTGGAATTGAACTCTTAATCTCCTCTTTATAATGCCTCACACTGAGGTTAGCCCAGCTTATTTGTGTTTAGAATAATTGGATGAACCGTTGAAAATTGAACATATAAGAATTCTAAAACAGGACTTGCCCTCGGCCAGGTCTTTCACGATAGCAGTCTAGTGCGCTCGATCGAAAGATCTGAAATGCTGCCCTAACATAAATCGCCCCACATTTTGCAAATATTCATTTGTTGGACACATGCTTGTTTCTCATAATTGTGAATGAGAATGTATAGATGCTGTTTGGGAGGTCTGCACCTGCCAGGAATTTTTTATCACAGTTCACCTGATCACTGTTTTGTGTAGTCTGAACGACCCATGGCAGACTCCAGATTAACTTCATAATTGGGCTCATAGTGGCTAGGTGATTGGTGAATGCCTGTTCTTTTAAATTTGTGAAGAATTTTGCTGCAATAGGGCGAAGCATCTCTGTATCACCCCATTGATGAATGCAATGATTATAGTCATTAAGGTAACTAGAAAAGATAAATAGTACCTGATTCGAAGATGATAACACCATTTGAATAATAGAATTGATCACCATACTTAGTTGAAAAGGCATTGGAGTACGGTTGCATGAACCTTGGCTTGAAAGCCCATATTATTCACTTTTTGCCAATGAAAAAGTAGAAGTGGCTTTGTTTTTTCTTCGTGGTTTGCAAGACTCCAATACTAGGTCAGTCAGGCAGCGTAGACTTCGTGACACACAACCAGTGGATGTGAATCTAATTATATAACTTTTTGGCCTTGGATGTTAGGAGCTCTGATAATTGAATTTTGACAGTTTGTTGGTTTAGGGCCTCCTTGATGTCTTTTGTATACTCGTTCTTTTGTATTTTTGTTGACATTTGACGGTGTGGGTTAAATGTTCACTAAAACGCTCATCCTGTTTTTAATTTTTTCCCTGGCATGATTTTGGCCCCAATCCGGCAGCTGCAACTTCAATAATTGCGAAAATGGAAGTTCATTAACTGGAAACTGTGATTTTAGAAACTTCCATGGTCTCTGAATCGACCCAGGATGTCAGAATTGCAATTTAAACAACGGATTGATTAGATTTGGGAATTTTTGGATTGCCGGATTGCAGTGAGGGTGGCTGGAAATGGGGCAATTTTGTTAACAGTTCGAGAACACCATATTTGACAGCTTTATTGGCTTAGGGCTTCTTCCTCACCCATTTTATACATTAGGGACTTTCTAGGGTTCGACGATCTCTGTTTCAGCACTGCGTGCTGTTTTATTTCTTTTGCGGTTTTCATAGAGATAAATTAGCCATCCCAATATTTAGGCATCTTTGTACTTTTATATCCCATTTACCATTTATTGCCAGCAGTGGATACTAACATCTAAATTAAATTAATTTTTAATATTCTGACTCCTAACTCCTAGAATATTGGAGTGAAAAATGGTAATATATTATCTTGTGTTCAATAAATTGTATTTCTGTTCTAGAACTTATACTATCAATTTCACCAAGCACATTCAGTTTCAAATTGATTAGAGTTCATGGATTGTGTTGAATTTTTAGCAATTTTAGTTTTTTCACACACTCTGTGAACCAGGAAACTTGGGAATATTCGCTCTCCATCTTCTACTTTGTTCTGGTTGAATACTTTGCAAGTGTGTTTGTTTATTCCAACCTGCATTTTGTTTTCCATATCACTGAAGCCGGTTGCATTGGTTTTCTACTTTACTAGTAGTTGCATTTTGCTTGTGTGCTTTAATATTTTGTCAAAATATTCAATTTGTTGACATATAAGCTTGTTTCTCACATGCTATTTTCAAGCCAAACCATATACATCTCAGGAGCCCCAGATTAGGGTCTGGTCATCATTAGAGATCCAACCTATTTTTATGCTTGCTTTACCTTAGGGATATCCACATTTGACTTTGGGTGACGGATCAATGATGGAAACATACTGTTTATTTGGAAATTGGCGAGAAGAGCCAGCCAGGTTACTATTTTGCAAAGATTTGTGGTTCAAGTCAAATTCCTTGCTGATTAATCATATGGATAGAATATTTCAAACTAATGCCACAAAGTTGATCTAATTTGATAGCATGACAATCCAGTAAGGCCAGCTAATAGAAAAGCCTCTTGAAAGTAACAACTTAAGCAGATCCCAATCCCTAGCTCTCGCTTTTGAAAGTAACAATTTAAGCAAATCCCAATCCCGATCTCCAAAATGACTACTGCACCTTTAACATCTCAAAATTCAAAATAATAATTGAAAAGTCAATACTTTTGAAGCTTATCTAGAACTAGCAGCCCATAGCCCACGATCACGTGCCTTGATAAAATTTATTTCTGTTGTTCATCTGATGATTTGAGTTTCCTCAAGTTTTCTTAGCATATAATTATTAATTATAGCATAAAAAAACCAGCATAAATCTATTTTTACTCTGAATTTGCTCAGGGTTCTAAAGGATCTAATTTCTGTGCAAATCTCATTTTGAATGCAAAACTTGAAGAAAAGTGTGCAGCTCAAGAGATTTGATTCCTTTAAAATACTTAGATAGAGCTAGAATTAAGATAAATTTATGCTAGTTCTTAATAATATTATTTATATTTTCCTCAGTTATTTCCAAAAGAAGTAATCCAGTCCAAAGTAGAGACAGAAACCCCAGAAAGGTCTGAAAAAATCTCAATAGCCTCTTTATTTAAAGAGCCAGAAGATAAATCTTCACAGAGTTTAGAATCTCAGTTGTTTCCCATTTATGAACCACTAGAGAGTCAATTCACTAGGTATCTAGCTCCTGATTTAAGTGGTAAAGGAAAAATCCCTGAAACTCACACATTCCATTCAGATGCCCATAGAGAATGGAATATAGATAACCTAAGTGTGGGTCAGATCAGACAGTTAATTGATATGATGTTCACAGAGTATAAACTAATGTGTTTGAAGGGAAAGAATGAAGTAGAGGCTTGTAAAACTATAATTCAATGTTTTACTGGTACCTTGCTTAGATGGTGGGACACAGAGTCATCAACAGCTCTCATTGCAAAAATGGAGAATGAAATGTTGAAGGATGAGATTGGTGACATTATTCATAATTCTGACGGGACCCCCCAGAATAATATGATAGGGGCCCTAACTTCTATGATTTTGGAGCATTGGTGTGGATCTGAAACTGAGTTAGCAGATAAACATGAGATGATTCTCATGAATCTAAAATGCCATAAGATGTCTCAGTTTGAAGACTTCCACAGAGATTGGGTACAACGCATATATGAGGTAAAAGATTCCAAAAATTTATTATGGAAACAAGTTTATCTTGCTGCTTTGCCTTCAAAGTTTGTAGATTATCTTAGACAGCAGGAAGTTTTTCAATTACCTTTCGAATCTTTTACATGGGGAGAGATATATGCTGTAATTACTAAAACATTGGTTGGTTTATGTACAAGCTTCAAAATGAATAAGTCTCTTCAAAAACTTCCAAAAATGCCTGATAGTAAATCGATTTTCAATAAATATGGTCTTTCTATTGATGATCTTATTGTCAAAAGAAGAAAAGCCAAAAAGTAGGCTAAGAAAGCAAAGAAGAAATCTAGAGACTTCCCAACCAATAAAGGAAAAAAGAGGATCCAACACAGATCCAGGAAAGGATATTATAAGTATATCCCTAGAACCCACTATTATCAGCCATCTAATATCCACTTACATACTTCTAAACAAGAAAAGTGGAATAAGCTGACCTGTTGGTTGTGTGGCAAAACAGGCCATACATCAAATAAATGTCCAGATGGTGAAGAATCCAAGAAAAACAGAGGCAAAAAAAATCACAGGCCTTAGCTACAGGCAAAAGAGCTGTTAAGATTGAGACTTCCATTTTGTGCTACAAATGTGGGTCGAGAAGTCACCGTTCTGAAAATTGTCCAAATGTTGTTATACGTGAACAACTACAACAACAACAGCTTGAGGATACAACCTCTGATTCTGAGAGTTCTTATTTTGATTCCTTAGATGAAGAACTCCATGCACAAATGGCCACATGTTTTTGTTCTGATTCAGATAAATACAATTGTAAATATTCTTCTGAATCTGACTTTTCAGACGATAGTTCTTCTGAGTATGAAGAATCCAGTGACATCCAACAGCCTAAAGAAAAAGTTTTGATGGCCTAAATTGCTGAAGATGCTGAGCTAAAAGTCTTGTCCCAGATTCGTGCACTTGATGAAGATGAGATGAAAGATAAGCTTCTTGAAGCTTTTCTAAGCCAAGTGCACAACACTAAAAAATCTTCTTCCAACAAACCTCTGTTTGTTGAAGCCTCCTATGAGAGAAATACCAAAGCCTTCCGAAGAGCCCAACTGCAAGAGAAAGTTCGTACCCTCACTTTCGGGGAAGTAAGTAGGGAAATTCACTCTCTAAAATCTGAAATCTCTACTTTGAAAAACAGAATCTCTCATCTTGAAAAAGGCAAACAGCCTCAAGCTGAAGAAGAAGCCAGAAACACTACACCATACAAAAATTCTAATGTTGAAATTTTTGAGGGAAGAAGAGATGCTGCTACTGGTTTCAGAGATATGAGAATTCTAACCATCCAGTACCAGTAGCATCATGTTATGCTTGATATCTATATTGAGGGTCAGATGTTTTCCCTTAAAACGTTGATTGATTTTGGTGCAGATGTGAATGTGTTACATAGCAAGATTATTCTAGCCAAATACTGGGTAAGATCATTTAGACAAGTTGTTGGGTTGGGAAATAAAGACTTACATTATGAAGTTCCTCAGGCTACTATTTGCTTTGATGAACATTGCATTAAGTTGAAATTTGCAGTTGCAGATATTTCTATTGACTGCATTCTAGGCAATGTGTATTTAGTAGCTGTGGAACCACATGGTTCAACCAGACTTTCTAAAAATAGAGCTGGTTATTTTATTACTATGCCAAAGTCCGATGGGAGTTGCACAACGATCAAGTTACCATATATATTTACTCCCAGAGTTTCTACTATGGTCCAGGCCATGGAACAACTTGAAAAGGCAAGTAATAAGTTGATTGAGTTAAAAGATTTGAAAGAAGCTATGAAAGTTGGAGAACAACTCCTTTCTCCAGTTATTCAGCAGAAAATCTTTGAATTCAGAAAAAAGTTTGAAAAAGAATGTTGCTCAGAATAACCTAATGCCTTCTGGCACAGAAAACTGAGTTTTGTTGAATTGCCTTATAAATCAGAATATGAAGGTAGGCCATGCAAAAGTAAGGCAATTCCCATGAATAAAGACTACAGAGATTTATGCAATAAGGAGATCAAAAACTTGTTGGATAGGAAACTGATTAGAGAATCTGACAGTCCCTGGAACTGTTATGGTTTTTATGTCAACAAAAGATCAAAACAAATAAGAGGAATTCCCATATTAGTTATAAACTATAAACCTATGAATTTTGTTCATGTAGACAATACCTATCCTATTCCTCACAAAGGTGATTTGTTGGCAAGAATTGCAGGTGCCAAGATCTTCTCCAAATTTGACATGAAATCTGGTTTCTGGCAGGTTTCAATAAAAGAAGAAGACAAGTTCAAAACTGCATTCAGTGTCCCTGTAGGTCACTATGAATGGAATGTCATGCCCTTCGGATTAAAGCATGCTTCGTCAAAATTCCAGAAGGTCATGGACTCGATCTTTAAACCATACTTTGAATGGTTGCTTGTATATATTGATGATATTTTAGTCTTTTCCAAAAATTTGCATGATCATTTCAAACATGTAAATATATTTCTTCAAGTGGTCAAAAGAAATGGCTTAGTATTAAGCAAAAAGAAGATAGAACTGTTTCAGACTTCTATCAAGTTCCTTGGCCACACTATCAAGGATGGCCAGATCTCTTTGCAAGGGCATGCTTTGGAATTTGTTGATAAATTTCCAAACATTATTACAGATAAAACCCAGCTGCAAAGATTTTTGGGTTGTCTCAATTATGTCAGTAGCTTTTACCAAGATTGTGCTAAAGACAGATCTTTGCTAAATCAAAGGTTGAAGAAAAATCCTATGCCATGGACTGAAGCCCATACTACCGCAGTCAGAAAAATCAAGTCTAAGGTGAAAACCATTCCTGTCTTATTTGTTGCTGATGATGATACTTTTAAAATTGTTGAATCTGATGCCAGTAATGAAGGATGGGGATGCATCCTCAAGCAAGTAAAAGAAGGTAAAGAATAGATTGTACAGTTTGCATCAGGCACATGGAGTCCAGCCGAAAGAAATTATTCCACCATTGAGAAAGAGGTAAAGGCTGCCTGGAATTCTGTAGACAAGTTTGAAATCCATCTTGTAAATAAAAAGTTTTTACTTAGGACAAATGCCTCTGCTCTCAAAAAGGTCCTGACAAAGGATATTAAAAAGCCAGGTGAGGCTAAGTTTCCCCGATGGCAAGCTCTGTTTGCAAATTTTGAATTTGAAGTAGAGCATATTAAAGGTGCAGAAAACAGTCTTCTTGATTTCCTGAGCAGGGAATATATACAGCCTGTACATATCATGGTAATTGTCACAGAATGGGATCCAAACCAGCAAAAAGAAATCCTCAGATCCATTCCTGACAGCAAGAGTTGGCGAGAATACTATGACCAATGGAGGCCAACATGGCAACTCAGGAATACAAAAGTTTTGGATGCCAATTTACAGCCACATACTGATATCTTACATTTAGTTCCTGAAAGAAAGGTGTATCCAAAGGGAAGTAAATGGATCCATGACATGATTTATTCCAGGAGTATGATGACAACAAATCTAGCAGAAGAGGCCCTAAGCAAAGATTTCCACGACATCACCATGATCTGGACTGAAGGAGGGGATAGGCGCCGAGTTTATCATAAATATTTTTGTATAAACAAAACCAGAGATCCTGCATGGACAAATAATTTTGCATTATGGCCAGGAAATGATCCTTCTATTATCTTTCCTGACACCATTTACAATTTTGCAGGATACAAAAAACTCTGGTGGGATATTCTAAATGTAGATGGAAAAGATGAAACCCATTATACAAAAATAAAGTTTGGAGTCTAGACCAACATGGGTCATGCAAAGAAATAGGCAGAGCGAATGGCTAAAAGAATGGTGGAATGACTTTGGAGTAAATAAAACCGCCATTGATCCTGCTTATTATGAATCCTATTTCCAGCTGCACTGTAATTGGTGTTTTGAAAACAATATTCCTGAATGTTTTCACACTCCTTGTAATACTGTCGGCGACCTCCAAAGAATTCATGATCATGAAATCTTAAATCAATATATGATCAGGCATTATGAATGGTTAGTCATGACAAAGATCAAACACCAAATTGTTCTAAATAAACCAATGATTGTCAGACGAATATACACCAAAGCCTGGGATGAGGCACTGTATAAAAGATTTTGTTTTCCTGGAATCATTGCTCTTGATGATCCTTCATAATATGGTTCTCGTGGACTCCATCCAAAAGTCTCCACATTGTTGTGATGTCCAGTAACAGACTTAAAGTGACCGGTTTTCTCGTGGGCTTTCCGGTAAAAAGCTTCCACTATGTAAATATTCCTTTGCTAGTTTTCTCATGGGCTTTTTGAATAAAAGTATCCATAGTGTCCTGTCATGATTGTTTTAGTACCAAGATTCAATCTTATCAGGAGACTTGGAGCACTTCTCCGACAACTGGTGGGATTTGACCCACATCTACCTGATTGATTGATGAATGTACTAAGTACCTATGGACCCGACTCTCAAGTGTTTGCCCCCTCTCACTTCCTATAAAAGAAGGAGAGTAAGGCTCATTTGAGGCATCAGGTGTGAGAGTGAGAGAGTCGAAGAGTCATTGTGTTTTGAGTCTCTAGAGAGTCTGAGTTATTTCACTTCCTGCTCTGCATATGTAGGCTGAGAGCTTGATCTGCTTGCATCACGAAATAAATTCAGATTCCTGTCATTAGGTTATTTTGAGAAGCCTGTGTATCAGTGTGCGAGCACTGGTAAGAACCTAAAGTGGCCATAATACATAAGATTGTCGATATGTGTGTTTTGTTTTTCGTTCAAAGACTGAGTCTGTGAATCGGCCAAGTAGCCTCCAGAAGCTATCTTATTTATTAAGAAGCAAACACTGGTAAATGCCATCACAGTCTATCTCAGGAAAGAACAACAGAGTCTGTATCATAAATCTTTGTAAGTTGATAATTCAAGATCAATAAAGAGTGTGATTTTATTCCGCAAATTTTTGAGTACTGAAAAACTCTGAGCTTATTAAAGTCTGTTGAGGTAGTATCTGTGTTATTTATTTTCCCCAGAGGTTCACCAGAGGTTCGCCAAAGGGTAGAAGGGACGCCAGACCGTTAAAAGGCGAGGGAAGCTGTAGAAAAAGGTTGCTAGAGCGTGAAATACCTGAGTAGGTTCGTGTATGGGTGAATAAGTATACACACAGAAGAGACTCAACAAGGCCAGTCACCCTGTGTTGCTATTGCAAGCTTCATCTGAAGCCCCTGCAAAAAAATCTCTAAATATAAAAATATTTTTATTTTTTATTTTATTAAATTCTTGATAATACATATAGTTACATGTTTTATAATTTAATTTTTTAATGTGATATGCATAGCATTGATGATATATAATATATATAGATAAATATATAATTTAAGAAAAAAATATTGTAAATATTGAAATTTTATATGCTTATTAGTTAAATTTAAATATGAAATTTCATATATAAATATTATGAATATGGATAATTATTTTAATTTTTATGATTATATGTATATATGTCATACAAATATATATATATATATATATATATATATATATATATATATATATATTTCAGATGTGGTTCATGGACTTTGAAGATCAGTGACTGTTACATCCACGAAAACAGTCCAGCGTAGATCCACCCAAAGGGATCAATCCCACTGGCTCATATCAGAGCCTAATCCTGAGGGTGTCGAGGAGAATTGACCCCATGACCTTTCATAGCAAGGTGCTTATGTGACGGGTACTCGACCAATTGAGCTAACCAGTGTTCCATGGGGATGGGTCCCCCCACCTAGGAAACATGTTCCCACGCTTCCTTGTGCTCCGGGGACGTGGGGATATCTGCGGGGACGTTTCCTCACGTCCCCAAAAAACAGAAACACGAGGAAACTCGAAGGGGGGACATTTCCTCTTTTGGGAGGAAACCTTTCTTGAGTTTCCAAAAAAAATTGAGGTCAAATCATAAAACAAAAGTCAAATTCCTAAATTTTTTTTACAAAATTTTATAAATATACCATGAATGGATGGGGGGAAGGGTTTTTTTTGGTTATTTAATATTTGAAGGGACCAACAACACGGTGGGAAGTTGATCCAGAGGATGATGCACAGGTAGATATGGAGGAGGAACTGGATGAGACACGGATGGCATTGGTTGGTGTGTCACTTAGTATGTTTGAGAATGCAGGTGATGGTTGGCGTGTCACTTAGTATGTTTGAGAATGCAGGTGATTCTGATTCAGATGGTGACATGGTTGATCCTGATTTATTCATGCAACAACTGGATGTAGAGACTAGCTGGACATTACCTTGAGCAATTATGCTCATTTGTCATTTGATATGTTCTTATGTTATCTACTTTTCTGTTTTGGACTCTAGTTTGTTTTGAATCTTGATATATGATATATTAGACTTGACTCTATAAAAATTTGAATCTTGATGTATTAGTCTTTACTTTTATTTCAATATTCAGTGTTCACAGTTGGAACTTCAATATGATTTAAACTTTTATTTTCATTGCATAATGTTACAATTACATGTATGATTGTATCATGCTTTTCATTTTATATTTGTTTCAATTATATGATTCATCAATTTATCCTTCATGATGTAAGTGTTATATAATGATAAAGACAGTTAAATTATAAAATTTCAATGATATATTTATAATTTTAGTATTTTACTATTTTTGTCGGGGTCCCTTGTGTTAAAGACCTGGACATCCCCCATGTTTCCTAAAAATTGGTGGGGAGCTTTTGTATAGGCTGCTCCTGCGTTTCCCCGCTCCAGTCCCCATGTACCAGAAACTTGGTGGAACTATTGAGCTAATCCTAGGGACTATTTTTAATTATATATTTATTAATTGTCTGTTCTGAAATATGAATCCATTACTATTTAAATTTATTTTAATGTGTTGTGTATTGTGATTTTTTCCTAGAAAAATTTGTTTGTAGTTTTATTAATAAAAGCAAAATTACAATACATTTATACATTTTGTAATTGAGTTGATATTATATTTTATTATTATTATATTTTGATTTTACTGACACTAGAACATCTCTCATAACATCTCTCAGATTGAGTTCATATTTAAATATTTACACTCATTTACAACCACTATAGCATTTTCATATTGAGCTAACAGTTAAATGTTTACACTCATTTATGAGCACTACAACATCGACTCCATACTGAATTGTAGAAAGCCTCTTCACACAATAAAAAATGGTGTTAAAATTTCAAAGATCCATGTACAGTGTGTACCATTTGCTTAGCCTATGTGTCTACTCTTTCAAATTTAATAGCCAGGTTTTTCCATGGATGATAGAGTTATTTGGATAAACGTTCTAAGAGTCAAGACACATTTACAGCCACTATAACATCTTCATATTGAGCTAACAGTTAAATGTTTACACTCATTTATGAACACTACAACATCGTCTCCATACTGAATTGTAGAGAGCCTCTTCACACAATAAAAAATGGTGTTAAAATTTCAAAGATCCATGTACAGTGTGTACCATTTGCTTAGCCTATGTGTCTACTCTTTCAAATTTAATAGCCAGGTTTTTCCATGGATGATAGAGTTATTTGGATAAATGTGCTAAGAGTCGAGACACAGGAGTAATGAGTTGCTACTGATAACTTTTTATTAACTGAGTAATGTTTTTAAGGCTCAATATTTGATTACTGATTGTTTCTGATTGTTTCTTCTTTTCTTCCAGATGAAATAGATATTTATGATAGTTCTTCTGAAACAGCTTGCATCCTTAACATTTTAAGTTAAAAGCTGTTGGTGGTTATGTACGATCCTTATTTTATGCATATGAAATGGATATTTATTTCTTTCACTACTGATCGTTTCTTCCCTTCTTCCAGATGAAATTTGGTATTTAAACATAATGTTTTTTCTGAAGAAACTCACATTGTTAACAGTTTAAATTGAAAATTTTAGTGCCTCTGTACGAACCATATTCTTGCGTGCACCTGAACTGAACATATCTTTCATTACTAATTGTTTCTTCTCTTCTTCCAGATGACTTGGATATGTAAACCATAGTTCTTCTGAAGAAGCTTGTAGCATTCACAGTTATGTTGAAATCTGTTAGTGGTTATGTACAAACCTTATACTCGCGTGCACCTGAAATGGACATATCTGTAAAAGAGAATGGGACGGAGGAGCATCTAATTCAATCAAAAAAAGAACCAAAAAATTTGCCATCCAAATTGCCTTTCAAAACCCAGAACAGTCGTCCTACACTTACTCAAGCTGGTTTAATTCTCACCATTTACTTGGGGGTGGGAATGATCTGCTTTTACAATGTAAGGCATGAACTGAAAGGTCCGAAGACAAGCGGGCTGGTTGATGCTTTATATTTCTGCATTGTAACAATGACTACCGTCGGTTATGGAGACCTTGTGCCTCATGGCGTTCTTGCTAAGGTTTTGTTTTTTTTTTGAGAAGCAGGAGAGGTTATTGATTAAGGCCCTTGATGCTGGTCAAAGTCATGGCCTAGATCAGTTTTCTAATGAAATTCAAACTCACAAAGCACAGTGGAAGCTATTAGCATCTTTGGCAATCCTTCTGGCACTGATTGTGGTTGGTATGGTTGTCTTGCATGAGGTTGAGGGTTTGGATTTCCTCAATTCATTTTATTGTGTTTGCTCAACCATTACAACTTTAGGATATGGAGATCAAAGCTTTTCAACAGAAGGGGGGCGCATCTTTGCTATTATTTGGATCTTGGTCAGTAGTGTGTGTCTTGCTCAGTTTTTTTTGTATCTTGCTGAGGCAAGAACTGAAGGCAGGCAGCACTCGTTGGTGCATTGGGTTATGACCCGCAAGACTACTGCCACAGACCTTGAAGCAGCAGATATGGATTCTGATGGAGTTGTGAGGTATAGTCTGTGTGATGTTGTCGTCATAAAAAAAATTTCTTTTTTTGCTGTGGTACCTAGGAAAAGTGTTCATAAGTAGCATTGTATTCTAAGAATTGAGAAAAGGACTAGCATCTTTATATGAAATCTCTTTATATGACTAATCAGCGATTTTCAAACCAATGGTCATAGTTGATTCAATCTTTCCTTCTAGCTCATAGCACAATACTTTCAAACATCTATTAGAATTCCATATGAGATGAGACTCTAATTCAATTTCGCTTCGCAGCCCTGCGGAATTTGTTATATATAAGTTGAAAGAGATGGGGAAGATTGGAGAGGAAGATGTGGCGCTTGTATTGAAAGAGTTTGATTATCTTGATGCGGACCACTCGGGTTTCCTGACACCATCTGACTTGAACATTGCACAACAAGAAGTGGAAAATTGATGAAAGACTACAGGCAGTAAATTTGGCAATCTAGGATTTGCTTACTAATGTAGAATGACATTTTGGTATTCTGATCGTGATAACTTATTACAAATCCAGGGAGTGCTACGAACAACAAATCAAGGAATTGCAAGGCTAAAACTGATATATAAGGTCTTTGATATCACCACGGCTTTTTAATTACCAAACTTTCCTCTATTAGGCCTTTTGACCAATTGAAAATTTGAAAGTGATATCAACAAAATCTTCAACTTTGTATCTTCTTTTCAGTGTTAGGAATGTCTTGCATGAGCTCTATCTCTAATCTCTTTGATGTACATCTAGTTCCAACTTCCAAACAGAGCAAATGATTATGCAGTATTGATACTTGGTTGTTACTAGATATGTGTCATATCAACATTGTTAGAGTTCGAACAGCTGACTTAAATGCCTGACATTTTCAGGCTTGTAACGTAGTATAAAGTGAAAGAAAGGACTCTTCTCTAGTAGTTACGTAGTGCATTGGAGAATGACCATTTTGGAATTTTGAAGCATTTTGATAATGACCTGTCACAAGTCAACCGGATGATGCATGTATTATGGAATTTCAATTTGATGAAAAACTTATCTGGTGACTTTTTCTTTAGTTTCTAATTTCATACTCACTGAAGCTTTTGTACACTTGTCACGTGATTTGATATTGCTGCTGTATTCTTTTCAGGTCTGATGTTTTTCATCTTTGAGGTTTTCTAAACGGTTTATCTGTTCTTATTGGGATGTGATTTCCAGTTGGAACATTTTCTACTTAAAGATCATGCACTTCTGTTAACGTCACAACTATAAAGGTTACAGATATATCATATAAGTAGAGTTATAGTTGTGATGCATCTTCAGTAAGCTCTGCTCCACCAGAGTCTTGGGAAAAATCTTCTCTCAGTGCGCCAAGACTATCTTAAAATTAACACACTCACTTTCTCTCTCTATATATTTTTTCAGAAAAGTTTTGCAGGGTCTTTCTTCTTTTTCAGAATAATGGGATTGAGGGAAGCTTAACCACCAAGTACAATAGCAGCCGGTAAACCCTGAGGGACTTGACTGGATTTGAACATGGGATCTATGCCCTCCCTGTTGACAAGTTGCCTTAAGAGGATGGTCAACTAATTGAACTTAACCCTTGAGACCTCTCTCAATGTGTGTATATGTCTGTTTATACATGCAAACACACAGAGAAATAGTTGTTAATCCCACTCAAGTGCTTTCAACCCAGAACTATAAGCTGAATGATGTCAGCCTTGAGATCGATGAGATTTATACCCGTTGTCATAATGTCCATATCTTTTTGCATATAAATTGTCCATATCAGTTTGTATTTACTCAAGAAGATGCTGTCTTCCCCATCTTGCATTAATGCTAGACGTAGCCAATGGTGTAGGGGTAAGTCTATTTATATATTGATTTGTAGTCAACAGCTGAAATTCTTTTAAGGTTTGTGGTTTATTACAATTTGGTAAAGTGCCTCTTTTTCTTTGTTTATTTTCAAATAAGAGTGCTATCATGATATTTTGTGCATTTAATTATCCTGTGGTTGGCATTGAGGTCATTGATTTGGCAAGGGCAGAGCTATGGTTAAAGTCAAGGGATTTGGGAGGACAAGTTCAACATGGAGATTCACAGGGACCGTATTATGGTTAGCATTTTTACACTACTTCTGTGGATGGTAATTTTGGTATTTAGCGATATATTTGGCATGGATAGATACCGTTGGCATTAATTGCATACTTAGCAGGGGGAGACAGATGGTAATTTTGGTATTTAGCGGTATATTTGGCATGGATAGATACCGTTGGCATTAATTGCATACTTAGCAGGGGGGGTTACTAATGGAAGCGCTGTATGTTTACAATGGCTTGTATTGTTGGCATGTAGGCTTTTTTTTGAGAGGTTTTGAAGCTGTGGATGATTTCCGGAGGCCTCAATGTTCATAATTATTAGCACAGAGAAAAGGCAAAAGCAGGGCACCTAAAAATTAAACTCGGGGCCTTAATAAAACGGAACTAGCAAGGCAAGGGATCATCAATAGATCATCAATAAACAATGGGTTGATCACAATATATGAAGTGATTTATGGCATATGGGGCACTTTCGGAATGAGAACATAGAATGGGTTGATCACAATATATGAAGTGATTTATCTCATATGGGGCACGAATGAGAACATGCACAGGAGCATTAGTTGCAAGTTTCGCTTGTATGAAATGGTTGATTTTAGAAAATTGCAGGCTGTGGTTTGTTAGGCAACTAATCCTTGGGTTAGTTTGTGTTAGGTAATTGGTTATTAGAGTCCAAGAAACCTGGGGAACTGATTCAATAGTTTCTTGATGTACATTATTCCTTGAGACATTCATTAATATATTGTTGAAATTTGTATCCAGTTTGTGTGTTGTGTGTCTTACAGTGGTATCAGAGCAGGTTGTTCATCTGCCCTGTTGATTGAACTGAGTCACGAGTTTTGTGGTCTTTTTGTGTGCTTTGTTTTGGCGTGCCATGAATGGTGAGCAACTGCTTGTTTAGTTGCAGAAGAGAGCCAAGATTTACCTTTCGTGTACACCACCACCGAAAGCCATTGCCGCTGCAACTATCATGGAAATCCATCGCTTGAAGAGATATCGCGGGCAGAGAAGGCGTTTAGCAGCAGCGTTGGATTGGAACAACAATGTTGAAATGTGTTGAAATCGTCTAATCGTCGTAGTTTTGGTGAAAATCCGATTTGAAGGAGTGGATTCGCGTCATTTGGGAACTCTTGCCTAACTGAACTTCTCGGCATGGAGGTTGTCGACATTGAGAAGCGGATCCCGTGAAAAGCATTGAGAAGCTCAGAGGCGATGGTGCATGGCTTGGTGCAGAGGTGAAATCGCCAGTGGATATTGAATTTGCTGGAGTGGGGGGTACAGTTGAGCCAACCCTAACGAATAGGGATGATCCTTACTTTGAAAAGCGTGGATCGATTCCGTGGCCATCGCATCAGCCTTTTTTTCTTGGCGTTCATATAAGTGCGGGGATTAAAATTCAACGGAGGCTGCTGTCGACATTCGTCACCCTCAACTGCGATTGGTTGTCACGAAGGTTGTTGTCGACGTGCTAGAGGTTCTTGGCCGGACTTGTGCATAGAATCAAGGGTTTAAAGGGCTCGAAAACCGCTTATGCAAAAGAAGAAAATTACAGTATGCTCTTATCTTGTCATTGGCCTGAGAGAAGTTGAAGAAAGAGGAATTCGAGCTTGACAACATTGCGCAGCGGGTATGAACATAGTCCATATTTTTTAATGTTTGATTGATTTCAAATCGATAAAATTGAAATTGCAGTATTCGAGGCCTGAGACGCTGGAGTAAAGTAGCACATTCATAAATTGTGCCTATTTTTTGAGATGCTTTTGTTTTTCCGCTTCAATAATTGTAGTATCAGTCAACCCAGTGGTTGGTCTTTCTCCAGTCCTAACAGTGTTCCGAGTTATCTGGTATCATAATTTTGATTGAGGGTTTTGTAATCGGTATCGCCGAAAGAGGCTGCCCTCACAATAAAAAAAAAAATTGAACCGATGACCTTCGTCGTTGTTGAGTGGCAGTGGAAGGTTCATGTTCATAGCCTGTATCACTATTTGTTACAGTGAAGGTAGATAGAAAAGAACATCGGGAGCTATGCCTTGTCCATTCACTTACAAAGTCTTTCTTGTGTTAAAATTCTGAGTAAGAGTCATTTAAGAGTGCAACAGCCTTGTTTGAAGTTGTGCTCAAAGTTAAAATCGTAGGAGTACTAATCCTGCGGTGAACCTTCCGCAAACAAAAAGGAATTGAGGTTGGTATTATTTAGTATTCCTAACTCTCGTGATCATTTTCCATTTTTAAAAAAGACAGGGAAGTGTGGCATTGAGGCATGATAATAATGAGTGGGTTTTAGAATTGAATGTTGAACATCGACGGGATTACTACAAACATATATACTTGTGGCAAAGTTTTTTTATTTTATTCGGAAGGTATTTTTTATGCAAGCACATTGCGGCTCCGGAGGATATTTTTTTATACACAGTTGGGTTGGCGACCTTGAGCATGTTACTATTTGATGAACTCTCCATATTGGATATAACTCACAACAAATTATGGACTAAAGATAAAAGTCCCTAAATGTGCAGCTGCAACTATATAACACTATTCATATTATTTTGAATTTTCATTGTAATCGGGTGCATTTTCAGTGGTAGACGGCACCCTTTTCAAAATTTATTGTAAATAGTGAACTGGAGAGAATGGCCGAAGTCGATAATTTATTACAATTATTAAGCAATTTAATGTTATCTTCTGTCAATAACGATGTACAAGTCAACAAAGACATGCTATGTGACATCCAATCATGTTTGCAAAATGCTAAAAGCAAAATTGAATTTTTGGAGTTAGAGTCGCAGTTACAGCGAGATGAACTTCAAAAGAAAACTTGTGATTCTGAACTGGTGTTTGTTCAGAACAACAATTTGTTTGAGCCTGATCATCAGTCAAAGAATGATTAGAGAAATGAAGTGCTTTCAGGTGAAAATTTGGACGCAGTTAGAAGTGCTGATGTGAAACTTGTTATAAGACCATGGGAAGAGATGACACATAATCAACACAGAACAAGTTTTGGTTATAACAGTGATGTATCTTTCACATTCCAGACTTTGCTAAACCTATAAAATTTTGAAGTGTAGGTTTTCTGGATGGTGTGGTTCCAGAAAAAGTTGATAAATGCCAACAGTGTAACAGAGTTGGACATATGAAAGATCGGTGTTTTGATCTTCACCCGTGCGAGCATTGTGGAAAGCAAAATCACGAGTCAAACAGAGGTTCCAAAAAGAAGAGCACTGTAAGAGAGAAGCTAAGTTTTGGATGGATTGCTTCTTTGGAATGGATGAAAGCAGCCAAGAAGATCTACAGATCATATTGAAGAATTTGTTCGAGAGTGACGAGTCTTGCAGTGATGACGAATATGTCTCACCTTATATCCGACAAGGGGGGATTTGTTGGTGGGTGGTCTGCTACAGGTTCGAGTTTGAGATGTCAAGCAAGCCTAAGTCAATGATCCACATCCTAAGCCACAACCTATGTTGATTGAGTTGTTTTTGAGCGAGCACTTCCTGATTTGGAATTGTTCGAGGAACTGCTGTGACAGTTCTAGAGTTTGTGGTAATCTTAAAACCATGTTTTTTTGTTCTGAGAACTGTTATGTAGGTTCCAGAGTTTGTGTTGGTGGAGACATTGAGTTCTTCCATATTCGGTTTGTGCTCATCCTTGAAAACCATTTCCGAGAGACATTCAGCTCTTGGCTGAGATGCATTTCTGCATTCTGAGCTCTCATTCTTGGACTTTGGTATATCCCTTCGGATTAAGGGGGGAATGTTAGGAAACTAATCATTGGGTTAGTTTGTGTTAAGTAATCGGTTATTAGAGTTTAAGAAACCTGGGGAACTGATTCAACAGTTTCTTGATGTATGTACATCATTCCTTGAGACATTCATTAATATATTGTTGAAGTTTGTTCCCAGTTTGTGTGTTGTGTGTCGTACATGGTTTTGGTCACTATAGGTCAAAGTTGTTTACAGACTCTTGTTGTTCATAGTCGGTAAACAAAAGCATTCACAAAAAAATAGCACACAAAATGATACAAAGTAGTACACAGGATTTATATGGTAAAACCCTGACAATTCGTCAAGGAAACATCCATGGGCAAGGCAATTAGATTTTATTCTTCAAGAGAATTATTACATTTAGGCTACAATACAACCTCCTCATCTTTCAGAACATATATGAAGTAGGCTCTGTTACTTGAGTAAGCTTAATCTACATTTACATATTGGTCTCATATTTTGACAGAAGTCCCATTACACAATTGTGCAGGTTGAGCTCCCATTTTTGTAAGCTGAGTTTTCATGACAAAATCTCATTGTTGGAGTTCCAGTTCGAATTTGGTGGTCGACTTGAGGCCAGAGTTCAAATTGCAGGCCAACTTTCAGGCTGGGAATGGATATTGTTGAAATCTACCTGATTTTTGGGAGGCCAATGGTGTTTGTGTTAGACACTTAATCCTCGGGATTAAGTTTGGGTTAGTGTGTGTTATGGTGAGTAGTCACTGGAGTCCAAGAAACTTAGGAAACTTAGTCAACGATTTACCTATTGTATTAATATGTACACTATGTACATCAGTCTTTGAGATCATTTTTAATAATATAGTTGAGTTGGTTTCCAATTTTGTTGTCTTACGGTGGTGGTTCTTTTGTCTATTGATTGAATTGAATCATTGGTTGTGTGGCCTTCGTGTGTATTTTTATTCATTTGTGTTTTGCTCTCGTTGTTTTGGCGTGCCGTGGACAGTGTGTGCATATAAATGAACATTGAAGAGAAGTTATGTTCTTGGGGTCGTTTGTAGAACGCTGTCGACTGGAACTCATGCTGGAAGGGTGTTTGAATCGTTTGACATCTTTGAAGGTATGGAGCTACATATCTTCGGGAAACCAAACAAGCGACCTTGTAACATTGATGGATGAGACCATGGGCCTCCCTGCAGGAAAACAATAGGATTGGACCACAAACCGACCGTTCTTGGAGGTCAAGGCGTGAGTAAATTTTCGAAAGGTATGTAAATTGCACACATTTTTTAATCTGAAGATCTTGAAGAATTGTTGGAGGAGCCACAGTGTAAGTTTGAATGCCAGCGATCGGTCCTTCCCTTGCTTAATAGTGGGTCGGCGTGTTATATTGTAGAAATTTCTGAATCTTAATTCTTATGCATAAATTATTTCTGTTAATCCGATTAAGCTTCTCCTACTTATACAAGCTATCAACTGAATAAATTCAAGTTAACATCAAAGAAAAACACATAACATATCTCTACCAATTCAGATCTAGAATAAGCACATGCACACATGGATAAAATGACACAGTTATTTCTGGACAAACTGTCCCCGGAAAAACCTAATGTGGGAAAACCGGTCTCTGGCTGCTGGAGGGCTCTATTATTAAGAATATTTTTTAATACACAACTCTGGGTTCTAGATCTGGAAAACCCTACTGAGAAAACTCTAGATCTGCAACACCTGGCTGATCTAAGACCACAAACACTGATTGATCCACACCCTCAAACGCGATTTACAGAACTCAGCAAGATCTAGGCCTAGAAACCCCAGATCTGCCTCTGAAAGACACTGCATCAGCCTCTGAAGCCCCTGCTGGGCTTTGCGTTAGCCTTGGATGGCCTCCAAATGCTCAGCGCTGTCACTAGAAGGGACTCCGTTACCCCAGGCTGGGTGACGCAGTCACTATGCTGCCCCTAAGGGTCTCTGCGTAACCCCTGAAGGGCTTCCTGAAAATCACGCTGTCCTTGCTGCTGCTACCGTCTACTGCTGCTGCCTTCCTCTGCGCTGTCTTTGGTGATCTCTTCTCTGCTTCTTGTGTATTCTAGACCCCGGGATCAGATCATTCCCTTGGTCTAAATTCCCCTCTCTGCAACTGAAACACTTCTGAGAATTCTTAGCAACCTCGCCCTAGAATCTCAGCTTAGCTTCAGTGCTCTGCGTCTGTGTGTCTTACAAAGGACCCTAAGCCTTTCCTTTATACTTTTCTCGTTGACAAATCAACGGCCAAGATTAAATCTTTAATCAATGGCTAAGATTAAAAGAAAGCTTGATCCGTGTGACTTAAGACAATTTCATCACATGTTTCATTAAATTCACTTTAATTATTTTACTTAGGAAATACATTAATAATTAATTAATTTAATATCTCCTAAACCAGATGAAATTTCCCAAATCCATTTCTGGGTCTTGTAGATCAGGTGAACTCTAGTCCTTCCTCAAAATTTGGGACCTAGAGCACAACTGATGCTACCCCAAATACACAAAATCTCAAGACTCCCTCTCAGCATCAAGGGTGTGCTCTAGCAATACATCACACTTATGAATTACATGATTTTGGGCACTGGTTTTGTGTTGCTGAAGCTTGGCCTCTTGCCACTCAACTCTGCACTGCTGCTGCCATTCTGTACTGCTGCCCATGACTTTGCCACTGCAACCACTGTACTGCAATTCCCTCTCAATATGTTGCATCTGTGCTACTCATAGCACTGCCACTGCTGATCTGTTGCACTGCAACTTCAGTTGTTGAGAGAAACAACCGAATCTCCTGCCCAATCTTTGACAGACAAGTCAGATGGGCTGCATCCTCATCACCGAAGCTCCATAGGCTACAGATTTGTGCTGGCATATAAAGAACGATGCACAACTACAACTCTGCCTGCGTAATCAGACTCTGATTTATCAAGTCACAAGCCTCCTTGTGTCGAAATCTATCGCGCCGTCGGCCGCATTGCGCCGTTCCTCCGGCTCTCTCGCCGCCGTGCGCCCGCACTACGCCGTCGAAGTCACACGCCCCGGCGCCATCGCTTCTACGCCGTCGTCGCTATGCTCCTCCCAGCCCCCAGATCTGCCTCTGCCTCTGCCTCATCTGTGATCTATGCACCCACTGCTCCCCTTGTCCCACTACTGTCTTAAGGCTGTCGTAGCTCGCTTGTGATCCAAGAGATGAGTTGCTCAAGGATCCCGCCTTACTTCCATGTAGCTCCTCTACATGTCCACATCACCCCACCTCCGTGGTTCATGAGCGCTCATGGCTACATCATCTCCGAACCCATCATCTGCCACCGCTGATTTGGAAGAAGATGCTTCCTTGTCCTTCTTCTTTTCTGGACAATGGCTGGAAAAATGTCCCATTTCCACACACTAGAAGCACTTGATCTTAGAAAGATCCTTCTTCTTCTTCGGCTGCTTCTTTGATGCCAAGGCTGCATCTTCCTCCTCTTCCTTCTTAACCTTGCTCAACGTAGGGCTATGCTGCTTCTTGGTGAACCTTCGGAGTTCTTCTTGCCACAGGATCGACCACAAGTTGTCCCAATCTGGGAGGTCCGCTCTTCCCAAGATACTTTGGACAAAGGTTTCCCACTCATCCGTGACTGCATTGAGGGCAGTGCTGACTATCACTGCATCATCTACGGTTGCACCGTTGCAGTCAGTTGATCCCTGATTGACTGCAATCTGAAGAGGAAATGCTCAATGTCTTCTCCCTTGGTCATCATGAATGACTTCATTTGGGCCTCCAACAGCACCTTTCTTTGGACTGATTTTTCCTCATATAGGGAAGTTGAGGCCTTCCACATCTCATTAGCTGTCCTCTTCTCAACTATGTGTGGTACAATATGGTCCTTGATACTGTCCATTATCAGCCGCTTGGCATGCCCAGCAGCTTCTCTATGCTTCTGTAGGAGATCCGCATCTGTCGATGTGGCTAGGGTCTGCTCTATATGGTCTCTTAGACCGTGTGCCTCAAGGACAATCAAGATCCTTGTTTTCCACACCGAAAAGTTTGAGAGGCCCTCTAGCTTATCCTGATCACATAGTCCATGAGGAGCCATCTGCTCAAAATGTGTCGGAGCTCCTCTTCTCTATGCTAAAGATCTTGGATCTAGGGTCCTTTTCGAACTGGGAACCCTCTGCTCCCTCTGACACTTGAATTCCCTCCTTGGAAATCTACCAAATCAACTATGATTCAGCTTCTTCTTTGATCCTCTGACCAAACTACAAGTTTCCATTGGCAAGAAACTCTCTGAGAAGTTGATCTCTTCCCAAACTTTCTCACTTGTGCTAAGGTTAAAAATCTGAAAACTTCAGAAGTTTAACCCCACCAACTCTTCTGAATTTCTACAAATTTTCTGTAGATTTTTTCTAGATCTAACAGATTCAGATCTGAATCACACTGGCTGGCTTCATACCTAACCAACGTTGTTTTTGAGTTGCCTCTATGCAGTAATTGCATGGGCTTGCTAGGACACAACGTTGGACAATGTCACCCTTCCCTATGTGTCAATCTCCTCCTGAAAACTGTGTTGTCCCTTCGGATCTGCTTTTCTGCTGCCTTTCTAGCTGCCGTGCCTAGATCCTTCGATTTCACCGCGACCCTCTTCTAGATCCGCAATTGCTTTGATACCATGCAAAATTTCTCGACCTTAATTCTTGCGTAAATTTTTTCATAATCAGGTTAAGCTTCTCCTACTTATAGAAGTTATCAACTGAATAAATTCAAGTCAACATCAAAGCAAAACACATAAAAGATCTCTACCAATTCAGATCTAGAATAAGCACATGCACACATAGACAAAGTGACACAGTTATTTCTGGACAAACTGTCCCCAGAAAAACCCAATGTGGGAAAACCGGTCTCTGGCTGCTAGAGGGCTCTATTATTAAGAATATTTCTGAATACACAACTCTGGGTTCCAGATCTGGAAAACCCTACAGAGAAAACTCTAGATCTGCAGCACCTCGCTGATCTAAGACCACAAACACTGATTGATCCACACCCTCAAACGGGATTTATAGAACTCATCCAGATCTAGGCCTAGAAACCCTAGATCTGCCTCTGAAAGACACTGCGTCAGCCTCTGAAGCCCTTTTTGGGCTTTGCGTCAGCCTTGGATGGCCTGCAAATGCTCAACGCTGTCACTGGAAGGGACTGCGTTACCGCACACTGGGTGATGCAGTCATTACGCTGCCCCTAAGGGTCTCTGCGTAACCCCTGAAGGGCTTCCTGAAAATCACGTTGTCCTTGCTGTTGCTGCTGCTGCTGTTCGCTGTTGCTGCCGTCTGCTGCTGCTTTCCTTTGCGCTGTCTTTGCTGATCTCTTCTCTGCTTCTTGTGTATTCTAGATCTCGGGATTAGATCATCCCCTTGGTCTAAATTCCCCTCTCTGCAACTAAAACACTTCTGAGAATTCTTAGCAACCTCGCCCTAGAATCTCAGCTTTAGCTTCAGTGCTCTGCCTCTGTGTGTCTTACAAATGACCCCAAGCATTTCTTTTATACTTTTCTCGTTGACAAATCAACGATCAAGATTAAATCTTTAATCAATGGCTAAGATTAAAAGAAAGCTTGATCCGTGTGACTTAACACAATTTCATCACATGTTTAATTAAATTCACTTTAATTATTTTATTTTCTTAAGTTTTAACTTAGGAAATACATTAAAATAATTAATTAATTTAATATCTCCTAAACCAGATGAAATTTCCCAAATCCATTTCTGGGTCTTGTAGATCAGGTGAACTCTAGTCCTTCCTCAAAATTTGGGACCTAGAGCACAATTGATGCTACCCCAAATACATAAAATCTCAACATATATAACCTCTAAGTTTAAAAATCTAAATTATAAACTGTGATGTTTGCGTGGTGTTGGTACAGTTTGAACAAACACCTTCATATTGTGATTGTGCGACATGAAGTCCTGGTATGTGATGAACACATCCATTTTTTTTGAGTCTATCTATATCGCGATCGTTTTTTTATGAATCGCTGTTTTAAGAATCGGTCATAGAAGGCTTGTCTTCGGGCTCTACATAAAGGAGTTTGTTGATAGCGTTGAAAATGGCATGGACCAACATCCCAAAATTTGTTGTTGATGTCCTAAATTTGTTGTTGCTGTTGATTTGGATGCTTCCATTTTTTTAATATAGTGTCTCTCATAGTAGCGGAAAGGGGTGATTTAAAAAGTGATAGTTTCAAACCTGGGGTTCTACAAGCGAAAATTTGAAATGGGTCCACTGGTCGTTGACTGCAATGTTTGTTGAGGTATGAAATTGACATTTGTTGACCTGATAAACCCATGACTGTAGATTCACAATTGTTGTTGCGGGTTGATGATTCATTCCACGACTTGCACCAATTGAGAACACCTGGTGAGCGCACACTGTCATTGTGCCTGTACAAACAAAGTGCAATGATGGTGAAGAATGTACAGTGAGCGATGTATGGTTTTATGTTGTTAGCTCAAAAGCCTTGATGAAGTTCGTTGACCAACAATCAAGCGTCTTAGAGTTCGTTTTTTTTACATCTTCTGCGGCGTATAAGGTATATAAAAGAGGTTGCATTTTATGATCTTGAAATTAATGCATTTTTTTTTGAAATGTTGTTTTAATCAGTCACTGAGACTGTGCCGAGAGGATCGAAAGAGTTTCAGTCAATGCAGGCATACAGGTTGATAGCGTCAAAAGCGCTACTTTTGATAGTGTGACAGGAGTCCATTCAGAGAAATGTTGTTGACATCGTCGCTGCTTAGTATTGGAAGCCTACAGGGGTCGAGGAGGAAGAAAAAGATGGGTTGGATCTTACATGAATACCCTAAGTCAAAATAAATTGGCAACAAAATCTTAAGGTTTCTTCCAAGAAGCTCAAGATTGGCAACTGAGAACCTTTTGCTTTATGGACTCTGCATGGGGCATTAATAGTAAAATAAATCACATTTACGAATTGGTGAGAGTTTTGGTTTACACATTATACTCTTTTCAAGGCTTCCATATACCCAGAAAAGTGGCCATCCTCCTTTAGGACAACTTTCACATGCCAAAGTTTTTTTGTTTCTCTAAGAGCTCCAAGTAAGATATACTAGTAAGCTGAGGAATCAATTCCTTGTGAAGGATACTCTAGTCTTTTTCCTTGATTTTTGTCTTAATTGGTTGGAAGAAGGTAGACTATGTGAGAGTGACATATATGAAAGTTTTATTTGTCAAATTTGATTACAAACTAGAACAAGATTGAGAGTCCTCTTTTATCTAACATATTCCATTGTAATTGGGTGCATTTTCGGTGGTAGCCGACACCCCTTTTTCAAAATTGATAGTTTTCTTTGATAGGAAGCTGGAGAAAATGGCTAAACTTAATGATTTGTTAGAGTCATTAAACACTCTAATGTTGTCTACTGTCCATAACAATGTCCAAATTAGCGATGACACTCTCTGACATCCAAACATGTTTAAAAAATGCTCAAAGAAAATTGAATTTTTAGAGTTAGAGTCACTGTTGCAAGAGGATGAATTACCTGACCTAAAGATGAATTGTAAATCTAGACCTGTTTTTGTTTAGAACACAGATGCAGCTGAAAGTCATGTTTAATGCTCCAACAAGGTGAGTGTATGCGAGGGTCATTTGCATACAAATATGGATCCTATTATAAGACCTTGGGAAAAAATTATGCACAACAAAATTAGAACTGATGTGGGATATAATAAAGATGTATTTTTTCATATTCCTTATTTTTCCAAGCCTATACAGTTTCACAGTGCTGGATTTTTGGATGATGTTGTCCCACAACAAATTATAAGATTCCAACATTGTGACAAAATTGGACATGAGAAAGATCACTGTTATGATCTTCACCCTTGTGAACATTGTGGAAAGAAGAATCATGATTTAGACAAATGTTTCAAGCATAAGACGATTGCAAGAGAGAGTTAATTTTGGATGGATTTCTTCTTGGATTGGTCTAAAACTGCCAAGAAGATTTACAGGTCATATTATAGGAGACGTTCTAGAGTATTGACCAGACTTACAGTAAATAGTACTTCATCTTCTCACCCTGTATCTGACAAGGGGGGATTTGATGGTCTGCTACATGTTCGAATATTGTCAAGCGAGGTTGAGACAAAGATCATCAAAGTTTACTGCTACAGGGGTGGGAAGAGAAGGCACCCCATAAGGATAGAGAGGTGGCTAATGGGGTGAAAAAATTCCTTATGAGAAATTTTCCAGCTCATCTACAGAGGGAGGCGAAGGAAGAACTTACCAATTTTGTTGCAGGAATAGATGACTATTCAGATATATCATCTTTGGAGGAGAGAAGCACCATGAATCCAGTTAGCTGGTGGATTTGTCATGGAGAAAATGGTGTACATTTGCAAAACCTTGCCATTCACCTCCTTTCACAAGTGGCAAGCTCTTCATCAACAGAAAGGAATTGACCTATGGCTTTATTCATTCTGTGAAGCGCAACAGGTTGGGCTCACAAAAGGCAGAGGATCTTGTTTATGTGCACTCCAACCTTCGCCTTGCATCTTGTAGGGGTCTAGAATATGGCAATGGTCCTTCTAAGGAATGGGATGTGGATCCAGAAAATCCTGATTTGGATCTTTCTCTTGCTGCCTTGAATAATGAGGACCAGGGTCATAGAAGTGAAATTGGCTAAACATCTTCTTCAGCTATACCATCCACTGCTAAGCATGCTTCTGCTGCTATATTTGATGAGGATTCTGATAATGAGTATTAGTCTTTTGACGTTATTGTACTTGCATCCTCATATATATAATAAACGCTGATTTTGAGATTTTGCTATATAATAAAGGCTGGTTTTGGAAACTCTGATATTGCTATTTTCATTATGTGTCTGTTATCAATGATCATTCATGAGTAAATGTATTGTAACTTGTAAAAGTTTATGCTTTGAATTTATGATTTATCATGTATGCTTTAAACTTTTATAATTTCACATAACATTTCTTAAATGTCTTAAATTCTAATATATATATATATATATATATATATATATATATATATATACACCACATTTCCTCGTTTCCAAAATTTGGAGAGGTCGCGTTTCGTATCACTCCATGTTTCGGAAACTCGTTTCCATTTCCTCGTTTCGTGCAACTTAGCTTTCAGATTAAGGGGGGAATGTTAGATACCTAATCATCGGGATTAAGTTTGGATTAGCGTGTGCTATGGTGAGTAGTTATTGGAGTCCAAGAAACTTAGGAAGTTGAATCAACGATTTACCTATTGTATTAATATGTACACTACGTACATCATTATTTGAGATCATTCTTAATAATGCAATTGAGTTGGTTTCCAATTTTGTCTATCTTATAGTTTGGGGGTAGGTTTTTGTGACTATTTTTGAATCTGCGTAGGTCTACATAGGCCAATCTATAAAGTAGGGTGTACTGGATTGATAGAAAGTTGATCCATATTTTATGTAGTTCAAAATTAATTTGCAGATTGACATTTTGGTCATGGGTTGCAATTGACTATTTACAAGCCAACTTTCCTTTTTTGCAGGCCGGTTCAATTGTGCAGAGGAGTTCTATGTCAGGCAATTAAACTCCTATATAGTTGCAATTGAGTATTTGCAAGCCAACTTTCCTTTTTTGCACGCTGGTTCAATTGTGCAGTGGAGTTCTATGTCAGGCAATCAAGCTCCTCTTTATAGACCAATATCATACTTTTTCAAGTCACTTTTCAACTTGGATATTTTTCATAATTGTAGAGTGGTTTCCATTGGGTTGCTTTCTAAGACTCTGGGGTTGGTCTTAGTGTATGTAGAATGATATCATGATGTTGTATGTAGATTTTCAGTGTGGTGCGCCAATTCAAATGTAGTAGGCTATTTCTGTTTATTATAATAGATTTAATTAATTGCAGGTGAACCCTTATCATATTGTAGGGGAATCCGTTAAAGTTAAATGGAAAAAAAATCTTCAAATACTTTGAGTTGGATTCAGACTTAGAAGTCATAGCGCATGAGAACCAACATATGATACTTGGTAGTGTAATATTATGGTTTTGACCCTTGGAATGTATAGAATTAGATTATGTATAAATTGTAAATATGTAGTTATAATGACATGAGAAAGCCATATGAGCTTAGATAAGTGACTTTCTGAAATATGCACAACTAGTGAATGACTAAGCATGTAAATGATGTAAATATACTACTATGGATCATTTGGTAGAGTTTTAATGCTCACACATACACACAAACACAAAATGAATTATAAGTAGAAGAAACCATTTTTTTTAGAAAGTAGAACATTTACAAATTATTGGAATCTTATCAAACTTGATTTTACCCTTAGCCCACACAATGAGAGACTATTAAAGCTTCCTTTTGTCAATTGTAAGTGAGAAAATTACAATGAAAAAAATGTTTATTAAAAGTTGAACACATAGGGCACGTCTAGGGCATGTGTTTGCGTCTAATGCATGCGACATGGACATGAGGCCATATATATATATATATATATATATATATATATATATATATATATATATATATATATATATATATATATATATGGAGAGCATGAAAAGGGCCATGATTCCACAAGAGGGGAAGAGGAAAAGGGCCATATGGGAGAGTAATCCTCTATTGCCAAGTTTTAGCATAAGATCTCATGTATTTTTTATCATGTGCTTTAAATGGACCCATCCACATCTATTGACTTAGAAATCCAATCACTGAATTCATGTAGAGGTTGGTGGGGAGGTCTACTAGTGTAGTTATTGGAGCATGAATTGAGTACAATCATTATGGGGAAGCATTAGATTACTTCTTTCTCTTGTCAAAAGAGAGTTCGATTGTCATTCACTTGGTTCTTTCTCACTGTAATTAATTTTATCATTCTCATATTCATGTTTTTACACTGCTCATGGTATGTTCTCTATAGTTAACCATTAACTAACTTGGAATTTGAGCGAAATCAATGTTGTGAAAGAGGAAACTGTAGAGCTTGGGTGAGAGATACATGGTTATAGGTGAGCATAGAGGCCAAACAAGTTAAGAAGGTTTTACCCATTGTGTGTTTACTACTCATTGGATGCTTGAGATCCAAGTGTTACAGGTGATTCATAGAAGACATTATACAAGTAAGACTCTTTATGCCTCCATTGAAGAGCAATAGCAGGGAAGAATATCCCCAAGGGATTGTTGAGCAAATAAATATTCTAGTGGAAGACTGTGCCATGAATCTTTGTTAGTTGGATGAGATGCTTGGAATGCTCTATCGAGAATTGATTATTCACACCATGGGAGTCAATTGGTTGGGTTGAATGAGCTAGAAGCATGTAGCTTAATTCGTTCACCCTTGTATCCTCATAGCGTGGCTTGCGAATGGCATACATATTGACTACCTATTGTTGGGTGGAAAATTTCTTGTACACAATGAGTTTCTTGGATAATCTATTGTTAAAATATACATGTTTTGACTATGTCTATGAATCTACAATTGAATTTTATTTATTAGCATGGAAATATATGCATTTTCGCACATTGTGTGTGAGATTACATTTAATTATGATCATAGGCATTTGTTTCCATGAAACCTATTATTCCATGCTAGTATATTCTATTGCATTTTATTATTTTGTCCCATGTATTCATTTAATTAATTCTAAGCCTCCATGAGAGACTTTATTTGTTGGGGTTATGGTGAAATGGTCTCTTGTGGTTGGAATTTTAATGGTCAATTTATTGGATACATGTATAATGGTTGGGAGTGTTGGGTAGGGATGCCATGGTGTGGTATTAGAGCCATTTATAGTACTGTGTTGTTATGGACAGATAATGCGTGATGAGTACGTTTGATGGCCATGACTTTGATGGATCTTTTTGTTAAGCATTCTCTCCATACAATAAGGTTTACACCTTCTTGAAACTCCCTGAAGGTGGACTATTCTAAATGATGAAGCTTTGGAAGATTTGGATATGTAGACGTTACATTTTATTTCTGCCCCAATGGTATCGACCAAGGTAGAAAGGTAGACAGGAGTATGAAGGTTGACCAAAAGTTATGCAAGAGTGTGAGTTAAATATTGTTGCCCTTTACCTTGAGGAAATTAACTAAGGTAGAGGTAGATATTTGAAGAAGTTAGTTGAAGAGGTAATTGTTGAGTTTTGGTTGCATCAGAAGTTCTCTAAGTCTCAAAATTTGTGGAGAGTCTTAGGCACTGGTATTCCAAAGAATCCAGAAAACGTTTGTGAAAATTCCACTCAGAATATGTTAAAAATTAATTATTTTAATGGGGACTTTGTTAATTTTGGGCAACTAGGTCCAAACTCTATCTTGCACTGCTCATATGATGATGATTATATTTTTGTTGGATTCCTCTTTCAAAGAGGTGCAAGATTGGTCTAAAGATCATCTTGTTTGGATGAGAAGAACATATATTTTGATATTATTTTTCACACATGTGCAAGGTCGGCTAGATTTGTAATGTAGGCTCACAACCCCTACATATGTGTCACACACCCTCATTGATGGATATAAATTGCAGAGAGATGATGTCCATTTCATCATCAACTCATCACACACATTCATCTTGTGATCTGATTGGTTCGTACAGCCTAGGAGAGGCTTCCCTCCTTCACACATGTGAATCTGAACCTGAAGAAGTTGCTGCAATTTTTGGACTATTTTTAGGGTTTCTGGACAAGGTTGACCAACGTTGACTTTGGGTCAACGCTTGGACTTTGATTGGGTTTTTTGGGCAGAAATTCTGATTTTTGAAGGCCGTACAACCGGGCACAAAAATCGTGGCTGAACGTTGACTTTGATCGAAGCCCCTTTGACTGCAGCATTGACTTTTGCGTTGACCAGATTCGGTTGACATGCATTGAATTTTGGAGCTGTCTTTGAGGTGTGCATGTGACACTTATGGAAGGCTGATTTGGTTGTTGCAGAAGTTGGTTTGACCAACTCAAGACTTTGTTGGCTGGGGCATCCTGTTGACTGCTGTATCAAACATTTATCTATTCATTTGCTGGACAAGGAAAAATTACAAATTTTGATATATTATTTGGCTTGTCTTCTGTTGATCTATTATTATGTTCTATCAACATTTTACTTTCATGTTTATGTGATTGCTAAATTGAATTGGGCATATAAGAAAGATTGAAATAAAACTGCATTAAACATAGAACATACCATGGTTATCTAAATTTAACAGACTCTAAGTCTAAACTTAGGGAAATTAAATAACTAAAGGGTATTAATAATACAGAGCGAGAATGATCTAGAAAAAATGAAGATCAAGTCAAGTTATAATCTTAGTCGTTGATTAGAGATCTAATCTAGGCCGTTAATTTCTCAACGAGAAGACTATAAAGGAAGGCTTGAGGGCCATTTGGAAAGATACACGGAGTGAATCAAGTGATCAAATTCTTCTGATGGAGCAGTGCTCGGACGAAGATCAGATCTAAGTGATTCCAGCGCAGTGAGGGGCAAAGACAATGATTAGTTGGAGGATCTTCTCTGGGACCAAGAATACTAAGCAGAGAGGCAACAAAACCGACAAAGGAAGCAGAACAACCTCTAGAGGGTGTGACACAACCCCCAGAAGGGGTGACGCAGGTCCATGTAGGGCCCACGCGGTGGCAGCATAGTATTTTCAAGAGATAATCCGAGATTTGCTAGAAGATCGGGGTTCTGAGCTGGGAGGGATGGAAATCGACTTTCCGAGGAGAAGATCGATCCAAGGGAGGAGGTAACACAGTCCACAGAGGTCCCCACACAACTACTGCACAAAGGTAGTGCAGAGGGTGCTGGGGTTTCGCCAGTTCAACTACCAGATTAGCTGGGACTTGCAGTGTGAGGTAAAACTCACTATATATTTGTTTGTCATGATTTCTCTATACTGGATAGCTAGCAAGGCATCCAGAGATTGTATTCAGAAACTGTTGCTTAATAATACAAACCCTCATATTTGCTGCACCGGTTTTCCCACGTTGGGTTTTTCCGGGGACTTAGTCCAAAATAAAGGTGTCCTATGTGTTACTTGTTCTTTGCTCAATTTCCTTGTTTCAGAATCACAAAGTATTAAGTGTAGACTGCTTTAGTAATTTACTGCAATAATTCATGAAGAAATCTTAATTAATTCTATAATGTAATTTACAAAATAGTAGTAAATTCAACTGGTTGTAGTAGGATTCCTGAGATTGTTAGATCCAAGAATTTTCACATGGTATCCGAGTGTTTGATGTGAAACAGGAAGAGCAGGTATGAGCACTGAAGTGAAGGCCGAATTGCTGCAGCAGCAGCAGATCGAATCCCCCAGAGGGATTGCGCAGTTCTAGCCAAGAGGGCTAAATCTTCGAGGTTGTCTCTCTTTGAGTGAGTCGACAGAGAGGTAAGAATTCCAGATCGAGATCTTGCTAAGGCAGAGGGAGCATCGCAGAGCCTTCATGCAAAGCCAGAGGGATGCAATTTTTCTCCAAGCAGTTGCTGGGCAGAGAAGCGTCATAAGAAGAAGAAGAGCACATAGTAGGGAATTCTTCCTCAGTGAGTTCCTTTGCCAAGGAATTCAACATTTCTCATTTGTTGGGCAGCCGAGGTGTAGAAGACTTACCAGCTCCATCAGGGAGTGCGTAAGCCAACCTAGAAGCTACGCAGTAGGGAGAAAGAGGAAGAAGTTCGAAATTTTTTGGCTGAGATGGCATCTCATGGTCTTAGAGATCAGGATCGGTTGGAGGGATCCTCCAACTACGTAATCTGGAAGGAAATGATCAAACTACTTCTGGATGAATATGATCTCAAGACGTTCGTGGACAACGTGGTTGGTGTGCCTACAAATCCGGATCAGAACAAAAAGTACAAGTCCAATATGGCAAAGGCCAAGAGACTTATCCTTGATGGTGTCAAGGATCATATAGTCTCACATATAGTTGGCAAGAACACAACCATGGAGATATGGGAGGCCTTGGACCTTCTATATGAACGAAATTTCGAGCAACGAACTATGTACTTGGAGAAAAATCTCTAGATGATCCAAATGAAGAAGGGGGAGCGCATTAATCCATTCTTAACGAGACTTCAGGAGATTCGAGACCAATTGGTAGCCGTGGGATGCACCCCAACTGCTACAACTATGGTGAGGTTGGCCCTTAATGCAGTCACCGAGGTGTGGCAAGTTTTTGTCCAAAGTATCTTGGGCAGGACAACGCTTCCTAGTTGGGAGCAGATGTGGGCAACACTTCAGGAGGAGGAGCTGAGAAGAGATTTGGTCAAGTGCAAACTTGATGGTAGCAGATCGAAGAATCCAGAGGAGGAGAATGCAACCCTTGCATCGAAGGGGAAACAAGGGAAACATAAACAAAAGAGAGATGTTTCGAAGGTGAATTGCTTCAGATGTCGTGAGATGGGACATTTTGCATCACAAGGTCCTTTGAAAAAAAAGGACAAAGATGAGAAGCACGATCCAAAGTTTATAGCTGTGAAAATTGAGGAGGATGAGTATGCCATGAGTGCCCACGCATCTCCAAGGGAGATGAGGTGACATAGAACTATAGTTCTCCTTGAACTTTAGTTGGGCGGGATTCTTGAGGAGCCCACCTCTTGGATCACAACCTTTGCTACGGGTGCCCATGATCAGCAGTAGCAGGATGGAGGAGTTTTCAGTGGGAGCCAAGGAGTGATGGAGCAACAGTTACAGTAGGTAGCAACACATACTTCTGGAGTAGAGCAACAACAACGTAGAGCAGAGCAACAACAATGCAGTGTAAAGCAATGCGGCGCGGTGCAGAGCAACAACAACGCAGTGCATCAGAGGGACAACACAGTAGCTATCAATAGTCAACTTCTTCAACACCGAGGTGTTCAGTTTTTGGGTAAGTTCAGTGGCTTCTCTCAAAAACTGAGTTACAGTGTTAGCAGTGGCAGTGCTAGTAGCATAGCAGATGCAACACTGGAGAGGGAGTTGTAGTACGGATGTAGCAGTGGTAGTGGCAGTGTCATGGGTAGCAGTGAAATTGCAGCAACATCGCAGTGATTGGTGGACAACTTGTCAGACATCAGTAGCGCAGAGGATGCTTCAGGGTTAGAGTAGTATGCAACAGACATGTTGTTAGAGCACTTTCTTCGCTAAGAGGGAGTGTTGATTTTATGTAGCATCATAAGTGCTCTAAGTCTCAAAATTTCTAGATAGGCTTAGGCACTGGTATTCCAAAGAACCTAGAAACTGTTTGTGAAAATTCCACTCGGAATATGTTTTATTGTAAAAATTAATTATTTTAATGGGGACCCTAAGTCTAAACTTAGGGAAATTAAATAATTAAAGGGTATTAATAAAATAGAGTGATAATGATCTAGAAAAAATGAAGATCAAGTCAAGTTATAATCTTAATCGTTGACTAGAGATCTAATCTCGGTCGTTGATTTCTCAATGAGAAGACTATAAAGGAAGGCTTGAGGGCCATTTGGAAAGATATATTGAGTGAATCAAATGATCAAATTATTTTGACAGAGCAGTGCTCGAACAAAGATCAGATCTCTGTGATTTCACCGCAGTGAGGGGTAGAGACAGTTATTGGTCGGAGGATCTTCTGTGGGACCAATAATACTAAGAAGAGAGGCAAAAAAACCAACAGAGGAAGAAACACAACCTCTAGAGGGTGTGATGCAACCCCCAGAAGGGGTGATGCAAGCCCATGCAGAGACAACATAGTGTTTTCGAGAGATAGTTTAAGATTTGCTAGAAGATCGGGGTTCTGAGCTGTGAGGTTTGGAACTCGACTTTTCAAGGCACAAATCGATCCGAGAGAGGAGGTGATGCAATCCACAGAGGTCCCCACGCAGGCCTACACAACTATTGTGTAGAGGCAGCGTATAGGGTGCTGGGGTTTCGCCAGTTCAGCTATCGGATCAACCGAGACATGCAGTGTGAGGTACAACTCACTATATTTTTGTCTCCCGTGATTTATCTATACTGAATAGCCAGAAAGGCATCCAAAGATTGTATTAAAAAATCGCTGCTTAATAATACAAACCCTCAGATCTGCTGCACCGATTTTCCCACATTCGGTTTTTCCGGTGACTTAGTTCAAAATAAAGGTTTCCTATGTGTGACTTGTTCTTTGCTCAGTTTCCTTGTTTCAGAATCATAAAGTATTAAGTGTACGCTGCTTCAATAATTTATTGCAATAATTCATGAAGAAATATGAATTAGTTCTGTAATGTAATTTACAAAATAGGAGTAGTAAATCCAACTAGTTGCAGTAGGATTCCTGAGATTGTTAGATCTAGGAATTTTCACAGTAATTACCTATGTTCCATCCTCTACCACAATGGCATTAGTTAGCATTTGGTAGGGTGAAGCAAGAGGCATGTATTACAGATAGATATATCTACCTTGATAACTTTCTAAATCAATCCAAGTTATCATTATCCTATATTTTGAACACACTAAAAGAGAAAAGAAAAATGTTTCCTTGCTTCTTTGGAATTTACAGATTATGGTAGCACTTTGTTGTAGATAGTCAATGCATGGAAAATGTGTCCTAGGATTCACACTCCCTATACTCTTCATGCATTAGCACGATCTTATTTACAATTGTTCACATCAACATGTTTATCTTAAGCCACCCTTTAGACTCCAAAATGGATCAATTAAGATTATCAATTTGACCTTATTTGATACTTCGTTTGTTGTAACTTGTTGGCCCTTACATATTTGTAATAAGTTAATGTATTCACATTTACTATTTATCTTCTAAAATATTGTAATTGAAAATTTCGATTCCTTTTCATTAGTTTCCAAGTTAGATAGTTCTATTAAAAGCATTTCCTTTCTTTCTTACAAGTTTCCGGGAAGTGGTTTCTTCCATGTTCATCCAGAGAAATGGGTTTTCATATAGGTCCTTTCCTTGGTTGCACAAAGATGCAATCCTACATAGACCTACTTCGTTTATTTTATCTTTTACACGAATAGTCATGTGCAAGCTAAATATGGGAAGTTATTATGTGGTCATGCATAATGTTTTCTCCTATTGTATTCCTTTTCACAAATGTCTAAGGCATGCATTATTCCTTTTGAAAGATATGCACTATATGGTTAGTGTATTACAATAATGTTAAATTGAATGATTTTTTTCTCTGTTGTCTTATTCAATATTTTAACCATTGGTTTAGGAAGTTTGACCACATTTTGTCAATAGTCCAAGGAAGCATAATGCAAAGGTGCAAAGAAAAATTTTCAAAAGTTCAAAGTCATTAGCCAACCCATTGTATCACTGTAAACCCAATTTCTGCAAGTTATATTGTAATGATGCTATTATTACTGTTTAATTATGTAACGACACTTAGGTAAGTCTCTTATTTTGGCAATGGATTCATCTTAGGAAGTTTTTAACCTCCCCGAATTATGTGTGTTTCTAAACACAGATAATCGATAGAGTTTTTCTTCCAGTTTAAACCCCAAAGTTAGGGTGGAATTCATTGACAAGGTCTTAGGTGAGTCCTAGTGTTATCTCAAGTCTTTGTAAAAGTGGTTTGAGAATATTTTAAGCACATTTGACTAAATTATTTTTTTACAAATCACTTGGTCTATACTAGATCATATTAAGTCACATAATTTGGTAAAGTCATGAGGGTCTATATGTAAAAGTGTATTCCCCTTTAAGGGTTGAATTAATTGTAATATCTGAAGTAAAAAAAACATTTTAGTGCATGGTCCCTCATACTTAGACACCATAGCTAAAATATTTGAGGGTGTTTTTTTTTTTTTTTGGTCAGTTACTGTTTATATTCCAAAAAAAGTGAGGAATGAAATCCCCATTACATCCGAGTTGTGAAGTAGAATGTCAAGGAGGGGTGATGTGGAAAAAACCAAACCTCCTACACGCTGACTATTGCTACTATGCTGCATATCCGATTCTTTGTAAATTCTAACAAACTGAAATAACATAACTGCAAATTTAAAAGACATGGTATTAGATGTGATCAAAGGAGGATTGGAGACTAGTTCCTGTTGCCTTGTCAAGCATTTGAATTGTCTGTGGTGCCATGGTTGCTATCCAGGTTTGCATTGGGAACATTGTTGGAGCTTGAGCTCTGGACAGTTCGTTTGTCCACCATGTAATGCAGGATCTCCAAGGATTCTTCATTTTGTGCGCAACGATTGTTAGCTCCCCTCAGCTACTCTGAGAGGGATTATGCTTGGTGTTGGAGGAAGCTGGTGTCCGCCTGGTGTTTATCCTGCATTATCTTCAGTTGTGCTTTTATCAAATCCATATCCGCTTGTAGGTCGGAGCAGTGGAAGTAGTTCTCGTTCCTCATATTGGCTGAATAGGGGAAGGGCAAGAACACAACTGAGGAAGTAAAGGCTTGAGGAGGTAGAGAGGGCACTGATAGAGAACGAAGATCGGGAGCCCAGGGATCGAGGGACAAAGAGCTTCGGGGAAACTGAGAGGCTGAATGAATGCATCACAACAATGGATGGTGAACTACGAAGGAGGGGGAAGCCAGATAAATAGGAGGGGAGGGAGTGGAAGATGCGTTGAGGATGAGGGAAGGGCGGGAATCATGGGGGGACAGGTTCACGAGATAATTATAGGGGAGGGAATGCGCATGGAAGAACCGCAAGAATAATATCCGGGAGGCACAAAAGATCATGATCACTGAGATCACACAGTGGGGAGAATTCATGGAATAGGGGAGCATGTGGTGCAATCTTGGGAATAGAGTTGACTAGGGGGTCTAAGGCATGCCTTGTTGGTCAGTGAGTCAGCTATCTTGTTGTTGGACTTGAGGATGTGATAGAAAGAAAGATCTCTGATTTCATTACTCAAATTATGACACTTGATGATTAGTCTGTTGAGGGCGATGTTGGGAGACAAAGCTGAGTTCAACATCATGTTGATAACTATTTTCGAGTCCCCGAAGATCATAGCCTTTTTAATATTTAATCTATTAATAATTTGAAGGCCTTGCATTAAGGCATATGCTTCCGCTCTATTGTTTGACAGTTGACCCAATCCCCATTCAAAGGTGGCAACGTTGTTTCCCTGTTCATCCACAATGTGACCTCCAACTCTTGCTATTCCAGGATTTGATTTTGAAGCTCCATTGAAGAAGAGTGTGGGTATTTTAATCCCAACAAGCCATTCAATGAAATCCTTTTCTTTAAGCCTTATTTTCCACTGATATTTGTGAAGAGGTTGAAGAGTGAGAGGTTTGTTACACTTCGGGAGGATGTCGAGCACTCTTCCGAAGAGAAGTCTTTCCTCAACCTGCAAGTCATTGATGTTGAATTGACTGTCGTTTTTGGCTAGGATGGTCTCTACAGCCAGGCTCCAGGTATTGCTCTGCACTTTCCTAATGCATGGTTTTTGCTCTTGGAAGTTGACTTTGTTCCATATGAGCCATATGTTCCAGAGGAGAACATATTGTAGAGTGTCCCAGATTCTTTTGACAACACTCTTCCTTTTTTTTTTCCACAGGGGTAGATCCTTTTCCAATTGGCAATCAAATCAGAAACTGAGGTGCTAGCAACCATCTCTATTTGTAGGGGATTAGAGAGGGAGTTCCAACAATTTTTTGCAAAGGAGCATTCAATGAAGAGATGTTGTATTGTATCCTTAGCAGTGGAGCATAGAGGGAATCTAGAGGCTCCCTGAATCCCTCTTTTTTTTTTTCTTTCAGATTATCAGCTGTCAAAATCTTTCCCTTTACCAGGGTCCAAATGAAGATTTTGATTTTAAGGAGAGCTTCAGATTTCCAAACTTGCTTACAGGTTGCCCACGGAGGAGAAGGAAAGTGCTCATTGAAGAACCTCGTATCCTGCTTTTATGGTGTAAGCAGACCCAACTAGGTCCCATCTATAGCTATCTTCTTCATATTTTGCAAGAGGGGCAACTCCATGAAGCATTCCCTCCAATTTAGCTTTGTCATTGAGGAGGTGGGGGGGCATATTTGGAAACATCCAACCCAGCCAATTGCTACTACTCTCTTCCCAATTGGAGATTCGATCTAGGGTGTTGATCCCAAGCTCTCTAAGATGCATTTAGATGCACAAAATTCTCAGATTGTTTAAGAGAGGAGGCTTATCCATTATTTTGTCATTCCAAATGTTGATGCTGCGACCTCCATGAGGAACTTTGGAGGTGTTGTTGCGAAGAAAGGCGATGGATTTATTGCAGAGAGTCTAAATACGAGAGCATGGCCTACTGGGGATGAGTTGATCTAATAGATTTTGCATTGAAGTGGAGAGGTATTTTCTTTCCAGCACTTGCTTCCACCACATTTGCTTCCTGGTAATTAAACGACACACTATTTTTCCTCTGAAGGCAACGTTCAACAGTTTAGGGATACGAATAGCAATACCACCATTTTCATACTTATTTGTTACCTGCCTCCATTTTACCGGGTTGAACTTCTTTTTATCACTTTTGCCACCTTGCCATAAGAATTTTCTTAAGATTGCTTCCATTTTATTCTGAATACTGATAGGGGCTTGGAGGAGAGAGAAGTGGTAAAGGGGCAGGGCAGAGAGGACAACCTTTAAGAGGACCACACGCCCAACCAGGTTGAGCCAAGAGGCTCCCCATTGTTGGACTTTCTTTTTCATCTTATCTATGGTGATGCTCCATACCTCTGTCCTTAAAGGGCCACTGCTTATATGCATCCCTAGGTAGTTAAAATGGTTCGAGATCCATTTGTACGGGACCCTGAATATTTGGGCAATGCTATGCATGGTATTCATAGTTGCATTCCATCCATAAATGTAGCTTTTGATATAATTGATCTGACCTCCTTAATAGTGCATAAATTTGTCAAGCAACATTTTAAATCTCCTAGCTATTATGCAAGCAGCTCCTCCCATTAGTAGGGTGTCATCGACAGACTGTGAGTGGTTCATGTTTTTGATTCCATTGCTAAATTTGATACCTGCAATTAAGCCTACTCTACGGTTGTAGTCCAATGCCCGAATGAAGGATTCTGCCATGAGAAGGAAAAGAAAGGGGGATAAGGGGTAGCCTTGTCTCAAGCCTCTTGCGAATTGAAAATAATGTCCAGGTTTCCCATTGACTAGAGGGGAGATCCAAGGATTGGATGAAAGAGATGAATTCTTCACAGAAGCCCATTTTCCTTAGGACAGAGTAAAGGAAGGAGTGCCTAACTCTATTGAAGGCATTGGCAAGATATAATTTCAAAACAAATCCCTTCTCCGATCTGATCATGCTGGAATGTATTGCTTCTTGGACCAACAAGATGGAATCAATGATTTCCCTATTTGCTATGAATCTGCCTTGATTTTCAGAGATAAAATTGGGGAGGTAAATTTTGATGCGGGAGGCGAGGATTTTGGTGATTATTTTATATGAGGAGTTGCAAAGGGATATTGGCCTAAATCTGGAGAAGGTGGATGGATGAGACTCTTTTGGGATGAGGGCTAGAAATGTCGAGTTTGTGAAGCCCCCAATATTTTTTTTCCTTTGATTTCATCAGATCATTTTGATGAGGTATTTTTTAATTACCTCCCAGAAGGTCCGATAGAAGCTGATGGAGAATCCATCCAGGCCAGGTGCTTTGTCAGGGTGGAGGGTCCAAATTTCTTTGATAATTTCACCTTCTTCAATGTCGCTGGTTAGGGAGACATTTATCTCCTTAGTGATCATTTTAGGAGTGTGGACCAAGAGATCAACATACTCTTCCGCCTCCATAGTTTCTGTTAGGAGATGTTTATAATGGAGGTGGGCTGCTGATTTTATTGCAGCTTGCTCTGTGTACATGTTGCCTTCATCATCATATATGATTGTGATGATATTTTTGGATATTCTGACAGTTTCCTTCTTGTGAAGTAAGGAGGTATTTTTATCCCCAGCCTAAAGCCAGAGGCTCCTAGATTTAATTCTCCATTTTTCTTCTTCCTTTCTATTTGAGTTATATAATGCCTAATACAGTTCTTTTTCCTGATCTTTCTTTTCTTTAGTCACCCCTTGGTTATCTATATCTTTTTGTACTTCTTCTAGCCTTCTCTTCGTGTCCTGCTTGACAATTTCCAGTTCTCTATAATAGTCTTTTGCCTAGCCTTTGAGAGATGCGTGCACAAGCTTTAATTTAGTCTCCCATATATGCATTGGAGATCCCTCAACATGCTGATGCCATTTTATTTCCACAATGGATCTTGCCTCAGGGGAGTCACTCCATAAAGGGTTGTAGCGAAAGGGCAGAGGCCCAAGGTTTGATTGTTGCCCCCTCTTTTCTCTTTTGCATGCATGAACACATTCAGATCCCCTCCAATGATGAAGTTGTTATTGTCCTCCCTTTCCATGTCAGATTTTAAAGTGCGCCAACAAGCTTCTTGGTCTCTATAGTGATTTGGACCATATATGTTATAAACTGTTATCATGACATCCTCTTGGATGTTTTGAAGCTTAACTTTTATCCAGTCTTGGGCCTTTAACTTTGATAGATGTTTCCATGAGTTGTGGTTCCAAATTGTTTCTATTCCTCCCGAAGCACCTCCGGACTCTACCACTGTGCTAGTGTAATTTATAATTCTATTTATGATGTTTCCCATCTCTTTATCTCCTTGCTTGGTTTCTTGGAGAAGAATTATGTCTGGTTTTCCTGTTTGATGAGATCTCTTAGGGCATTTTTTTTAGAGGGGTGCCCTAATCCCCTACAGTTCCATGTGAGTGCTTTTATTATTTAAGGAATGCAGGCTGAGACCCTGTCTTTCCTCCTGTTTCTTTTTGGTTTGCTTCTTTGTTGTTTAGCCCTCCAATAAAGGTCTCTATTGGGCGTTGTGTTCCTAGAGAAATGTATTTCTGAGCTGCTTCATCCCTCTGGTGTTTAGTAGATTTTCTTCCTGGTCCAATTTTTTTAAAGGTTTCCAAGACTGATCCCAACTCCTTTGTTGAATTTCTAGTGACTATCCGGGCATATGATGGTTCAAATGAGGATGAGGGAGGGCATGATTTGGAAGGGGATGATTGTGGAAGAGATTCAAAGGGGAAGGTGGAGAGGGAAAGCTGGGGGGGTTCCTCTTCCAAAGTGGCCAAAGCGGTGAAGGGGTTGGAAGAGATGGGGGACGGTTTAGGGGTTTGGAAGGGGACCAGAGGGGGTTCAGGTTGAGGTTGGTTGCTAGGGCTTGCAGAATGAGAGGATGGATGAGCTGTTGAAGCTCCAACATTTCTGGGATTTGGGGCAGAATTTTTTTTTTATGACTTCCCATTGTGATTAAGGGTCAATGTTTTCGACCTCTATTGTTTTTGTGCATCTATTAGCAAAATGACCGTATTCGTGGCATACTTGCACTTGAAGGGGAGTTGTTCGTAGTCTAGCTGCTGAATGTGCGTCCAATTATCCACCTTCAACTTGATCGCCTCCGGAAGACCTTTCCCCAAGTCTACCTCCACACAAATTCTTGCGCAAGCTTGCATGTTGTCCCTCGACTCGCTTCTGTCGACGAACTTACCAACAACATTCCCAATCGCTCTAACTGAATCATCCCCCGAACAGTGAAGGGGAAGATGAGGAAGACGAACCCACACTGGGACTGCATTAGGGACGTCGAGTTCATGATCTAAGTCTGGTGTCCATTTGTTTAGATATAGCTCCCTGATATCCATGAAGTATGGCCCATTTCTGAAGATCAAATATTTGTCTTCCTTTGTCTCAAAGTAAAAGATATAAAAACCCCTACCGCAGAATATGACAGAGATTTTCCCTTTTATTATGTCCATCCAGTTGCACTCAATCCATTTCTAGACTGTTTTTGGCGAAGGCCAGAGTCCCGTAAATTTCCCAATGTGTCCTTTCTCCGCGAGGGAAAGCACAACCATTTGAGGGATCGTAAGGGGCAGAGAAAATTCCTGGATTCCTTCCAATTTTTTGACAAACTTTGAGATTGCAGGCCTCGGTTGAGGCAAATTCAAAGAGTTGATGAGAGAAGAGAATGTTGAGGCGTGGTCGGGAGGAGCGGCCGCCTCCGGGATGGACTCCGGAGGGGCCATGCAGCCAGGATCAGAGTAGCAATAGGAAGGTTGAAGCATGAGTGCCTGCGCAAATTCTCTAGACCTAGCAAGTATAACAGTGAGGGTGAAAAAATTATTAATCCCCTCTAATGTCAATTAATTAATTTTTTTGGCTAAATAAAAAAAGATCGTAATCTAGAAAAATAATTAATTTTGAATCAAAAAAAATTATAGAGTAATCAATTTCTCTCCAAGTGAAAAATAACAAAAAAACCGTGGGTTAAGGAAAATTCAAATTTTGGAGGTCCACCACCAAGGAAAAAATAGATATTTTAAGAAAAATTGAGACCTTGGACCTTGGTTGTCAAGTAAAAGTCATTTTTTTTGAGGAAATTAATCCAAAATATTAATTTTTGGATTAATTAAAAGTGAGTTTTAAGAAAAAATCAAAATTTTCCTCAAAAATAAAAATTTGATGGTGGAGATTAAAAACAATCAAACTATTTTCGACGATCGAGATTATTTTGACAAGGATCAAGCCAACTAGCTGCTATTTTCCACTTTGAGGCATTTCTATATATAAAGAAGCTATTGAGCTTCTATTTAGTACAATATTTTTGGATGACGTAAATCTTGAATGCTTCTATTGAGCCATTGCTCTACTGGGAACATTTCTATATCATAATAGAAAGATTTTGGTGTTTAGTTCATGGTGTTTTTCTTCCATTGATCTGTGGTATGTGCTATCCTATATCGTGTTAATTTTTTTTTTTTTTATCAATATTTTTATTTCATTTGTGGGTGATAAGAGCATTATGTTGGTAAATTTTTATCTTAGGTGATATGATTCACCATATGATCTAACAATTTTACTTGAGAAAATTATAGAGATTTGCAGGTACGCTAGCTCTTGGGCTCCAAGTTTGCAAATTGTCAGGAAGAGTCGACTATGTTTGGGCTCTAGGATTTTTGTATGGTATTTTAATTTTGCAGGAGGGTTTTTGGCCATTATTCAATTTTTTTTTTGAAAAATATATTCAACTAGTGTTGTTACTCAAAAAATATTTCTCTAAATTTTTTAATTTGCAAACATTGTATATTTGTAAATAATTTGTAAATTATTTCCAACTCATTTGTATTGCAACAATTGAGGTTTTAATATTTTTTGGGGTTTGATATATATATATATATCTATGTGGGTCTTGGGAATTCTTTGATTTATTTTTTGCAGGTGAATTTCAAGCTAATCAAGAGATTTTTCTGGGGTTTTGAGGCAGATCTAGCTTCCTTTCAATTTCAAGCTCAACATCCGGCACTTTTGTAGTGATTTTTTGGTGTTGTAGGGGTTTAAATTTTTTTTAGGCCTTCTAGGCCTAGCCGTTTGCCTTTCTGCTCTAGATGTCACCCTTTTTTCCCTTTAGGGCCTTTGGCCCTCTTCCTTGGCTAGCTGCAGCCTTAGAGAGGTCTCAACCTCCCTTTAAGGGAGCCATCTAGCCCCTTGGAGGCCTCAACCCCCTCCTTTTGTCCCTGCCACAACCCTTTGTGTGATCTTCCCTCTAGCGACATTCCTTTAGGGCTAGGACACATCCCCTAGGGGATTCTCTTCCCTAGTCGTAGGCCCTAGTGGTACTTTTTCCCCTAGTCGCAGGCCTTGTTGGGCCTTTCCCTTCCATCGTTGGGGTTTTTGGGTTTGGTTGTGGGGTTTTGACATATTCTTGTGGTTGCAGACTTATGGTAAGGGTTTACATTGTTTGTCATCTCTAACACTTTGTGTTTGCAATGATTTTCTTGCTAACTTAGTGGTTGCAGGAAATATAAGAAAAATGCAAGCCCTCTAGCCTTCAACTACGCCTCTTGGCCTCTTTGTTTGCTTCTTTCCCTCTCATTTTTTCTCTCTGTTTTGCTACAACCACTTTATGCAGTAATATAACTCAAATAAATCCATTAATAATAACCAAAATATCATCTAATAATCACTCACATTGATTAGCTAATCATTAGAGCTATTCTGGCATTGATAATTGGGCACCTTGTTGTTTTATTAAGGACTTAATCATTAATTTTTAGAGTTGTTTTAGGCTTGATATATATATTTTTTCTCAGGTTTGATCTTAACATAAAAAGTCCGATCTATAGTTTCTAAGCAGTCTTATAATCAAGTGGATGTCATTGGAAGTTGAATGTATTGATTTTATAGCCTATTTGTGGCATCTAGCATAATCTTTTGGCTGCTGATATAAAATTGTAGACCTCTGAAAACAAGGTTGCAACAATAATAAATCACTCTTAAGTCTCTAAAATTGGTTAATCAATTTTTATAATTCATAATCATTCATGGTTGAAGTGATTTGGGCTTAATATTGGTTATTATCATCTAGTTTCACTCTTGCATTTACACACACAAGTGCTCTAATCAGGTTGATAAGTGTTAAATGTTATTGGAAATTTTATGTAAGTGACATTGTGGATAGATGCTCTAAATTTATTATTACCATTGATACACAGATTCATTCCTCATTGTTGAATTGCATCTCTCTTGTGGATGTTATCTTGAATCATAATTGTGATAAGTCATCTAATTTGTCTCTCTTATACATCTAATTGACACAGTGGTGATTGGTTAAAGATTAAGAAGCATTGATCTTGTATTGTCTATCTCTTGACCTATTGTCTATTGGCAACATTTTATGGCACCCTTAAGCTTAAGCACTTTAACTTGTGGTTGAGATTCTCTATTGATTAAGTATTTCATTGTTTGTAATTGAAGATCATTGCAACTGAATGCTTAAGTAATTAAGTAATCTCACCTTAAGAGCACTCATCCATCTCTTACACTTGTATACTAGGATTAATATCTTGCATTAAATGATTTACTTCCAAGCTTAAGCTTGGTCGATAGCGAATAGGACCACCTTTCTCATCTATCTTGTGGAGCCTAACACCTTTTCAGTGGTTAACACGATGACCTTGCAGTCGTCAGAGCCATGGTCTCTGCCGTGCCAGAGGAATCGAGTGGTTAGAACCCAAGGGGAGGTATCGTTAACTAGGCACTATCCCATATCCCCTTGGCTTCTCTCTCACAACCTACTCTAGAGACTAGCTTCAAAACAGTTAAGAGAAATGGTACATTTAGAGTAGACATCTAACTAAAATAAACCAAGACTTTGCATCTCATCTAGATCGTAGGACTTGCATCTCATACAGGGTAATGATGCATCCTTAAACAACAACTGTTCATCCTGTAACTTGGTAATAATTTTTTTTAAGCAAATAGTTGAATCCATTTAAGGCACTGGTCTTCATAATAAATCTAATCAAATCACTTAAATTTATAATTCAACCAAGTTGCTAGGCCATTCAGTTGTGTCTCCCATATTTTTTTGTTGCCAACGAATCTTCCATCTTCACATTTCATAGGGACTACCCCACATAGCTTGATGTAGGGAGACAACTATAATGGAGAGGGCGAAGATCAGAGTGACAACCCACGTCCTAAACGTTGTTGCATATTTCCTATACAGTTTGGGCGACAACAAGTTTATTTCATGCAACGTTGAAAAATATATTTTGCGTTTCCCTAAAGTGCGACACTTAAAGGTATACATATTTGTTTTGTGTTCTTTATAATTTTCTACCTCACATGTTATGTCGATAGGCATGCCTATTTTGGAATAGTGCTACTATAATTTTATTTTAACTATCAATAATTATTAGGTGAATGGTAGGGATTTAACCTCCACATAATATTTTAGAATATATTTAGTAGTAGTCACAGATCAAAGGTTGAGATTAATCTCAAAAGTAATTATGCCCTCTCTTCCCTTTTAATTAAATTTATTAATTAAAAAAATGTTATATGAATATGATTTTCTCCCATCTACACTGTGATGCTTCCATTTTTATTGGATTCATTATGTAATGGGATGGTGGGAAAAGGTGGCTCCCCTCTTTAAAACTCCTTGTAATCTTACTCCTAGATTGTCTTGGGAATCAATGAAGGAGTTTTGTCCCCTTAAAATATGGAATGCCTCCACCTTATCAAAGTATGTACAACATAACTTGATTTGTGACCATAGATCATGAGATGGGGCAAAGGTGCCATATTGGAGTTTAAAGAATTGATTGATATGTTGAAAATGGCACCATAAAGATTCTAATTTAATTTTCCCTTTAATTAAATTAGAAGAAAATTGTAATTCCACATTTCATGACAACTTGTACGAGTTAACTAAGTTAGTTTGACTTTATTGGTTTAGTTAATTCGAGTTGAGGGTCTAACTTGAGTCATGTAGAGTGTTGACTACTTTTTAGGAGCTCGTGTTGAGTTTATTTTGAGTTGTAATTAATTAATTTAGTAAATCTGAGTTAGAGTCAGTGAAACTAGTTCCATATGTTGGAGGAACTAGTGGGAGGTCTAGTACTGAGTTGTGTACTCAGTGATCAACCAGTCAACTGATAAATCAACCATAAATAACTCATGCATGCAAGATCTATGAGTTTCCCAGTTGATATTGGAGTTCAAGGGTAGTGCACTATCAATTGTATAATCATCCAAATTATACAGATGGTGTATGTAGTCAGAAGAAGGCCTATGATGTATTGCATATTTGTGGTTGAAGAATTTCCCTAATTAATAGGGGCTATTCCCAAGGAAACAACACAAGGAAATAGGAACTTGGGCAAGCAGAAAATTGGTTAAGTATTGGCCAAGGCTTGTCTAGGAAGTAACGAGACAAATAAAGATAGTGTAGAGGTTTCTTGGGCTCGAGGAAATCATTGTAATCTTCTCATATTTTTCTAACTAATGCAATATACATATAACATGGGTTTTTAGCCGTGGATTTCCCTAGGAAATCATTGTGTATTTTGTTGATTGAATTCTTTCTCTTGTATGCTTCGTGATTTCACGATCATTTAATTGGTTTCCACAAATTGGTAGAGTAGATTCAAGTCTAGTGTTTTAGTAAATTACAATTAACAGTTTGAATCTACAAGGAATTTCTACATGGTATCAGATTTGAAATCACTATAGAAAAGAATAATAAAAAGTTATATTTGTAGAATGAACGAGTTTTGCAGATCTATTCTTCAGAGATAGCAGCAAGATCGAGATGGCGTTCTATAGTTTGAGGCTAGAATATGCCATTGAGGATAGCTCAAATTACATTGCTTGGAAGGACTGGATGGAAGCAATCATAAAAGATATGGGTTGAAGGAATAAATTGATAGCAATGTTCTGATACCAGCGGCTGCTGATGCACAAAATCTAGCAGAATGGAAGAAGAATGTAGCCAAGGCAAGAAGGACCTTACTGGAAGGAGTTCGAGATCATATTGTCTCAAACCTTTATGGGAAGGAGACTCCATATGCAATGTGGAAGACCTTGACAAACTTGTTTCAGAACAACAATGACCATAGGAAACTGGAAATGAAGGATAAGCTTTGGAAAATCAAGATGGAAAATGGCGACACAATACCACAATACTTGATCAACTTCACCCAATGTTGGGATGAGTTTAGGAGTGTTGGTGTTACAGTCGCTGAAGATGATCTAGTCAACCTAACACTTCTAGGCCTTCCTAAGCGCTGACACAACTACCAGGATTCGGTAAATGGGAGGGAGAAGCTACCAGAGTGGGAGTGTTTGTGGTCCAACTTGGTGCAAGAAGAGATAAGACGTAACACCAAAGATAGAATCTCATCCAAGAATAATGATGAGGAGAACTGTGCCTTGGATGGAAAGGAAAAGAAAGGGAAAAAATCCCAATCCAAAGGAGATTCTAGTCAGGAAGGCAAGAAGAAGGACTTGTCGAAGATTAAATGTTTTCACGATTATGAGTTGGGACACTATGCCATGAAGTGTCCGCACAAGAAGGTCAGCAAGAATCCCTCAAGAGGAGCGACAGATGAAGCTCTTGCTTCACAATTCAAGTTGGAATTCACCCTCATTGCATGCACGGTGACATTGGTGATGGGTAGTGTGTGGTATATGGATAATGGAGCCTCATTCCATATGACCAGAAGCAAATAATTCTTCAGCGAATTGGAGGAGAAGGACCTCTAGATGCACATCAAGATGGGAGATGACAGAAGGTATAACGCAACCAATATCGGTATTGTTACTTTTCAAAGGGATTCTGGTTTTCCTCTCACATTGAAAGATGTCATGTATGTTCCGAGTCCGAGGAAGAATTTAGTTCCAGTTGCTATGTTGGAATTTTGTGCCTATGATGTGATATTTGTAAAATAGATGTTAGGTCCCTATATTACTAGTATAGTCCCTTATTTTTATTAGTGTAACCCCCTTATTGTTATTATTGTACCCTTGTAGCCCCCATTTTGTTATTGTTGTGCCCCTAAATTATTATTGTTAGGTCGGCTAGGATTACATTGTGGCCCCACTAGGATTATATTGTGGCCCCATGGACTCCTATATAGAAGGAGGTTTTGTTCATTTGTATCATCCAAGAATTGTTCATTTATGTAATGTATTGGAGGTTGCCCCCTCGAAGTGGCTTATTTCTAAGGCGTTGATATATTTTTTCTTCTATTTTTGGAGCTGGTTACACAACATTTGGTATCAGAGGCTTTGGATTCTAGGGTTTCGCTGCTCCAAACAGGTCATCGTGGAATTTTCGCTATAACTTTTTTTCTACGAGGTTTCAGAAGCTGAAATTTTTAGGGTACGAAGCTGAAATCCTGAGGAATATTTTCTAAAAATTTCAGAGCTTGGTTCGCAACATTTTCGGAGATATGATTTGTGGAAGTTAGGTTTTTTTTCAGGCTCCTAAACAAGTCATTGTGGCATTTGCGCTATAACTTTTTTTCTACGAAGGTTCAGAATCTAAAATTTTTAGGGTACGAAGCTGAAATCCTGAGGAAACTCATAAAAAAATTTCAGAGCTTGGTTCGCAAAATTTTTGGAGATATGATTTGTGGAAGGTAGTGCTTTTTCAGGCTCCTGAATTTCATCTCAAAGAGGTGATCGTGGGAAAAGTTCAATAACTCTCTCTCTGGGCATCGGATTTGAGTGCCGTAAAAAGTGGTCGCAAGTACACGGACTGTAGTTTATTGGCTATCAATTTCAGAGACAAAGGACGAAACGGTGACACGTGGTAAGTCATACAAGTTAACTCTACTGAACCAGTCCAGAATTAGGTCATTGTGGGAGATTGGACACAAATTTGTCTTGGAAAATCCAAATCAGGTCAAACCTATGGCATTCGAAAGATAATTAAGGGGGCTACGTTGATACTGAAATTCAAATATTTAAGTGTTGCAATAATAGAGATTATCCAATTTCAATATCGAGCTCCTCAAAAGCAAGAAAAAGGTGTGTATATTTTTCTTTCCAAATTGCATAAGTCTTCTTTGAAGAATCAATTTGATTGATTCCAAGGGAATATTGTAGAATATATAGCAGTATTGGGTTCTAAAAGATGCCCCATAAAAATAATTCAACACCCATTAAGCCTTCAGAAGGCTCTACTATGACTCATGAAGATGAAGAATTGCAACATGATCTACCAAAATTACAAGAGCAAGTGCAACAAATTTCACTCTACTTGAAGCAAAAAAAAATGAAATGGAAGTTTTGAAGAAAGGCGTGGAAGTGAAGATGGACGGTTTGAAGAAAGGCATGGAAGCTAAGATGGATGGCATGGAAGCTGGCATGGAAGCTAAGATGGATGACATGAAAGATAACATGGAAAACTTGAAGAATGATCTCAAAGCAGACATCGAAGGTTTGATAAAATTGATACAAGAAATGTTTCCTAATGGTGAAAAGATAGTAGAAGAACCTCATGATGAGAACAAAATAAATGTTAATCGTGATTTCATATACTCTAATGTTGGCGGGAAGAACCACCATATTCCAAAAATGGATATGAGGAAGTTTGATGGAAAGGATCCTGTAACATGGATACTACAGATGGAGCAATATTTTGATCTCCATAACGTGAAAAACACACAAAAGGTATGCATTGCAACTTTACATTTGGAAAAAAATACATTTGTATGGTATCGATGGTTTTTCTCCCGTAAAAAAATTGTCACTTGGTCAATTTTTACAGAAGAAATGATAGCACATTATGAGGATACAAAGAGAAACACCTTCTTTAGCCAATTGATAAATCTCAAACAAAAGGGTTTAGTGGGGCAACATATTGAGGACTTCCAAAAATTGAATATAAGGGTAACTGATATTCCAGAGGAACACAAGATCGATCTCTTCATAGGCACTTTAAAGGATAACATCCAACATGAAGTTCGTGTTTTGGAACCAGATTCATTGGAGAAGGCATTCAGGTTGGCAAGAAAAGTTGAATGTAAAATAATGGCGACAAGGAAGCCTACCACTTAATTCTATAAAGAAGGAAGTGTTGCTACACCTAGATTTCCACAACCTACAAGGTTGACACCACAACAATTGGAATAAAAAAGAGCAAAAGGGATTTGCTATAGTTGTGATAGCAAATACACTAAAGGTCATAAGGTGCTGAGAAGAAATTATTTTACATAAATTGTGAAGAGGAAGAAGAAAATGAACAAGAAGAGGATATACACCAGGAACTAGCCCTAGAAGAGGAAGAAATGAATCCGACCATATCGTGTAATGCACTGGTAGGAATTACCACTCCTCAAACTCTCAAGATAGGAGAAATCAAGAAGAAAAAGGTAATAGTGTTGATTGATTAAGGTAGCACCCATAATTTTATTCATTGTAAGGTAGCCAAGGAATTAAATTGTTTCCTATACCCAGCACTAGAATGTCAAGTGATGGTTGCAAATGGAGGAACTATAAATTTCTTTGGAAAATGCCATAACATCAAGCTAACCATGGGGGAATATGTATTGACTAGTCCAATGCTTTCCATTCCTATGGGAGGTGCTGATGTTGTACTAGGAGTACAATGGTTACAATCTTTGGGGACGGTAGCTTTTAATTTTCAAGAACTTTTCTTGAAATTTTTTTCAGAAGGAAAGGAAGTCGAATTACGGGGTATTGCGGGGAAGCCGGGAAAGATAATAAGCTCTAATGTCATGACAAAGCTTCTAAAGAAAGAACAACGAGGCGTAATTGCACAATTATGCTCACTAGAAGTTCCAACATCAAAATCATCTATTTCTGCAGATATCCAACAAGTCTTGGACAATCATTCCAAGGTGTTTGAAACTCCCAAAGGACTCCCACCTATTCACGATCATGATCATGCTATTCATCTAATTCCAGGAAGTGTTCCTCCAAACATCAGGCCTTATAGATATCCTTACGTCCAAAAGAGCGAAATTGAACGTATGATTATAGAAATGTTAGAGGCGGGTATAATTCAACCTAGTCAAAGTTCTTTCTCCGCTCCTGTAGTATTGGTACACAAGAAGGATGGATCATGGAAAATGTGTCCGGATTATAGGGAGCTCAATAAGCTCACCATTAAAGATAAATTTCCCATTCCTGTGATTGATGAATTATTGGATGAATTACATGGAGCAATTTATTTTACCAAGTTGGATCTTCGTTCAGGATATCATCAAATTAGAATGAAGGCTGAAGATATTCCAAAAACAGCATTTCAAACTCATGAGGGTCATTATGAATTTTTGGTCATGCCTTTTGGCCTTACCAATGCACCTTCTACATTTCAAGGGTTGATGAATTCCATTTTCAAACCCTTCCTTAGAAAATTTGTGCTCGTATTTTTTGATGATATATTAATCTATAGCAGGTCTTGGAAGGATCATGTTGACAGGGTGCTCAAACTATTGTAGGAGAAACAATTATATGCAAAAACATCCAAATGTTTCTTTGGAGTACAAGAGGTGGAATATCTGGGTCATATTGTATCTCACAAGGGTGTTAAAGTAGACCCTAACAAAATTAAAGCCATTAAGGAATGGAAATTCCCGACAACCATAAAGCAGTTGCGAAGATTTCTCGGGTTAACAGGGTATTATCGCAAGTTTGTTAAGAATTATGGGAGAATAGCAGCACCTCTAACAACATTATTGAAGAAAGATGCATTTTCATGGACTCCTGAAGCAACTAAGGTCTTTGAACATCTTAAAGAGGCAATGTGCCTAGCACCTGTCTTAGCTACGCCAGACTTCACCAAAACCTTTATTGTGGAATGTGATGCCTCAGGAAATGGAATTGGTGCTGTTTTAATGCAGGAAGGAAGACCCATTGCTTTTGAAAGTCGTCCAATCAAAGGAAAGTATTTACAGAAACCTATTTATGAGAAGGAAATGTTAGCAATACTGCATGCACTAAAGAAATGGATAACTTACCTAATGGGAAGACACTTCAAGGTAAAAAATGATCATGATAGTCTTAAACACTTTTTGGAACAAAGACTATCTTCAGAAGAGCAGCAAAAATGGGTCACAAAGATGTTGGGTTATGACTTTGAAATAATCTACAAAAAAGGAAAGCTTAATGTTGTTGCAGATGAACTCTCAAGAAAGAATGAAGATGTGGAAGCATTGCTTTGTGCCATTTCTATTATCTAACCAAATTGGATAACCGAAGCAAGAGATGAATGGAAGGACAAAGATGTATGGACACTCATTCAAAAGTTGCAGCAAGATCCTAGTACATCTGATACATTTAGTTGGAAAAATGATTTCTTATGGTATAAAGATTGCTTATATCTTTGTAAGAATTCCCAACTAAAACAAAATATTCTTCTGGAATTGCACACTTCTCCTTTAGAAGGACACTCAGGATTTTTAAAAACTTACCACAGGGTGAAGTAAGAATTTTTTTGGGATGGCCTTAAATCTGATATTCAAAAGTTTGTGGCGGAATGTTTGGTTTGCCAGCAGAATAAAGTTGAGACAATTAAGACCCCGGGACTTCTAAAACCTTTATCCATTCCAAGTCAACGTTGGGAGGAGATTTCAATGGATTTTATCACAGGTTTACCTAAGTCCGAAGGAAAGAGTGTCATCATGGTGGTAGTTGATAGACTTACCAAGTATGCACACTTTTGTGCATTATCTCATCCATTTAAAGCAAGTACGGTTGCTACTACATTTATGGACAGAATTCAAAAGCTACATGGAAGCCCAAGGGTTATTGTGAGCGACAAAGATCCCATTTTTACTGGAAATTTTTGGACAAAGTTATTTTCTTGTTTGGGTACTCAATTAGCTCATAGCTCATCTTATCATCCTCAATATGATGGTCAAACTGCGATAGTAAATAAATGTTTGGAAAGATATCTTCGTTGCTTTGTATCTGATAAACAAACACAATGGGTCAAGTGGTTACCTCTCGCTAAATGGTGGTATCACACTTCCTTCCATACTGCAGAAAAAATGACCCCATTTATGGCACTTTATGGATATCATCCACCATCCATCACGTCATATTTAAGGGAAAATTTGAAGGTTCAAGCAGTGGAAGATCACATCGAGCATCAGCAAGAAGTTCTCCAACTCTTAAAGGATAACCTGAATTTGGCACAAAATCGAATGAAACAATAGGCAGATCAACATTGCAGCGAGAGAAGTTTTGTTGTAGGAGATTGGGTATTTTTACGGCTACAACCATACAAACAAATGTCCCTCAAGCAAGCTAAGAAGGATAATAAATTATCGCCAAAGTACTATGGTCCTTACGAGGTGTTGCAAAAGATTGGTACTATGGCATACAAATTGGAGCTTCCTGCTTCTTCGCGAGTACATCCAGTTTTCCATGTTTCATGCTTAAAGAAGGTTATAGGAGAAAATCTTCCAGTTCAAACAATATTGCCAGAACTTGATGAGGAAGGAAGAATCATATTGGAACCAGAAGCGGTCATGGAAACAAGAACTCGACAACTACGGAATCGATCAATTTCAGAGTATCTCATCAAGTGGAAGAACTTACCCACCGAAGATTCTACATGGGAGGATGAGAATTTTATACAGAAGCACCCAGAGCTACTCAAGCGTTGAGGACAACACTTTTTTGAAGGAGAGGGGCATGTTAGGTCCCTATATTACTAGTATAGTCCCTTATTGTTGTTAGTGTAACCCCATTATTGTTATTATTGTACCCTTGCAACCCCCATTTTGTTATTATTATGCCCTTAAATTATTATTGTTAGCTCGGCTAGGATTACATTGTGGCCCACTAGGATTACATTATGGCCCCATGGACTCCTATATATAGAAAGGAGGTTTTGTAAATTGTATCATCCAAGAATTGTTCATTTATGTAATGTATTGGAGGTTTCCCCCTCGAAGTGGCTTATTTCTAAGGCGTTGATATCTCTTTTCTTCTATTTTTGGAGCTGGTTACTCAACAATGAAGCATTTCCTTCATCACATAGCTAGAGGACAAGTGAAGCGGATCGGGGTTCGGGTGAAGAACCTATACAAATTGGATGTAGAAGACTGTGTTGCTTTGAGCACTGTTACCCACCTTTCGTGGGTGATATCCCTAGGGGAAATTGTTTTCTCCATGATGGACCTTAGCCGACAGCTAAAAACCCCTTGCAGCCCTCTACTGGATCGTTGTGCCATTTCTTCGCCACCTGAGCCAGCCATGTGGTCCCTCACCCATGTGTATTGATCGTATGTTTGAAGGCGGCCCTCCCAAAACCAAAGGTATGTCTTTTCATTTGGTAATTGAGTATTCGGTTTAGTTATCATGGACACGTTTTGGCATGGATTGATGGGGGGATTCAACGAAAAGAGTGGGCTTAGTTTGTGCTTTTGTCCCCTTGAACTATTTTGGATGTTACCCTTGGATTTTAGTCTCGTGGGATCTCCTTTATTGACCATTTGGTTTTAGGGTGGTACCAATTGGGAAACCCCGAATTTGGTTGCGTGGTCCTGTGCCCTTATCCACATATACCACTCCCCTTCCATTCACTATACCCCCATTCATCATCTCCCCCACCTAGGTCCACATTTCCTCATTAGGTCCACATGGGGTTAGCCTCCCCATTCCCTTGCCCCACCTTGGGTTAGGATTGGAATGATGCCCCAGAAGTTGAAGCAGCTAAAATTAAAAGAAAAAGCATAGATGGCCACATTCAACAGGGAAATGTAGCACAAGATACAAAACACGGTTGGGACAAACATAATCAACATGTGAGAAAAATCCAATACATGAGCTCTACCCCCATACCCATGGCCATCACCCTGGTTCTGTAGGTCCTAGATGAGCCTCTTTTATCATTCAAGAACCCATGATTTTCCTAGCCCATGGAGGGAAATGAACCGACCTATCAAAAAGGTGGTAATCATTGCTATATCTTACCCATCATGCTCTCATCCTTTGAGCCCTAAGCAGTTAATTGCAGAAAAATCATAAAAGGAAAAATGTATATAAATAAGGGTGGAAAAATCAAGGTTGGAGCACCTCATGTACCACGATTGCTGCTTCCTACACATTACATGCCCAGGTGTGGGATTCCATTTTTGTAGCTACCCTTGTGCCCCGATATGTGGCCCAGGATTTCCCCTATCATTGCCTATTCCATTTCACCCCTTTTTGATATGCCAACACCATTTGAGGGATGTACCTTGGACATACTATCCCCTCCAAAGGTAGAAACCACCTAATAGGGTACTTAGCTAACCCCCTCTAGAGCTTGGAGACATTAGCACATGCCAAAGCCTACTATCGAAGGGCATGCCATTATGAAGTGTCCACTTGTTGTCCATGGTTTTTAAGCTCTTTTATCCAATTACTTTGATGAATTGTTGTACTATAATGTTAGGGGACGCATTGGATCTTATGAAGATGGTGTCCATTTGGGTTTTATCTCCCTATACAGGGTCCTACCTATCCAGAGGGATACATTGGAACATATAGGGTGTGTGTAGAGATCCATGAGCCTCCACAACAATAGAAAACAATCCATGTATCCACAAAGATGTTCAAAGATTGTTAAAGATCCACCTTTTGGACGAGGAAGGTGCATTTGATACACTATGCCCAACTGGCCCCATAGATGCACCACACACTTGGAAGGTGTCCCTAGACTTGTACGATGACATGGCATCATTCATTCCATCATATGAGCCTTTATGGGTGGTCTACATGCATCTTCGACTCATATGGAGACCCATGAGGCCATTGGTGTGCCCCCACACCCACTACGAGCACCACATGTTTATTTTTTTGAGAACAAGGGGCCACCCCATTATCCATCACTTTTGAGGATCCTATTCATCGTTATGGAACTTATGGACATCATCAGGCCTCGTGGAGGTCCCTACGACATGCATAGATTATTATTTGACCTCTTAAGAGGCTTATTATTTTAGTTGCGAGTTAGTTTGGTGGGCTTGTCACCAAAAGTTAGTTAATTTGCACTTTATGTTATGTTTAGGGGCTAATGTAGGCCCATTAGGTAGTTCAAACTCCTATTTGGTGTATAAATGGGAGTAACTTGATTTCATTTGTACAATCACTTGGATTTGGATAATTCTCACATTAGAGAACTTCACAGTTTTTCCTTGGTGGATATTTTTGGATAATGGATGAATTTTGATGTATGGATTGGGTTCTTCTTATCTTGGAACTTCTTATATTGCAAATGTGTTACTGGTTGGATATATTCTCTTACATGTATTTGCAATTACAATACTATTTTCTTTCATTTTGCTGCATACATTGGTTATGAGATCTTTGCTATTTTTAGGGCTAATTGCTGCATGTATTTAATGTGGAATTATGTTTCTATTTAGCTTATCTCTATGTATGGGCCATATTTGATGAATGAATTGTTTTATAGATATTGTTATCTTAATAAGCCTCTTCCATTTGCAACAAAGTGTCTTGTAAGGCCACTTTTCTTCTCTTGCCCTTAACATTGGAAGAAGCCAACTTTGAGAGCCTCCTTGAACAAGAAACAAAGTCCAGCTTCATAATTCTCCTAGAATCCATATCCCCAAGAGGAATTAGGCACTGATCCATCAAAGGGTGTTAATTTAAATTGTATTTTTTACCTTTTCCTCCCTCTTCTAGGTCTAGCCACATTAGGTCACCTAGGGAATCAATTTCCCGGGAAACTAGCCTAGAAAAAATTCGATCTCCTAGTGTCTAATGCGCTAGTGTGTCCTCAAGGTCTCCTCTGAATTTGAAGAGATCACGATGGCAAGATTACGAGATATCTCAAGCCCTAGGTCTAAGATCAAAACTATCCCTAGTGTTCCTAAGGCTAGTACCTCAAAGGATTAATTTGACATCTTTAGGTGAAAATTGTTGTTTGATCCTTTCCCCTTGCCTTGGTCAGGTTAATAATATCATTAGTTGCTAGATTCCATTCCCTTAACCTCGGCTGGGTCCACTTGGCCTCGTGCAGTCCCATTTTTTATAAAAAATAATTCATCAAGGACAACTCGGGAATCCAAGTTCTATAAGGATTTTAGGGACTGGGATATTATTTTTCAAGCCATATTCCTCTAGCCTAACCCTTAAATCCTCATATCCTTTCCCTAGAAGGTCTTATACCTTTCTTAAAGAGAAAGTAAGCTCTATTATTAATCCTATCTTTGGGAAAGGGTCTCTAAGGTTTTAATATCCAAAAATGGAGAATGCAATAATAAAAAAACACAATAATTGCAAATTGCAACAATGAACAAGTAATCTAAATACACCATACAAATAGACAAAATATCTGAGCCATTTTATTATATAGGAGGTGTAATACAAGTACAAAAATGCTCAAAATATGGGACACTCAAGCCAACGAAGTGGCTTAGAGTGACCCTGAAGTCCTCCCACAAGATGGACTGCATAACTGTTGGACTGCTGGAAGGAATACTGCGCTGTCCCTGCTGCAAATGCTAGGACTGAAACTGTCGGAAAAATATAGCCATGTAGATTTGGCAATTATGGAGCTTAGATGATGCTGGGATTTCAGATCTGGGCTCTATGATGAATACCCAAGATAACCTAGAAAGGATTTCCAGATCTGAAAATCTTGGAAAATCACCCTCTTAGGCCCTACAACTATAACACTGCTGGGTATGCAAATATACTACATGAGCTGAAGATATGATGGCTGCAATAAGGCACAACCAACTCAATGCATAGGGGGTTGATCCCTCCTTCAGATCTTTAAGCTAGAAGCTCAAGATTTGTCTCCTCCAACCTCCTCCAATAGATGCAGCTGCTGAATACACAACAACAGAATAAAATTGTGCTGTCAGGGATGGAGGATCTATGGCTTGATGCTAGATGTTGCAATGAAGCTCCTGAATGATAGAAATGATGTGCCCAAAGTGAGGAGATGGTCCCTCACAGGATTTCAAGCTGAAATATTGGAAACTTCCTTCCTCCTTTAGATCTGCAAGACTGGACTGCACAATCCCTTGGGGAATTGCTGCTGCATGGAGGTATGAAATGATGGTCTGAATGCAGGATATGAATATGCTGCTCCTGAAAGGCTAATCTTGAAGCACAAGGTGAAAGGATGAATCCTTTACCTGTTTCCTAGTTGAAATGCTAGTAACAACCTCCTCCTCTCAAACTCTCAAGCAGGAATGCGTAATTCCTGAGATTGAATGTGCATATGAGAGTGGCTAAATGTGGAACCAATTCCTAATGATGTATGGCAGCTCAGAATGACCTTCCCAGAGTAGGCATTCTAAGTCCCCCGTGGGTAAGGGTGGGATTTTCGCTTGGAAACACCCGTGTGCTAAACAACACTGCAGACTTAGCTAAACAACTGAAGCATGCATAGAAATGTCAAATGAAAAATCTAGATCTAAACAGATAAAAAAGAATAATATAAAGCCTGTCTTCTATTGCTGCCTTCATCTTCCTTATATGGTTTGTGAGCCTTCTATAGCCCTGGCCCACCTCATAACTACGCTGCACATGTGGCCACTAGCCTCCATGAAGACTGCGTTGTCTCTCCATGTTCTCCACCATCTCTACATTTTATTCCCACTCTCTCCATCATGTGTTCATTATATGCACAAATTCTACCACTATCTCATCATTAGTTCTCTATGATCTTACTTTTAATGCACCATGATCTCATTTGACTTCCTCCATGATCTCCATGATTTTGTCATTAATGACCCATGATCTCCACTCTTCTTTCATTAAGAAGCTGCTCCACTACTCCATAATGCAGATATAACTCAACATTATCCACATACACACATCAAAAGTGTATTTTATTCATCTATGGGGTTTATGGGTCTCTCCACCCTCTTATTTACTTAATTAATTAAAAAAAACAAGAACTCTAATATTCCAATTATTTGATGGAAAATTGGGAATATGACAGTCCTCCCTGCCAAAATGTTGCTTGTCCTCAAGCAACTGCAAAAGTGGATGCTACAACAATCCATCTGCCTCCAAATGGCATCCTCATATGGAACGCGTCCCCATCTGCTCCAATGTGTTATGCATGCCCAACTCCAAAGCTACCTCTCTAGAATGTCTAGAATGGCCTCCAACTGAAAAATTAGATGCCTCTCCTCATCAATAAGTCTCCAAGTGGCAACCATATGCTGTCCAAGATCCTCCTCTATGCATGAGATACATAAAGTGAAGTGGTATATTCCCAAAGTGGAAAGTCCCAACTCATAAACCATCTCTCCATCCCATGCTACATGAAGTAGATTTTATCTCTCCATGCTTTCCTCCTTGGCCCTGTTGGCCTTGTTGGATCCAAGAATCATCCCAACAATGTGCAAAATAAGAAGTAGAGACATTTGGATGAACATGTAGAATGTCAAACTATACTCTCCCAATAACAACCACCACAACAAAGCCTTTAGCTGCCATGCCAAATCATCATTAAACCAAGTAAGAGAGCCATACTCTCTCAACAGAAGTCACCGCAACAATGCCTCTTACTACCATGCAAAATCATCATCAACCAAAATAAGAGAGGCATACTCTTTCAAAAGAAGCCACTGCAGTAATGCCTCTTGCTGCCATACCACCTCATCATCATACCAAGTACAATGACCATAATCTCCCAACAGAAACCAATGCAGTAAGGCCTCCTATTGCCATCCTCAATCAATATCATGAAATGTATGGGGAGAAATCAACCCATACTCTCCCAATAGTAACCAAAGCGATAAGGATTCTTGCTGCCACCTTACATCATCATGATGCAAGTCATGGAGCAACAACATATTGATTGACATGTGTGATGTCATATTAGAACAATACAAACAAGCTCCCTACTGCCACATCATGTGAGAGTTATGCCATGTACCAAACCCAAGTACATACATGAACATAAGATATATCCCAAACAAAAGTAGATTTATGGACATGAGACATATCCCAAACAAAAGCAAATACATGGACATAAGATATATCATGTGTTGGCTAAACTCTCTCAAAAATAACTAGCGCAACCATGCCTCCTCCTGCTGCATAACATCAGTGACATCCATGGCATGTACCACACAAATGTGATATGTTGGGTGGTAACCATACTCACCCAAAAGAAACTAGCACAACCATGCTTCTTGCTGCCCTGTATCATAGATCTGCAAGAAGGTTGGCAATCCCTTGCTCCTCATCCAGATCCATTCATCCCAATGTGGATGATGAATCATACCATGCTTAATCTTGGTATCCACCCAAGGTAGAATACCATTATCCTCCAACTAATAATCTTTGCACTCCATGATATGTTGAATTGCACCTCCTTTGAGGTCTCTCTATGATATCCTCTCATCAATGGCCTGATAGAACCCATAAGGTTCCATACATGTTGTAGGTAGACATTCCTCTTTGAGCTGTGAGGTGCTCATAAAAAAAAGTCCATATTGACAATGGAAAGTACTTTCCATCATAAGATTTCTACCATCTACCATCTGTCCCTCCAGTGCTTCATGAGTGAAGCTGCCTTCGGAATGCTCCAAGAATAATGGGGCCCTCATTTCATCACTGCTGCTTAGTGACAATGTTGTAGATATACATGGTGATACATCTGATGTCTCCTGACCATACACAATGCTGAACTCATAGTCCGACACTAATGAATAGGACTGTGCTCCTCCCATCTTATGAAAATCCACATTTCAACACAAAGTGTTAGGTGTAGCTCAACCATGATAAAATGGGATAGCGATACATCTTCTCCTTGATCAAATCAAGGGTCCTCTATGCAGTGATAATTTGCTGCTCCAAATTAGAAAGGTGCTCTAATCCTTGGTCATGAAATTGCCCTGATGGCATGGTCTCACAAATCTCAATATGAGGTACTGAAATGATATGAGATGAAAGCGTTTGCAAACCTTGGATAAGCCGAATCTTAGAAACATCTTGCACATCTACAAGAGTTCCTCCAACCATTGCAATGGCCTCTCCAACTACTGGTAATGATGATGGATGCATATCTTCTATTGTACTAGCGCTGGTATCTGCCTCCTCCTCCTCCTCCTCATGCATCTCTTGAATCATGCATGTGGCTCCCAATATCAAGAGCTCAAGACCATCTTGCAAAGATGCAAGTGTTCCTCCTCCTGATGTAAGTACATATGTAGCTGATGGTGGTCGTAGGGGCTCCTCTTCTGGAGTGATAATGGGGACATCTTCCTTGGGCTCTTCATGTACTCTCTCATCAATGATGGGAGATGTGTCTATGGGAAATGTCTCCGGTTTCTTTCTACCAAACTTCTTCTTTAGTTTTTGAAATAAATCTGCATAAGCAATCACTTTGCCATGTGATAGATTGTTAATTTCTGATCATTTTCTATGCCATTTCAGATTAGGGCACACAATACTGAAGGAGATAGAACATACTAATAGATCGATGGAAGACAAGTCAAAACAGAGATTGAATGGTGGCGTTACGGTGATCAGCAAGATGCTTCTACCAACAAAGTCTCTAACAGGTCATTCAGCCAAGCGTGTCACACATAACCCCAGAACAACCCAAACAAAGAACAGTCCATAGATACACAGCTCCAACGCTATCCAGAGAGAGAGAATTCCTCCACACAAAAGTGTGTCAAATGAACTCTAAGTCTCTCCAATATATAGGAATCTTTGGGGGTGTGTGACATGTCCTTTAAGACATTTAAGTCTATATTTTATTCCAGGCCGACCTAGCTCATAAGTGGAATAAATTCAAATTACATGTTCTTCTCATCCGATCGAGATGATCTTTAGATCAATCTTACAACTCTCCAAAAGAGGAATCCAATAAAAATATTGGGATCGTCATTTGCGCAGTACAACCTGGAGTTTGGACCTAGTTGTCCAATTTTAACACTCCCTCTCAACTAGGGAGAACTCTGTCCACAAGTGCAATCCAAACATCGTGCGTCATCCTGCCGTAACTTGCTTTGCTGGCCTCTTTATTTCAGAACAAAAGTGGGTCAGTCACAAAGACATCATACCCGGCTGACAAATTCAGCCTAGAGGTTCGAAACCTCTATAGGACTCACAAAGAGTCTCATACCAACCCGAAGTTGGTTTACCTGACCCGAAGTCAGTTGGAGGTTCGAAACCTCACTAGACTTGATCCCAGATCAAGTGGTTGGACACGTGCCATCCTAGATAGAGAGTATGACAATCTCTGATGCATCCATCAGTCTTTGCTACTAGTCTCTAGCTTTTCCCACCTCATTGACCAAATGAGAGGTACTTCCCACGAGTTCGAAACTCCATGGGTAGGATGCATACGAGGCACAAATCAAAGAGAGGTAAACCATCTCAATATCATCATGGTGGGGTAGAAGCACACCAACTAGGTTCGACAAGCCTAGCCCTGTGGTTGCTTATAGCACCAAAGCTATCCCCAAAAACCCCCTTGGAGCTCCCAGAGCTCATCGTCCAACAAGACCCTCAGAATAGCGTCGTTCCATGATTCCAAGATTCTCACAAAGGTTAGGAACATGACCTTCCCCAAGGGCATTGTGAGAATATCCGCAACCTACTCATCAGTTCCTATATGATTGAGCCTTATAGCGCCTCGCTGTACCATATCCCAGATAAAGTGGTACCAACCATCAACATGCTTGGATCAATCGTGGAACCCAGGATTCTATGACAAATGAATCCCCCTCTGGTTATCACAAAGGATAACGGTGGCATCTAGCACATGCTCGAACATCTCACTGAAGAGCTTTCACAACCAAGTGACTTCACAACGGGTCATACATGTTGCGATGTATTCGACCTCAGCAGTGCTCAAGGATACCGACTTTTGTTTCCTACCTGAAGCAGATCTACTTGTGAAGTAGCATCTAGATGTGCTCTTACGATCCACCACACTGCCAGCCCAATCGGGATCAGTATATCCATAGAGTTTCATACTCAGGACAGTGTATCTCAGCCCATGGTCTATCGTGCCTCAAAGATATCTCAAGAGTTTCTTGGCACCAACCTAGTGAATGTTATGATCAACCATGTGTTGACTCAAAGTGTTCACTGCACAACATGCGTCTGGACGAGTGTTCACTAAGAAAATCAGGGCCCCTACGAGTTGACGATACTCAGTAGTATTTACTAACACGGGCCCAGCAGCACTGCCGCTCAACTTATTGAAGTTGAGCTCCATCGGTGTCAACATGGAATTGCAGTCCATCATGCTAAATCTTTCCATAAGTTTCACACTGTATTTTCCTTGAGAAAGGAAAATCTCGCTAGGTCTCTGCCAGACCTCCAAGCCTAAGAAGTAGAGTATCAGTCTTAGGTCCTTCATCTCGCTTTCAGCAGTGAGCTCCCTCTTGCACTGATGAATGAGAGGGTCAGCACCTGTCAGGAAGAGGTCACCAGAGTGAGAGGCTTCTCTCTATTAACCTTGTAGTGAAGGTTCGGATCAACATTACTATGAGTGAAGCCCAACTTCTTTAGGTAGCTATCTATCCTCTCGTACTAAGCTCTGGGTGCTTACTTCATCCCATAGAGGGCTTTATTCAACCTGCAGACATGGTTGTCCCTAACCTAGACTTTGAACCCCAGAGGTTGCTCAACATACACCTTCTTCCTTTATCGCATCATGCAGAAATGCGGTCTTTACATCCATCTGATGAAGACTCCATCCTTGCGTAGCAACAAGGGTTATGATTGATCAAATGGTGGTATATCGAGCCACAGGTGCAAGTGTGTCATCATAGTCTATGCCTTCCTCACAGGCAACGAATCTTGCCTTGAAATTTTCAACACTTCCATCAGATCCATGCTTGATTTTGTATCGAGGTGACAACAACTTTGATATGTGGTATAGGAGCCATCACCCTCGCATCCTTGTAGATTTAGATACTTTACAGCTTCTTCACATGATCTAGGCTCATATTGTACTCATGGCTGCTAGATACCCCTGGTATTTATATGGCTTCTTGGTTTTCCTCCGGAATTTCCCCCTCTAAAGCCATATGTCTCTGAGCCATGAGGATCTTCTTTCATTCAGCAATGGTATCCGCTTAGGAGCATATACATATATATTCTCCCTCTTAATGCCAGCTTCTCTTTTGAGAGAAGACTTCTAATTTAAATGAGGGCATCCAAGACACCAACTTGGAAAGGAGTTTTATTCTCCCATAGTCAAAGCCATTAAATACTCATAGCCATATACAATCATATTACTTTCATGCATCTTGACACGTATCATATGCTTGTCAAATAATGGAAATCATTTATTCATAACTTTACAGGCTTTGCTAAGCATGGTTCAAGACTCCAACAACGTGATTGAAGGCTACAAAGACTTCTCAGTTCACACTTTATCATTACGCTATAAAGTAAGACTAATACAGATTACTGCGATATCGCTGATTATGATGTGTCATAATTTTATCTTACCCATCACTATCTTCTTCATCATGGTCATACTACCATATAGTATTTGAAGATTTCAACTTTCATGGTCATACATATTTTGCCATATGTCGCTGTCAAATAGGGATAATGTATCTACAAGCCTTAACTTGTGTCTTATAGCAATTACCTGTTATTCTGAGGAGATCTGTTGGAGCTTCCTCAAACAACCTTCTAAGACTGCAATTTACTGAACTAGGGATCCAATCTGTCATGGTTTATCCTGCACTTGAGGCATTGCATCCTTATTTTCTTCCAGATCTGCCCATGTTAAAATTGGACAACTAGGTCCAAACTACGGGTTGTGATGCTCAGATGACGATCCCAATATTTTCATTGGATTCCTCTTTCGGAGAGGTGTAAGATTGATCTAAAGATCATCTCGATTAGATGAGAAGAACATGTACTTTTAATTTATTCCACTTATGTGCTAGGTCGGCCTGGAATAAAATATAGACTTAAATGTCTTAAAGGACGTGGCACACACCCCCAAAGATTCCTATATATTGGAGAGACTTAGAGGTCATTTGACACACATTATTGTGGAAGAATTCTCTCTCTCTTGATGGCGTTGGAGCTGCATATTCTTTGTTTGGGTTGTTCTGGGGTTATGTGTGACACGCTTGGCTGAATGACCTATTGGAGACTTTGCTGGTAGAAGCATCCTGCTGATCGCCGTAACGCCACCATTTCTTACCTCTGTTTTGACTTGTCTTCTATCGATCAATTAGTATGTTCTATCTTCTTCAGTATTGTGCCCTAATCTGAAATGGCATAGAACATAAGCTGAAATTAACATGGGATCAGAGCCTTTTGAAAGACAATGCCCAATTTATAGCTCGTCGAGGATAGACTATGTCTCTGTCTTAGCCACAGCTAATGAAGTTCAAAGACAAGGAGGCACAGATGACTATTTTAGGGTCTTTTTAGGAAGACCGAATTAAAAAGGTTGTTTCAGCCTAATTTAAATGTGTCTTGGGTGCAATGGATAGCAGCGTACACTGCTATAGGTGGGCCGCAGTCCCTACCTCATTAAAAACAGCGTGAACAATTTTTTTTTACCGACAGCAGCATGGATGAGTGGGCCTATTTTGACTCTGGAGCATCGAATTGATAAAAGACAGCCGCAAATCACTGACCACGCAGACAAATCACAGGTCGGTCTGAATTGTTAAAAGACAGCCGCAAATCACTAACCACGCAGACAAATCACAAGTCGGTCTGAATTGTTAAAAGACAGCCGCAAATCACTGACCACGCAGACAAATCACAGGTCGGTCTGGTTGTACTCAGCTGGAAAGTTAATCGAACTAACAAGAAAGACATCAAAATTAAGAACGGCATTGTGGGCCACAAGGGAACCGCTTTATCAAGCCTGTCGACTAAATGGAGCAATCGTGGCATCCATGCAAGCGAAAAATTGAATCAATCTAAAAGGGAAAGTCCACCTGTGCATTAACCAATCTGGGCGTTGACCTCCTTGTCCACTCGTAAGTGCGATGTTGTGACCTGTACACATGAGGCGTAGGCATCAAAAGCAAAGACGGTGATGATATCCGATGAGGAAGAAAATAATATAATTATGGTGCACATACAAATTGGTCGACACCTGTATAAGAAAAGGGTCAAGAATATGGAATGCAGCGTTATTCAGTGACATCGCTATATTTTTTACATACATCTCTCGCATAATGCATGACAAAGATCTGACGTCCAAGAATGGTATGTTTGGCTGAAGCTCGTGAAGCTCGTGAACTAAGACAGGGTTTGAAATAATACAGTGCACATGGTTCCGGTGGTGAAGCGCAGAAGGTTGATTGACCTGTAGAACCTATGGTGCGGTTTAATTAAGAAAAATTTGCAAATATGACTGTGATTGATAAACTTGTTGCTGGTAGTTACCACATCAGAAATCGAAACCTGTCAATCACTGAAGGCCGATGATTGAAGACGGAAGGGTACAAAGGGCCGAGAAACATTTGCGTAGTAAGGAGGGTTTTCTATTGTAGAAAGACTAAAGCAATCTGTTAGGCGGCTAAAAAAAAAAATTTAACAAATTATAGGGATAATAATCCGGTTGATTGAATCTGGATACGTATGTTGCTTTGCTGCTAATATGTGCATTGTGAAGCTGAGACTATTGTGGAAGAGGTGGTCAAACATTACCTCGGAGCCTTGAATCTGAAGATTACAGCGCTGGGGTCTCACATTATATTGCCTGAAATGTCGAAGTCTTAATTTTGATAAAGGCAGCAGGCTGGAAGCTATACATAAGCTTACATGTTATGTACGCTGATATCAAGTCAGCAGATGGGCAGCAAGGAAGGCTATAACAGCAGAGCCTTGTAAGGCATTTCTTTGAGGAATGTTAGAAGGTCTAATTGCAGGGATAGAAGGCCGAGGCACTAGATATTATTCAGAACTGTTCTAGGGGTGGATAGCCCTGATAAGACGCTGTTATAAGTCTGCTTGTATACCTGTAGGGTGCCACTACCTTTCTAAAAGCATTACCTCAATGAGCTGTGTGAAGGGACGACCTCCCATTGAAGAGTAGCCGCATCTCAGGGAAACGGGCTAGATTTAAGCAATTAAGGTATGTCTTCTATGCTAAACTTTGTATGAAAACTATATAGCAGCAACATGGGATGACAGAAAGACAACAATAAGTCTTGTATGGGCAAATTTTTACCCTTAGCATGAAGGAAGAATATAAGGAAGATTAAGGTAGAGCAATAATTTTTCTAGCCCTTCCATAAAGGATGGGTAAAGGATGAATCTCCTCAGGGATCATCACAGAAAATTACAGGCGGTTATCACAGTTTTTTTTTACTGTGTGCTCACTCTGTATTGACCTTACTTCTGAGGTAGCCATTGGCCCAAACCAAAGTTGGACATAGACCTAAGGGGTTATTATGTGCAAAGGAAGCTGGAGTATTTATCCCCTAAGGATTCAGATCTGTACATTAACATGGTATTTATCCTGCTGGATGACTGGGGCTGAATCAATGATGAGCAGGATTGGCCTGTATCCTTATGGAACTCTGATGAGTAGAAGTATCTTATGAGTATGCTATATCTACATAAGAGAAAGGTTTCACATAAGGTATGGAGTCTGGACTGGCATATGAAATATTCTGTGTTCTTTGAACATCTGTATAATTGGTTTTTAGACCTGTGCAATTGAAGAGACAGATCGCAAAACTGAGATCTGAAGTCTTGTAGCCCTAGATCTGTCAACTGTAGTTGGGCAGATCTGAAATTAAGAAGCAATGCTGGATAAGATGCCAGATGTAGTAGATGAACCTCTCAAATGCAGAATTATGAAAGAAGGAATCATGTTTGGATTCCTAGTTCTATGAGTCAGAGTAAAGAGGGTTGTTTGAGGAAGCTCTAGCAGATCTCCTTAGAATAACAGGACTTCTAACACAAGCTGAGGCTTGTTGATATATTCTCCCTGTTGGACAGTGACATAGATATACACCTATATAGCAGTAAGCATGTGACAATATCGATCCCACATTGGAGCGTAATGGTAAAATGTGTTTCTGCAGCTTTCAAACACATTGCTGGAAGTCTTTAGAAAAAGACTATTGTCCTGGATGGTTTTGACTATGGGAGAATAAAACTCCCTTCCAAGCTGGTGTTTGAGATGCTCTCATTTTGAAAATAGATGTTTCTTTTCTTCTCTCGAAAGAGAAGCTGGAATTAAGAGGGAGAATATATCTGTATATGCTCCTGAACAGATATCTTTGTTGAATGAAAGAATATCCTCATGGCTCAGGGACATATGGCTTCAGAGGGGGAAATTCTAAAAGAAAACCAAGAAGCCATATAAATAACAGGATATCTAGCATCCATGAGTACTATTGTACAATCTGACCTTGGATCCTTTGAGGAAGTCGTAAAGCATCAAGTCTAGAAGGATGCTATGAAGAATGATGACTGGGATGTGGTTCCAAGACCATAGGACAAAGCAGTTGTCACCTCGAAATAGCTCTACAAGATCAAGCATGGATCTGATGGAAGTGCTGAAAAGTTCAAGGCAAGATTCGTTGCCCGTAGCTTCTCTCAAAAGGAAGGCATAGATTATGAATGACATATTTGCACCTGTGGCTCGATACACCACCATTCGATCTATTATAGTCCTTGCTGCTACGCAAGGATGGAGTCTTCATCAGATGATGAGAAGATCGCATTTTTTGTATGATGCGATTAAAGAAGAGATATATGTGGAGCAACCTCTGGGGTTGAAAGTCCAGGATGGGGACACCCATGTCTGCAGGTTGAAGAAAGCCCTCTATGGGTTGAAGCAAGCACCCAAAGATTGGTACGAGAGGATAGATAGCTACTTGATGAAGCTGGGCTTCACTCGAAGTAATGCTGATCCGAACCTTTACTTCAAGGTTTTCAAGGGAAAACCTCTCATTCTGGTGCTGTATGTGGATGACCTCTTCTTGACAGGTACTAACCCTCTCATTCATCAGTGCAAGAGGGAGCTCGCTGCTGAGTTCGAGATGAAGAACCTAGGACGAATGTCTAGGCCTAAAGGTCTAGCAGAGACCTGGCAAGATTTTCCTTTCTCAAGGAAAATACATTATGAAGTTTCGGGTATGATGGACTGTAAGTCCATGGAACTCAACTTCAAGAAGTTGAGTAGCAGCGTTGCTGGGCCCGTCCTACTAAGTATCGTCAACTCATAGGGACCCTAATGTTCTTAATGAACACCTGGTCGGACGTATGTTGTGCAGTGAACACTTTGAGTCAACACATGGTTGATCATAACATTCACTGGGTTGGTGCCAAGAAACTCTTGAGATATCTCTGAGGCACGATAGACCATGGGCTGAGATACACCTACGGAGTATAACACCTCCATGGATATACCTGCCGATTACCGGGCAAAGGTGGTGGATCAAGCAAGAGCACATCCGGATGCTACTTCACATGCAGATCTGCGCCGTGTAGGAATCTAAAGTCGGCAGCCTTGGAGCACCGCCGAGGCCGACGATTGAAATAAGCAAGGCTTGTTGCAGCTTACTTGCTGCGAAAGCTCTTCAGTGAGTTGTTCAAGCATGTGCTAGATGCCACCGTTATCCTTTGTGATAACCAGAGGGGGATTCATTTGTCATAGAATCTCGGGTTCCACGATTGATCCAAGCATGTTGATGGTTGGTACCACTTTATCCGGGATATGGTACAGCGAGGCGCCGTAAGGCTCGATCATATAGGAACTGATGAGTAGGTCGCGGATACTCTCACAATGCCCTTGGGGAAGGTCATGTTCATAACCTTCCGTGAGAATCTTGGAATCATGGAACGATCCTATTCTGAGGATCCTGTTGGACGATGAGCTCGAGGAGCTCTGGGGGGCTTTGGGGACAGCTTCTCGGAGTTATGAGCAACCACAAGGCTAGGCTTGCCAAACCTTGTTGGTGTGCTTGGACCCCACCGTTGTGATTATTGAGTTGGTTCACCTCTCATTATCTGTGCCCCGTATGCATCCTACCCATTGAGTTCAGGGCTCATGGGAAGTACCTCTCATTTGGCCAATGAGATGGGAAAGGATAGAGACTAGTAGCAAAGACTGATGGACGCATCAGAAATTGCCGTACTCTCTATCTAGGATGGCATGGTCCAACCACTTGATCTGGGATCAAGTCTTGTGAGGTCTCGGACCTCCGCCTGACTTCGGGTCAGATAAATCAACTTCGGGTTGGTTGGAGACTCTTTGTGAGTCCGATAGAGGTTTTGACCTCTGGGCTGAATCTGTCAGCCGGGAATGATGTCTTTATGACTGACCCACTTCTATTCTGAAATAAAGAGGCCAACAAAGCAAGTTACGGCGGGATGACGCACGATGTTTGGATTGCACTAGTGGACGGAGTTCTCCCTAGTTGAGAGGGAGTGTTAAGATTGGACAACTAGGTCCAAACTCCGGGTTGTGCTGCTCAGATGACAATCGCAATATTTTTATTGGATTCCTCTTTCGGAGAGGTGTAAGATTGATCTAAAGATCATCTCGATCGGATGAGCAGAACATGTACTTTGAATTTATTCCACCTATGTGCTAGGTCTGCCTAAAACAGACTTAAATGTTCAAAGGACGGCCACACACCCCAAAGATTCCTATATATTGGAGAGACTTTGAGGTCATTTCGATGTCAAATTATTGTGGAAATACCTTCTCTGTTGCTTTTGGAGCTGCATATTCTTTGTTTGGGTTGTTCTGGGGTTATGTGTGACACGCTTGGCTGAATGACCTATTGGAGACTTTGCTGGTAGAAGCATCCTGCTGATCGCCGTAACGCCACCATTTCTTACCTCTGTTTTGGCTCGTCTTCTATCGATCGATTAGTATGTTCTATCTTCTTCAGTATTGTGCCCTAATCTGAAATGGCATAGAACATAAGATGAAATTAACAGCCCATTTGTCATTTTTCTGGTTATTTCAGAGGACTGCTCCTAAGGCTGTTAAGATTTGCCTAGCTCAATGACAATTCAATTTCCCTTGTCACTCTTCCTAAGACTTTCATCTTTGCCCATCTCGTCAATAATCTGACTGCTACATAGAATTGCCCAAAGGGCTTCTGTAATCAACCCTTAAAAAAAACTTCCAACTCCAAATAAATGTTCTTTAGAGCTTAGTTCTACAATTTTTCCTCCTAAATTTGCACAGATATAGGAACCAATCTGACAGATGTTTCAAACACAGAATTTTCAGTCCATATCTTACGTGATACCTTTCTCTTATGCAGATGTAGCATAGTCATAAGATACATCTGCTCATCAGAGTTTCATAAGGGTACAAGCCAATCCCGCTAATGTATGTTTAAGCCCCAATCATCTAGCAGGATGAGTCTCAAGTCATCAATAAATGTTACATGAGTCATGTTAATGTACAGATCTAAGCCACAAAGGGATAACTACTCCAGTTTCCCTAGCACATAAGAACCCCTTAAATAGGGCATCAAGGATCTATGTCCAACTTTGGTTTGGACCAGTGGCTACCCCAGGAGTGAGATTAATACAAAGTGAGCATACAGTAAAGAAACTGTGATAACCGCCTACAATTTGCTGTGATGATCCCCGAGGAGACTCATCCTTTTCTCAGCCTTTATGGAAGGGCCAAAAAAAATTTCTCTACCTTAATCTTCCTTAATTTCATAGGCTAGAAAGGACATTATTCCTTCATGCTGAGGGTAAAAAGGCTAAAAAAAAATTGACCCATACAAGGCTTGCTGTTGTGGTATGGCCTGTGGCCTACCACAACACTCAACATGCTGCCTTCAAACAATATTCGACAATACTGTAATCCAATGTGATGTCAAGACAAAGAACTAATGGAATGATGAGATTCCCATAACAATGATACCCATATGTCTTCAATCTGTCATCCCATGCTGTTGCTATAGCAGCCTTTTTGTTGCGGATAGTTTTCATACAAAATTAGCATAGAAGACATACCTTATTTGCTCAATTCTGGCCCATAATTGTTTCCCTGAGCTGCGACTGCTCTTCAATGGGAGGCTGTCCCTTCACACTACTCCTTGAGGGAAGTTACAAGGCTTTATACATAGGGTTGCCCTCCTAGAAGATAGTGGCACCCTACAGGTATACATGTAGACCTGTAATAGCCTTTTAACAGGTCTATCCATCCATCAAAAACCCCTAAAATAGTTCTGAATAAGATCCAGTGCCTCAGCCTTCTATCCCTGCAACTAGACCTTCTAACAGTCCTAAAAAAATGCCCTACAAAGCTCTGCTATTATAGCCTTCCTTGCTGCCCGTCTGCTGACATTCCTTCATGACATCAACGTACACAACATGTAAGTTTATGTATAGCTTCAAGCCTGCTGCTGTCATCAAAATTAGGGCTTGCGGCATTCTTCATAAGGGAAAGATCACCCTAAAACAATCCTTACTGTTGGATGTGACTGCCATATGATGCCACAAACACACATAGAGCAGACCTCGAAATTTAGGCTTCCACACAAGAAGTAACTCCAGCAAGTAGTGGCTTTTCTTAGGTTAGTTAGGGCCAATCTTTCAATACAATTTTTTTGTTTTGTTTTGTTTTGTTTTTGTTTTTACTAACACTAACCATAGATCCCAAATTATCATTGCAATCCGAGATTACAGATCTGAGTCTTTAAGGTATCACTGTACAACGGCAACAACTTTTGAAATGATGAATGAAGGTAAACACGAACCTGATCTCTGCCTAACCGAGCCCTCCAACGCTGCCCAGATTTCTTCCTAAGGGGCTGCGGTGCCCCTTTACGCTGCAAATTTAGGGCAGACTTCCCTTAGATGTAGCGGCATCCTACAGTTGTAGCGACAACATCTTTTGGTGAGGTTAGGCCTGCGGCTTACCTCAGATAGCCGCGGCTCCCTTAACATTCCTTCAATCAGATTGCGGCAGCCTGTTTTGAGGGCTGATCCACCTTAAACGATCCTTCAAACTTACCTTCTTATCTCGGCCTTCTAGCAGCATCTTCGGCCTGAAATAGGCTTCAGACAACCCTAATTTTTTATGCTGGTTGTGCTCTTTTGCTGTGGCAGGATTTTGGTGAAGCCTCAAGGCCTGCGTCATTTAGAGAGGCTCCTTTTTCTCGCTATGGTAGCTGTGTCTAGGGCATAGGAGAAAATCAGCTTCACTACGTCCTTTAACACAATTTTGGGCATTGTCTTCCCCTTAAGCTCCGATACCATGTTAATTGCTGAACATGTTCTATGCCATTTCAGATTAGGGCACACAATACTGAAGGAGATAGAACATACTAATAGATCGATGGAAGACAAGTCAAAACAGAGATTGAATGGTGGCGTTACGGCGATCAGCAGGATGCTTCTACCAGCAAAGTCTACAACAGGTCATTCAGCCAAGCGTGTCACATATAACCCCAGAACAACCCAAACAAAGAACAGTCCATAGATACACAGCTCCAACGCTATCCAGAGAGAGAGAATTCCTCCACACAAAAGTGTGTCAAATGAACTCTAAGTCTCTCCAATATATAGGAATATTTGGGGGTGTGTGACACGTCCTTTAAGACATTTAAGTCTATATTTTATTCTAGGCCGACCTAGCACATAAGTGGAGTAAATTCAAATTACATGTTCTGCTCATCTGATCGAGATGATATTTAGATCAATCTTACACCTCTCCGAAAGAGGAATCCAATAAAAATATTGGGATCATCATCTGAGCAGTACAACCCGGAGTTTGGACCTAGTTGTCCAATTTTAACATAGATGAATGAACCACCAATCTTTTGCTTCACCCTCAAGGTGCAGTGCTGCAATCTCAACAACCTTTCTTTCTGCTACTGGGTATAGCTGAAAGAATGTAGCCAAGTCTTCCCTCCAAGCCTTCAATGTGCTTGTGGATGGTCCATCAAATGTAGGCAAGAAGAATCTATGCCTCTTTCTTTTATCGCTGTTGCGAGATCTCCTTTCTTCTTTGAGTTGTAAAAACTATTGGAGAGTAGTATTCTCCTTGAGTGCTCTAGGTTGTGATTTGTACTCGGACATATATTTACTTAGTGTCTCATACCCCAAGTCTCCTTCATATTCATACCATTCACCTTCCTTCTCAAAGAAAGGGGATCTAGTAGAACATTGTGGAGCTCTATGAATTTCCGGTCTTTTCTGCCGCTGATAGGAAGTGCTTAGAACTTCCTCTTTCTGAAATCTTCTTGGATCCTCCTTTTGCCTTTCTCTCTTCATTTTTTTGACCTCCTTGGAGAGATATTGCATAGATCTAAAGAGAAGAGTGGAAAAACTTAAACCCTCCATCATTTTAGATATCTACTATTTTCTTCTTCTTTTGATGTTAAAGATGAAGTGCCCACAAGTTGATCCTAATGTGGGAGCTGCACAGGCGGTGTTACATGATTAGGTCCTATTGTTGCATTTGTGGACTAAAGAATGAAACACAACGATATATGTGCATAATAGGAGTCCTCATCGGATTCTCGGGATGAGTACACTTGAAGAAGCTTTTTCAGGTAAAAAACATATGTGGCACACTTTAGGATATTTGGTTCCTCAGTTTGTTGTCATGTATCTAAGGATTCAAGGAAAAAGATAGAACCAACAACTGAGTTGGGAATATTTGTGGTGTACACTGATACACCTCACAAATATCAGGTGTACCTTCCATCTCACAGGATGACAGTTGTTCGTAAAGATGTAAATTTCTATGAAGAGAATACCATGAGATGTTTCCTTGAGAGGGAGTTTCAGTTGCATGTAGATGAGGAGATTTTAGCTCCAAAGGAAGAACCTCATGATGTTGTGGAGAAACCACAAGCAGAGGAGTAGAGAGTGGAAGTACCCAATCATGTAGAGACATCCAGAGATGGAAGGAAGCACACTAGAGAGACTGACAGATTGATGCATGATGCTAAAGAGAATGTGGGAGCACCCACATGACAACACATGAAGAGGAGATCACTAGATCGATACACTGGCTACATGGCTCTGATGAACGAGAGTGTAGATACCGATCCATTCTCATTCAAGGAAGCAGTGCAACAACTAGTATGGGTTGATGCCATGTTAGAGGAATATGATTCCATTATCAGGAACAGTGCTTGGGAAGTTGTCCCACGGCCAGAGGACAAGTTAGTTGTAGGTTCCAAGTGGATCTACAAGGTGAATAAAGTTGCATATGGGAGTGTCGAGAAACAAAATTCTAGATTTGTGGCTAAGGGGTTCTCTCAGGTGGAGGGAATTGTTTATGAGGAGACCTTTGCTCATGTAGCAAGGTACTCTTCAATTAGATCAATTCTAGCACTTTCAATGCAAATGGGATGGAAAATACATCAGATGGATGTGAAGACAAATTTCCTCAATGGAGTGGTTGAGGAAGAGGTGCACATAGAGCAATCGAAAGTATTTGAGACCTTCGAAAGATATTCACATGTTTGTAGACTCAAGTGAGCATTGTATGGATTGAAACAAGCACCCCATGCTTGGTACACTAGGATTGAAAACTATTTCATTGGGTTGGGATTCGCCAAAAGTGAAACAGATGAAAACCTTTACCACATTGTTGTTGAAGGTAAATCATTGATTATAGTATTATATGTTGATGATTTAATTTTAGCAGGTGATGAGAATATGATAAAATATTGAAAAGAGGATTTGGAAAGAGAATTCGAGATGAAAGACATGGGGCTCATGCTGTTGGTTGTGTGTTATATTCTTTCTAGGACTAGTCGCACGTGTGGGGGTGGGGTCACAAGGGGGGTGAAAAATCCCCTTGTTCCGGGAAGCGCCAACAGATTTTTTTTTGGACCTTATATTAGGTGGATGGACCTACCTAAGGTTTTGTGCATGGGTTTTTTCACATGGTTTTGGGCATGATGGTTTTCTGTCCATAGAATTTCGTAGATCCGTTCAAGGGAACTATGGCTATTTTTTAACCCAGGTTTAATGGATTGAGATTTATGATGCTTTGGCATGTATTTATATGTATTGTAACATTGAAAGGAACATAATGAGAAATCAATCTGGTAGTCCTGGTTTTGGGATCCAGGGGAAAATATGTGTATATATGTTTTATGTTTTATGCTCTCACCATTGTTTAGTTTCTGTTTTAAGAATTCGTTTGCAATTAATTTTTGTACATGGTTAAAATCTACATTTGGTATCAGATTTGTTTCGGCTTTGAGAGGATGCCTTTTCTATTGAGGGTTTTTTCTTGGGCCTATGGTAGACCTTGTTCAGTGGGTGATCTGTGTGATCGATTCTTGCTGTGAAAGAAGATAGAAAACAGTGGAAAGATATAGATCGAGAAATTTAATGGTCAGAGTTTTGAGTTGTGGAAGCTCAAGATGTAGGATTTACTGGTGGATAAAGATCAGTGGACCGTGGTAGAACCAGGGACTAAACTAACAACAATATTAGATGAATATTGGGTGAAGTTGGATCGTAAAGCAAAGAGAAAAATAGGGTTGTGTATCTTAGATTCATTAGTGTTGAATGTATCAAGGGAAGCTACAACAAAGGATTTGTGGGAAAAGTTAGGGACTTTGTACCAATCTAAGTCTCTGGTGAACAAAATGTTCCTATGGAAAAAGCTATATAACCTAAGGATGAAGGATGAAGACTTGGTGATAGAGTATCTGAATGCTTTAATACTGTGGTAAGCCAATGGTTATCTGTTGATAAGTGCATCAGTTTGCTGTGTTCTCTACGAGATTCATGGGATAGTCTGGTTGTTGCAATGGGTAGCAATAAAATTACCTTGAATTTTGACGAAATAGTCTCATCCTTGCTGCCAGAGGAGATAAGACAGAAAAATATGGAGGACCATAATGGAGATGTCTTTTCTGTGTTATCACCCTGTAATTTGTAATATTGGCAAGAACAAACAACATAGGACAACATCAAACCACTTTGGAGTCCAAGACCTAGCCTTCCTAGACTCAGAGAAGGCTCTATCTATCTCTGATTTGAATTTATCTTTAATATTTCGAATGTCGATGTTAGGCTAGTTACAGTGATGGGGATATGGATTGTTTTTATTGATTGTGTGGTTGGACAGATAGAGCTGTGAAACTTAATCCATTGGGCTATGGAGTCATAAAACGTTGAATTGTGCATCAAATTTTCAAGGGCATTCACAGGGCAAGCTAACTATGCAGACTGGATCTAACTAGCAGTGTGAAATGGGAAAGGAGGAGGAGATTAAGGTTCAACGTAAATGCAAAGCAGACCGTCTCTGAATTTTGCATTCAGGTCTTAGAGGAAAACATTAAGATAACAAACACAAACATAATTAAGGTGCTCTCTTAGCAAATCTTAATCTAAATTTTCTGTTTTGAAATCAGATAAATTTATGCACAACATGAAAAGACAGAGGAAAAACATTAACACAGAGGAAAAACATCACCATTAACATATCTCAATAATCCTGCGAACAGTTTCTTATTATTGACGCCCAACTCAAACAATTACAATGCTCCAAACTTCTTACAATGAAAGTTTAAACATGGTCCAATTTTCCAACTTCCAACCCTTGATACTACTAAGGCAAGCAATATTTATCTAAAAACTAAGTCGGTTGCCCTATGTTACTCGACAAAATTTCATTGATTACAATTTAACAGAAAATGGACAAGTGTGGCCATGTAAGGCCCAATCAGACATCTCTGACAACAACACCGCTTTTGGAATTAATTCTGGGAAACTCTTCGAGAATGCACCACTCTTCAATGGTTCCTAAGAAGATCAAACAGTAAGCTTGGGGGTGGCTGTGATGCTTATGAATAGGCAACCAATGAGGGCTCTGACATATGACTCTATTTTGCAGAAAACTAACGTTGGGTAATCAGATCTGGTGCAATGCTGGCCACTTTTCATTAATTAGTGACAGTGCCGATGATTTTGCTGCCTTTTCCGTTTCTGCCATTACAACATAACAATTTTGCATGAATGCCCTTTGCTACCCCACTCGACCTGTGGTGTTTATTTGCTACCCAAATCCTTCTTGCCGTGTTTCAACCCTTTTTCAAACTAAACAGTGTAAAAGCTCATATACCTGGACCTGAAAATGTTTATATTTTAGTTATGAAGCCGCATTGCATCTGCGCACTTCACAATATTTACAGTTTAAGTTATGAAGAATGTAATCGGCGATGCGATGCAAAGTGGGAGGTGATGTGGAGGGAAGGTGGGACCGGACCGCAGCCCGCAGATCGAAAATCTTAAGGTTTAGTTATAAGCACGGAGGTAAACTCTAAAATATGTGAAGTGCGAAGCGCGGGGAAGGTGGAGTGACGTGGCAGGTAAGGTGGGACCGGACCGTAGCCTGCAGATCGCAAATCTTAAGTTTTTCTTATGAGTGCGGGGGTTAAATTCTAAAACTTGCGAAGTGCGGGGGAAGGGACCCACCTACATCGCAATTGCAAGTAGGAAAGCTTCTGCAGTAAGGTAAGGTTTATGATTCAAGTGGCCTGAAGTAGGGGGTGGAGTTGCTGTGGTGGGGCCAACCATATAGCAAGTTAAACCAAATACATTGCGGGCGCTTCAAAGGTAAGTTAACAAATGTGTGATGCGATATATCGCAAATCGGCGATCGCAAATGTTAAGGTTTTGTTGTGATGGGAAAAGTTATAATATGCGATCTGCAAAGTGGTATTTTGTGCGATGTGCGATGGATATTTGGAGAGAAGGTGACATGTCAGATAGGAATGGCCCACTTTAATTGCAATCAGGAAATAAGAAGCAGAGGTAAGTGAAAAACAATGATATAGCGATGAAAAGGTAAAGGGGAAAGCTAAAGCGGAAAGGTGAAAAAAAAGGTAAGGTTTAATGATTTTTAATGGGATTGGAATGGAAAGGAGGTGTGGTGGGTGAATGGGTGAATGGGTCCCACTTCATCACATATCTCCTTTGGAAGGTTATATCATGAACTTAAAACCCAAGGCTGATTTTCGGAGGGATCCTAAGGTGGTAGGCGGTATTGTGAAAGGGGGGTGCGGAATAACTGTGAATTGACACGTGGGAGTAGGGCCAGACTTGAAACTTCTCATTTCGGACCCTCCTTCATGGTTAAAGTTCGAAGGCTAATGGGGGTGCGAAATGCATCTAAAACCGTCAGATGTGGAGGTAGGGGAACAGGGATGGTTAACGCGGATGGGTCGAGACATGAGAGGAGGGGGAGAAAATGAAACTTAGGATAAGAGGAATAACAAAGGGGCGGGGTAAAAGGATATGTAATATGGTCGGGGACTTAGGATAAAACATAGCATAAGGTCCCAAACTTGACAAAAATCATCCCTTTTCATACCTTTAGAGAAAAATTTGATCTTTTCGGTTTGATTGTAGGAAAACAATCAAGCAGTTTTTTAGGCTGCTTACCTATAGTATGAAATTTGCATCTTTTCCTCTTTAAATACCCTCTTTTTTATTCTTTTGTTTCTCTTAAGCTTTCTTTGGAAAATACTTTTGAATATTGAAATTTATGTAAAATATGAAAAATTTGCAAAGAGAAAGTACGCAGTCACATTGTGATACTGTAAATTACAGGACTCTAACAATGGCTCCAGTTGGGGATGGTACTTCTGTTTAGAGATGTGTCAAGAACACCGCATACTAGTGGCCTGATCCATTGGGCTGATCCCACAACTTGTACCTTGATCTATCAGGCGGCTTAGTGACTGGGAATGAGCTGATTGTTCCTCCTAAATTTGACTAATAAATATAGACCACATGCTTGGCCTACCATCTTATTAGCATACTGAAATCTGAACTGAAACTACAATTGAACTTATCCAATGCAATCCATCAAGCTGAACATATTCCTGCACCTTGAAAACTTGAATGGTGAGACTAGAACTATGCTGAAACTAAAGTTTGAAACACACTGATCTGAAAATGAAAAAGCAATCTAAAATATAATTTGAAAGATGCTCCGAGTGCTGAGCTTATTTGCACACCTACCTACCCTAATCTAACTTGGAGATGATATATACATTAAGTGAACTCCTTTCTCCAATGAAAAGAATCAAGTAAATGACTACATGATTGATTCTTGTTCACCTTTTTGAGTAGGCTAAAAAAAAAGGGCCACTCCCATATTACTTGCCTTTGAACAATAATGCTCAAAATTTTCTTTAAAATCTACAACAAACCACTCCTGGCATAGCATACTCCTTCTTTAGATGATTCTAAGAAACCAACAAAAGGCTCTTGGAACAATACCTGGCCCCGAGGATTTAAATAACGGACTTCATCTAGGGCTTCTTCTTGTTCCACTTTGTCATGCTCAGGATCCTTCTGAAAGAGAATATCTACATATTCTTCATGGTCATCTGACATGGCATCCTCATTATATACCACTATGTTTTCCTCAAAAAAACCTGATATGTGTTGACTGAGTTGGCTGAATTCTGTTGGAAGGCCATCATTTTGATGAATAGGGGCACTTTCTAGAAATAGGCCTTATTTAGAAGGTAGAACAACATCAATATCAATCTGTTCTTCTGTTTCTTCATGAGGAAATTATTCAGTACATAAATCAGCAGTACAACAAATAGAAATAATCTTTTCATTATGTAAAAATTTAGAGGCTGGCTGCATGCTTAAAATCTAATTCATTTCTCCTTCAGTTAAAGGAGGAGGGATTTTTTGTTTTCTTTGGATTGAACAACAATTATTTTATTTCTCCTGTGAAGACTGATCATGAGGCTGAATGTCTTCTTTAGCCTCACACAAAAGAGCATATGAATTATCATTTGTCCCCACAGAGAGATATTATGGATCTTCTTTCATTTCCTGATTGCTTTCATTTTCAACTAACTTCTCTTGGTCGTCATGACAGTTAACTTGAGAATGAAATTCATGAATCGCTTCTAAGAGATCCTCAGGATGCCAATTTCCTAAATATTCATCAATATTTACAAGGTATTGTATGAGATCCTCAGATTTATCACAACAATTTTCAGCTAATGATAAAGATGGGGAATTTTCTTTATAATGCTTATAAAACACCTTGTGGAAATCTTTCAAAGAAAAAAAACTACTAGGGTTCAGACCTTCATACCATTCCCTCGCTTTCCCTTCTAATGTTGCCATGAAAATCTTCATGAGGCAATCCTCATGCCATTCGACCTTCAATTTGCATGAATGTATATGAAATTTAATGAGATGTAATGAAGCATCATCAACATTCTCATCTTGAAAAATAGGAAGATTTCTTTGCCAATTTACCTGAGGCATTTTGTGAGGGAATCTAGGAATGTGATATTTGTTCATTGGAGCATACCTGCGTTGTATTATTGGATTCATCTTTGTCAATCAGTCAGAGAGTGGGGTCACTGTATATTCACAACCAATTTGGATTCTTCTACCTGTGGAGTCTTTAGGTCAGTTGAAAACTGTGGAGTCGCCAAGTGGATGATTTCAACCTTCTTGTGTCTCGCTATTTGTCCACCATCAACAACCAGATAACAATATTGGAACATACTTGAATCCTACAATATTTTGATTGGGGTTTTTGAGTTCTGATGAAATATTAAGCTTTTTCAATAACTCATTCCCGAGTATGGTCACCATTATGTTATCAGCCCGTAATTTGTAAGATTGGCAAGAACAAACAATAGAGGACAACATCAAACCACTTTGGAGTCCAGGACTTAGCCTTCCTAGACTCAGAGAGGGCTCTCTCTATCTATGATTTGAATTTATCTTTAATATCACAAATGCTGATGTTAGACTATTTACAATGATGGGGATATGGATTGTTTTGATTGGTTATGTGGTTGGACAGATAGAGCTGTGAAACTTAATCCATTGGGCTTTGGAGTCATAAAAGGCTGAATTGTGCATCAAATTTTCAAGGGCATTCACAAGGCAAGCTAACTATGCAGATTGGATCTAACTAGTAGTGTGAAATGGGAAAGGAGGAGGAGATTAAGGTTGAACATAAATGCAGAGTAGACCGTCTCTGAATTCTGCATTCAGGTCTCAGAGGAAAACATTAAGATAACAAACACAGACATAATTAAGGTGATCTCTTAGCAAATCTTAATCTAAATTTTCTGTTTTGAAATCAGATAAAATGATGCACAATATGAAAATATAGAGGAAAAAAATTAACACAGAGGAAAAACATCACCATTAACATATCTCAAGAATCCTGCGAACGGTCTCTTATTATTGATGCCCAACTCAAATAGTTACAATGCTCCAAACTTCTTACAATGCAAGTTTCAGTAGGGTCCAATTTTCCGACTTCCAACTCTTGATACTGCTAAGGAAAGCATTATATATCTAAAAACTTAGTTGGTTTCCCTATCTTACTCGGCAACCTTTCATTGATTACAATTTAACAAAAAATGGACAAGTGTGGCCATGCAAGGCATGATCAGACATCTCTGACAACAACACCGCCTCTGGAATTAATTTTGGGCAACTCTTCGAGAATGAAAAAATCTTCAATGGCTCCTTAGAAGATCAAATAGTAAGCTTGGGGGTGGCTGTGATGGTTATGAAGAGGCAACCAATGGGGGCTCTGACATTTGGCTCTGTTTTGCAGAAAACCAACGTTGGGTAATCAGATCTAGTGTAGTGCTGGCTACTTTTCATTAATTGGTGACGGTGTTGATGAGTTTGCTGCCTTTTCCGTTTCTTCCGTTACAACATAAAAATTCTGCATGAATGCCCTTTGCTGATCGACTTGACCTATGGTGTTTATTTGCTACCTGAATCCTTCTTGCAGTGTTTCAACCCTTTTTCAAACAAAACAATGTAAAAACTCATATATCCAGACATGAAAATGTTTAGATTCTATTTCTGAAGCCGCATCGCATCCTCACACTTCGCAATATTTATAGTTTAAGTTATGAAGAATGTAATCGGCGATGCGATGCGATGCGAAGTGGGAGGTGACATGGAGGGAAGGTGGGACCGGACCGCAACTCGCAAATTGCAACTCTTAAGGTTAAGTTATAAGCGCAGAGGTAAACTCTAAAATATGTGAAGTGCGAAGCACGGGGAGGGCAGAGTGACATGGTAGGTAAGGTGGGATTGGACTGCAGCTTGAGATCACAAATCTTAAGTTTTGCTTATGAACGTGGGGGTTAAATTCTGAAACTTGCGAAGTGCTAGGAGAGGGACCCACCTAAATCGCAATTGCAAGTAGGAAAGCTTATGCGGTAAGGTAAGGTTTATGATTCAAGTGGCCTGAAGTGGGGGGAGGAGTTGTTGTGGTGGGGCCAACTGCATCACAAGTTAAACCAAATACATTGCTGGCGCTTCAAAGGTAAGTTAACAAATGTGCGATGCGATATATCGAAAATCGGCGATCACAAGTGTTAAGGTTTTGCTGCGATGGGAAAAGTTATAATATGAGATCTGCAAAGTTGTATTTTATGCGATGTACAATGGATATTTGGGGAGAAGGTGACGTGTCAGAGAGGAATTACCCACTTTAATCGCAATCGGGGAAATCGGAAGCGGAGCTAAGTGAAAAACAATGATATAGCGATGAAAAGGTAAAGGGGAAAGCTAAAGTGGAAAGGTGAAAAAAAAGGTAAGGTTTAATTATTTTTAAGGGGATTGAAATGGAAAGGAGGTGTGGTGGGTGAATGGGTGAATGAGTCCCACTTCATCACATATCGCCTTTGGAAGGTTATATCATGAACTTAAAAGCCAAGTTTGATTTTCGGAGGGATCTTAAGGTGGTAGGTGGTATTGTGAAAGGGGGGTGTGAAATAACTGTGAATTGACACGTGGGAGTAGGGCTGGAATTGAAACTGCCCATTTTGGACCCCCCTTCATGGTTAAAGTTCAAAGGCTAAGGGGGGTGCGAAATGCATCTAAAACCGTCGGATGTGGAGGTGGGGGAACAGGGATGGTTAATGCAGATGGGTCGGGACATGAGAGTCGAGGGGGAAAAATGAAACTTAGGATAAGAAGGGGAAAATGAAACTTAGGATAAGAGGAATAACAAAGGGGTGGGGTAAAAGGATATGCAATATGGTCGGGGATTTAGGATAAAAAAATACCATAAGGTCCCCAACTTGACAAAAATCATCCATTTTCAGACCTTTAGAGAAAACTTTGATATTTTTGGTTTGATTGTAGGAAAACAATCAAATAGTTTTTTAGGCTTCTTACCTATTGTATGAACTTTGCATCTTTTCCTCTTTAAATACCCTCTTTTTTATTCTTTTGTTTCTCTTCATATTTCTTTGGAAAATACTTTTGAATATTGACATTTATGTCAAATATGAAAAATTTGCAAAGAGAAAGTACACAATCACCTTGTGATACTGTAAATTACAGGACTCTAACAGTCTGTACAAGGATGGTCCCAGGGCAGAAACAAAAGTAAGTCCTCAAGTGGGAGATCTAAATATCCAGGAAAACCTGTAAAGTTGTGTTGGAAATGCGTAAAGGAAGGACACTTCAAAAAGGACTGTAGATATAAATCTCCTGAGAAAGGAAAAGGATCTAATGATGATCCTTCTACAGAGGTGAAAACCACCTCAGATGAAAGTGAGGATATGTACTTGGATTCTTCTTCAAGTATACATGTAGATCATGAGGCATGGTTGATTGACTCAAGGGCATCCTTTCACTTCACACCCCATAGGGAGTGGTTATGTGAATATGATAAATATGATGGTGGTGATGTCTTCCTGGGGGATGATAGGATGGCCATAATCTTTGGACGTGGAAAAGTCAAACTGAAGTTGCAAGGTGGAAGGATTAGAACACTTCCTAGTGTTCTGCATATTCCCGCATTAACCAAAAATATGATTTCTGTAAGCAAGATGGATGATGCAGGTGTAAAAATAGTGTTCGAGAAGGATACCTGCAAGATGGTTCGAGGAGCAATGGTATTGATGCGGGGAGTTCATATTGGAACTCTATACAAGTTTGTGGGTAGCACTGTTATTCATGGGTGCAACAATTATTTGGTTCCTGAAAGTGGAGCAAAAAACATTGTGGTCTCTAGAGAAAAGACCATGCTATGGTATCAAAGGCTTCGACATATTGGAGAGACGGGCCTTCAAATACTTCATGGTAATGGTGTGGTAGAAGGTACGTCTAACTACTCTTTGGATTTCGATTTTTGTGAACATTGTTCATATGGGAAACATAATCAGGTGAGTTTCCCTTGTGGTGCTCAGAGGGCGAAAGGGATATTAGAGCTTGTGCACAATGATGTGTTTAAACCTGTGTCGGTTCCATTACAGGGTAAGTATGTGTACTATGTATCATTTATAGATGACTTCTCAAGGAATACATGGATATATTTTCTCAGGAAAAAATCTGAAGTCTTTGACAAGTTTAAATAATTTAAGGCTCTAGTGGAAAACCAAACAAAGAAGAAGATAAAGGTGTTGAGGGCAGATAATGGTGGAGAGTTTTGCAAGAGGGAATTTGAAGAGTTCTGTAAGAAGTGTGTTATAGCACTATAGAATACTACTCCATACCCACCTCAACAAAAAAGATTTGCAGAAAGAGTGAACAAGAAGTTGATAGAAAAGACAAGAAGCATGCTCAGTGGTGCCGGTTTAGGATAGTAATTCTGGGCAGAGGTGGTGGAGATTGGATGTTACCTGTTTAATAGATAAACTTCATCAACGTTGGAGGATAAGACTCCACATGAGATATGGACTGGTAAGAAACCCTCTCTTTCACATATGAGGGTATTTGGTTGTGATGCATATGTACATGTTCCAAAGGAGAAAAGAACCAAGTTGGATAGTAAATATGAAAGGTGAATTCTTATTGGGTATAAGGATGGTTTAAAAGGTTATAAGAATTGGAACCTTGAAACAAAGAAGGTTGTGTACAACTGAGATGTGGTGTTTAGATAGGTGAAAGATGTTTAAACATGAATTCCTAGCAAAGGAACCTTAGTAGATAGAGTTTGAGCTAAGGGAGGAATAATTAGACTCTACATCAGAACAAGATTCAGAAGATGAAGAGCCACAAACTCCAGCTTTGAGAAGATCAGTTCAAGAAAGAAGGACACCAGAAAGGTATAGTCCATCTGATTTCTATTCAAATTTTTCTTTATCTATTATTGATGATATCCCAGAACTATCAGGGAGGCAGTAGATTCAGAGGATGTAAAAGTTTGGAAAGAGGCCATCGTTGACAAAATGGCATCTTTGGACAAAAATGAGGCTTCGGATCTGGTGGAGTTTCTAGATGGAAGGAAACCCATTGGAAACAAATGGGTGTTAAGAAGAAGATGAATGTAGAAGGAAAGGTGGAGAAATACAAAGCTTGGTTGGTAGCAAAAGGATATTACCAGGTGCCAGGAATTGATTTTGGTGATATTTTTTCTCCTGTTGCCAAGGTAGTTTTTATTAGATTACTTTTATCTATTGCCACTGCTTTTTATTTTGAGGTATAACATATGGATGTGAAGACACCATTTCTTCATGGGGATTTGGAAGAAGAGATCTACATGAAGCAACCTGAAGGCTTTGCGGTGAAGGGTAAGAAAGAACCAGCATGCATATTAAAAAAGTCTTTGTATGGGTTAAAACAGTCACCAAGGATGTGGTATCAGAAATTTGATACATATATATAGGGACTTGGATTCACTAGAAGAAAAGCAGATCATTGTGTGTATTTTAAATTAATTGGTGACCATGTTATTTATTTGGTCTTGTATGTGGAATGTTATGTCACTGATTGGAAATGCCAAAGAAATTATCTAGGATTTGAAGACCCAATTGTCCTCCAAGTTCGACATGAAGGATCTTGGTGCTGAAAACTATATTTTGGGCTTGGAAATTAAACGATATTGGGCAAAGAGGAAGATCTGGTTAAACTAGAGGAAGTATGTCGAGACAATACTGCAAAGGTTTAAAATGCAGGATAGTAAACCAATGGAGATTCCTATTCCTATAGGTGTAAAGTTATCAGCTGAACAGTGTCCCAAGACACAAGAAGAGGAAGAGGACATGTCCCGTGTTCCATATGCAAGTGAAGTCGATAGCCTAATGTATGCAATAGTATGTACTAGACTAGACATTACACATATAGTGGGATTATTGAGCAGGTTTATGTCAAAACCGGGGAAGGAGAATTGGACATCAGTGAAGCGGGTTTTCAAGTATTTGTGCGGCACTAGTGATTATGGATTGTGCTACCAAGGAAGATTGGGATTGGACAGAGTTTTGGACATTCGTGGAATTGTTGATGCAATTTGGGCTAGAGATATAGATCAAAGAAGATCTAGAAGTGGGTATGTGTTTAACCTATTTGGAGGAGCAATCAGTTGGATGAGAAAAAGACAGTCTGTAATGGCTCTTTCAACTACAGAGGGAGGTTGAACATGAACGCCACTCATGAAAGCAAGGAATCAATTTGGTTTCAGAGATTGTGTTGAAGTATGGGGTTGGTACAACGAGCTATAAGGATATATTGTGACAACCAAAGTGAAATTTTATTGGAAAAGAACCCTGCTTGTCATTCAAAGACAAAGAAAATTGATGTCCAATATCACTTTGTGAGGGATATGGTTGAGGAAAAAAATGTGTTATTGGTAAATGGGGACACTTTGAAGAATGTTGCAGATGCATTGACAAAGTCTGTGAGCACTGAGAAGTTTTCTTGGTGTAGAGAAATAATGGGTGTTGCAGGGCTGGACCAATGACTAAGCTCTCTTGTGATCCCCTACGTGGAAAAGAAAACAATAAGTGGGAGAATGTTGGGTGTGTGTTATATTCTTTCCATGACTAGTTGCACATGCGGGGTGCGAAAAACCTCCCTATTCGTCGCGCTAGATGTAGCAGGGGGGCGGTATCCCCCCTGCACGGTGTTAGGGGCAATGCCCCGAGAAATTTATTTTTGGACCCCATATTAGGTGGGAGGACCTACCTATGGTTTTTTGCATGGGTTTTGCACATGGTTTTGGGCATGATGGTTTTTGTCCATGGTATTTTGTAGATCTGGTCAAGGGAACTACAGTTATGTTCTAATCCAGGGTTAGTGAATTAGAGTTTATGAATGCTTCGAAATGTATATATATGTATTGTAACATTGAGTAGAACATAATGAAAAATCAATATGGTAATCCCGGTTTTGGGATCCAGGGGAAAATCTCTGTGTATATTTGTTTTATGTTTCTCTCGCCCTTGTTTATTTTATGTTTTAAGAATTCGTTTGCAGGTAATTTATGTACAGGGTTAAAACCTACATATGCATTAGTTCCTTGGTTTTGAAAATTTGGCAAGGAGATGGGGAATTTTTTGTCTCTCAGGGAAAGTATGGCAACAAGATACTGAAGAAGTTTCACATGGAGAGCAACACACCCATGGAGACTCCTCTAGCAGGGAATTGGAGGAAGGAAAATGCTACTTCAGGTGAAGTGGTAGAAGCTATCATTTACATACATATTGTGGGTTCACTTATGTACTTGGTCAACACATGAACAAACATGTTTTATCTAGTTAACCATCTTATTCAAGCAATGGTTAAGCCAACCAAACTCTATTGGAAGGTAGCCAGTCATGTGTTGAGATACCTTAGAGGCACCACTCAGTTTGGTATTTGGTACAGGTATACAGAGGGATTGAAGCTTCAAGGCTTCATAGATGAAGATTGAGCAAGGAGTCCATCATACATGAAGAGCACATTAGGAGGAATGTTTAGTATTGGGTCATCAACCGTTTCTTGGTACAACATGAAGTAGAGATCAGTTGCACTCAGTTCAGAAAAATCAGAGTACATTGTTGCTATTCAAGCAACTTGTGAGGCTATATGGATGAGGAAGACCCTTGTTGGGTTATTTGGCCAGCAGATGGATCCTACAGTGATTTAATGTGACAATTAGAGTTGTATCAAACTCTCTGTGAATCCAGGTTTTCATGATAGGTCCAAGCATATCGACATCCGATACCACCATCTCAGAGATTGTGTGCAGAGGCATATCATTTTGCTAGAGTACATTCCTATAGAAGAACATGATGCAGATATCTTGACTAAAGCACTGTCAAGAGGAAAATTCGAGTTCTATAGAGGTAGGATTGGGGTATATGATAATCCCTTTCTTGCTGAGAGCAAGTATTGGAAATGGCACCAAGAAAGATTCTAATTTTCCCTTGAATTAAACTAGAAGAAAATTGTAATTCTACATCTCGTGACAACTTGTACGAGTTAACTAAGTTAGTTTGAATTAGTTGGTTCAGTTATTTTGAGTTGAGGGTCTAACTTGAGTCATGTAGAGTGTCTCCTAATTTATAGGATCCTAGGTTGAGTTTATTTTGTTTTTTAATTAATTAATTAAGTAAATGTGAGTTAGAGTCAGTTAAACTAGTTCCAATCGTTGGAGGAACTAGTGGGAGGTCTAGTAGTGAGTTGTATACTCAGTGATCAACTAGTTAACTGATAAATCAACCATAAATAACTCATGCATGCAAAATCTACGAGTTACCCAGTTTATCTTGGAGTTCAAGGGAAGTGCTCTATCAGTTGTATAATCATCCAAATTGTATAGGTGGTGCATGCAGTCAGAAGAAGGTCTATGGTGTATTGCGTATTTGTGGATGAGGAATTTCCCTAATTAATAGGGGCTAATTCTCAAGGAAACAACGCAAGGAAATAGGGACTTGCGCAAGCATAAAATCGATTAAGTATTGGCCAAGGATTGTCTAGGAAGCAATGAGATAGATAGAGATAGTGCAGAGGTTGTTTGAGCATGAGAAATGCATTGTAATATTCTCATATTTTTTTGACTAATGCAATATACAGATAGCAGGGGTTTTTAGTTGTGGCTTTCCCCATGTAAATCATTGCGTAGTGTGTTGATTGGATTCTTTCTCTTGTATGCTTCATGATTTTGCGGTCGTTTAATTGGTTTTTGCAAATTGATAGAGTAGATTCAAGTCTATTGTTTTAGTAAATTACAATTAGCAGTTTGAATCTACAAAGAATATCTACATGATAACCAGATGTGAATCCCCAATCACCTTAAGATGCTCGATATTTTTGGAAATTTCCATTGAAAATTGGTAGCTAAGGGATGAATTTAATTGCATAAAATTTCATTTCTAACAATTCTAGAGTGACTTTCCAAAAATAGTAAGTCATGTATATCATTTAAAGAATGGATTTCCAAAAATAGTAAATTACCTTGGTTCAATTGGTATAGATGATGGAAAATTACTTAATTTATCCTTAATCAATCTTAATTGTTCAATTTTTACTTAATAATCAATATTATCATTAATATTAATATTATTATCCTTATGATACTATAATATTATTATCAAAATAGAAATACATGTCACCTTTCATTCTTGGCACTCAATCATGCCACCTCATACCCCTTTCTCTCTCTCTCACTTAATGGATTTGTTGCACTCCTTGTACACTCTCTTACACTCTCTTATGCGCATTAAAGGCTCATCATAACACTCTTCTTACACATTAAAGACTCACCATAGCACTCTTCTTACACACATTAAAGTCTTGTCATCAAAGATTCCTCTTACACACTCTTCAATTCATAAGTTACACTCTGGTATAAGTTACAAATGAAAGTGTACCTCCTTTATGGCATAGCTACAAAGACAAGCATACCTCCTTAATGGCATGAGTTACAAAGACATGTGTTCCTCCCTAAGGGAAAATGTAACTCCCCCTCAAGGCATGTGAGTTTCTACTCTCCTTCATGGCTCAAACTCCTTGATCCTATATATGTGTGCCTCTCATCTTCAATCTTACTTGTGCATTGTGAAAGGAGACTTCGACCTTGTGAACGAGAGAGTTGGAGAGACTAGCAAAGGATTGAGAGAGTGAGAGAGAGACTTGGAGAGTAAGAGAAGAACTTGGCGAGCCAAATTGATTCAGTGTTTGCATAGGCTGCATATATTAGATATTTTCTTCATATTTGGGTGAAATTATTCATTTTCTCATTGTATTCTGTTTCTCTACTGAAAAATTGATTTCTAATAGAAGAATAATCTGGTTGGGTTTCCCATTGTGGGTTTTTCCCTGGTGATTGCACCTAAATTTTTGTGTCTCTTTGTGTTCTTGAGTGTATTCTATTTTTCATATGGCTGATGTGGAGTATGTTTTATCTATAATTATTTAAATGAATTTGAAACTAGAAGAAGTTTGTTTTAAGTAATTATTTTAGCATAGAACATCCAATTTTTAACATGGTATCAGAGCTTTGGTGAAGACAAGTCCAAGAGGTTGAGAGCTTATACCAACTCATTTTCTACTGAAAGATCTCTTGTTGTCCCTTCTATTTGCAACTCAATTTATGTTGAAATACCTCTTGTTGTCTCTTTTACTTGCAACTTATTTTCTATTAAAAAATCTCTTGTTGTTCCTTCTATTTGCAACTCTTTTTATGTTGAAATATATCTTGTTGTCCTTTCTAGTTGCAATTCATTTTCTGTTGAAATATTACTTGTTGTCTCTCCCTATTTGCTGTTGAAATATCTCATTTACTGCTGAAATATTAATTTTTGTCTCTTCCTATTTCTTGCTGAAATATCTCATTTACTGCTGAAATATATCTTGTTGTCCGTTCCTATTTGCTGTTGAAATATTACCTACTGCTCCTTCTACTTGTTGCTTAAATTTGTTGAGCAGATCAAGATGTATTCCTCTTACTTTAAGAATGAATATAATATAGTTGATGTTTCAAATTTCTTCCCTTGGAAGGCTAGATTGGATATCACTCTTCAGGAACGTGATGTATTGGAGTATGTTGAAGGAGAGGTAGTAGAACCAACCGATAAATTTAATAATGCTCTCAAGGCTAGATACAAGAAATGAGAAGTCAAGGCTGAAAAGATTATTCTTGATTCTCTTGGAGACCATCTCATCACTTATGTATCCAACTTGAATAAATCCAGATAAATGTATGATAAGTTGATTGGAATGTATCAAGTGAATAACTTGATCCAAATTCTTGCTTTGAAGAATCAACTCAAGGATATGAAGATGAACAAAGGAGAGACCATTCAAGCATACTTTATGAGGATCTCTAAAATTAAAGATCAACTATCTACAATTGGTAAAATTGTATCTGATAAGGAGTTTGTGTTGATTACACTCGGAGGCCTTTCTCCATCTTATGAAACTTTTATTACCACCATTAGCAACAATGACATGTTTCCTACATATGATGAGATATTGGGAAAGTTTAGTAAAAAAGAGGCACACATGATTTCCAGATGAATAATTCCCAAACTTGAGGAGGGAGAACCTACTTATTTTACTATCCAAGGCATGAAGTAGAAAACAAGAAGAGGCCATCATTATTCGAGAAAGCCTGCTCCTAGATCCGACAATTCCTTCAAATGGAACAAATCTTGTCAAAAGTCTAATGTTACATTTTCCATAAGCATGTTCACTATGTCTGTGATTGTCTGTAAAGAAGAAGAGCACCAAAATACAACTACAACAATCGTTCCAACAAATATGATTATAGGAAAAGAAGAGAAACTCCATCTTCCCATAAAGAAAGCTATTATTCTTCAAGGAACCCAAGGTGTGACAACAATGCAACTAAAACAAAATTTGAACACTTTCTTGTTTTCTGCTCTTTCTATTTCCTCTCCTGCAAATTCGTGCGATAGTTGGTTGGTTGATAGTGGTGCTTCAAGGCACTTTACTGGTCATAAAGAAGTGCTCTTAAATCTGGTTGAGAGGGAGACAATTTTAAAAATAGTTCTTGGAGATAACTTTACATATCCTATAAAATGATCTGGTTCTGTTTCTTTCCATCTGGATCAAGGTAAAAATATGACACTTCAAGAAGTTTTTTATATACCTGGTTTGAAAAAGAATCTTGTATCCATATCTATTTTAGAAGATAAAGGAATGATAATTTCTTTCATAAATAGTAAAGTTCTCACTTGGCCAGTGAGATTTAGCATGAGAGATACCTTCACTCTGGGATCAAGATGTGAAGGTATACATAAAGTCAATGGAAGACCAATCCATGCACTGATCCATGATATCAATCAACAAAGTGAACTTTGGCACCAAAGGTTCTCTCATTTGCACTATAAAGTGTTACCTCATGTGAGAAAGATGGTTTCCAGAATGCCAGAGATTAGAGCAAATCATGATGGATTTTTCCAAGGATCTGCGAGTGGAAAGCAAGTCAAAGGACCATTTCCTCCGAGCAAATGTAGAACTAGTCAAATAATTCATCTTGTACATTCTGATTTATGTGGATCTATGCTTGTAACATATCTTGGTGGCTACTTGTATTATATAAACTTTGTGGATGATTTTTCTCACAGAACATGGATTTATTTTTTGAAAAATAAAATTCAAGCATTTTACATGTTTAAATACTACAAAGCTTTGGTAGAAAAACAAACTGGAAAGCAGATCAAAATCTTTATATCTCACAATGGAGGAGAGTTCATTTACAATGATTTCATTGACTTCTGCAAATAAGCTAGAATTAGGAAAGAGACCATCGTGCCATATAACCTAGAACAAAATTGTGTGGTGAAAAGGAAGAATAGAACTATCATGGAAGAATTCAAAGCTATGTTGCATGATCAAGAATTACCAAAGTTCCTCTGGGGAGAAGCTGCTAACACAAATTTCTATGTCCAAAATAGGCTCCCTCATCGTGCCCTAAACAAAAAGACTCTTGAAGAAGTCTTCACTGGTGAAAATTCTGAGGTGGGGAATTTGAGGATCTTTGGCTGTCCCATCTAATTCCTTGTGCCAAAATAAAAGAGGAACAAGCTAGAAGCTTCATGTAAGAAATGTGTGTTTTTTGGTTATTGTTATAATTCTAAAGCTTACAAAATATACGTACCTGGTAAAATACATATAGAGTTTAGTAGGAATGTAAAATTTGATGAAGATGCAACTCTTGGAATGGAAAGGGACACTCCTCTTCCTCTTGTTAATATTGATAGACAATGTGATGTATTTGAAATACAAGAAGAACCCGATGCTGACGCTGATCCTGCTGATGAACCCATGGAGCCCATGGACCCCTTGGATCCTCCTCCATGTGATCCCCCTGCTATAAAGAGGCCATTATGGCTTCATGAAACTCTTCAAGATGATGATAAACATGATGGCCTCAGAGGAACCTTCAAAGAAAGAAAGCAAACATGCTGGTTCTAGGGATATGTTGTAGCCACGAGCAACATTATTCAAGCCAAACTATGCACTTTGGAAGAAGTTGTGAAAGATCAAGTGTGGAAAGATGCAATGGATAACGAATATGAGTCCATATTTCATAATTATGTATGTGAAGTAGTTCCTAGAACCCAAGGTAAGTTTGTTGTGTCTTCTAAATGGGTGTATAAAATTAAGAATGGTGTTGATGGTTGTATTGAAAAATATAAAGCTAGATTTGTGGCTAAAGGTTTCTCTCAGAAAGAGGGAAGACAATATGATGAGATTTTTTCACCCGTTGCTCGATACACCACCATTTGATCTATTATTTCTCTAGCTACTAGCCAGGGATGGAATCTTCGCCAAATGGATGTGAAGACTTCTTTTCTACATGGATCCCTCAAGGAAGAAGTATTTGTGGAGCAACCACAAGGCTTTGAAGTACATTGTCGAAAAAATCATGTGTGTAGATTGAAGAAATTCCTCTATGGTTTGAAGCAAGGTCTAAGAGTTTGGTATGCTTGCATTGATAACTGCTTGATGAAGTTTGGATTTACTAGAAAGAATGGTGATCCTAATATTTAATTCAAAACAATACAATGTATGCCTTTGATTTGGTATTATATGTTGATTTATTTTTGACCAGTGGTGAACCTCTTATCCTCCAATGTAAGAGGAAGTTAGCTTGTGAATTTGAAATGAAAAATATTCATTTAATGCACTACTTTTTGGGTCTAGAAGTATGGTAGAGACCTGGTGATATTTTCTTTCTCAAGGAAAATATGTTGTTAAACTACTAGAAAAAAATGCATGAAAAATGCAAGTACATGAATAATCCAATGGAGATGAATTTTAAAAATATATGTGGTGAAGCTACAAGACCTTATTTGGATAACCCTTTAGAGTATCGTCAACTGATTGGGGCACTAATGTTCTTAGTGAACACTATACCATACATATGTTTTGCAGTCAATACTTTGAGCCAATAAATGATTAAGCCATCACATGCACATTGGATTACTGCAAAGCATGTATTGAGATACCTGCATGGGACCATAAATATTGTATTGAAATATACTGCCAAAGATGTAAGACTACATGGGTACTCTAATGTTGATTGGGATGGTGACTCTACTGATAGAAAACACACATCTGGGTATTGCTTCAACTTGGGATCCGCCATGATATCTTGGATGAGCATAAAGTAAAAGTATGTAGCCCTTAACACAACTGAAGCCGAGTAAATTGCTGCTAGCATGGGTAACTGTGAGGCAGTATAGCTAAGAAATCTATTTTGAGAGTTGTTTAAGAATGTATTGGATACGACAATAATTTACTGTGACAAGAGTGGGATTTGACCCTGTGAAAATCCCATGTTCAAAGACAAGACCAAACACATTGAGATTAAATATCACTATATCTGGGATATGATGTAGATAGGAGTAATGAGACTCCATCATATTGCTATTGATGATCAAATAAATGACATTCTTACCCAACATTTTCCAAAAGTGTAATGTCCCCTATTTAGGGAACATTACAGAAAGGGAAGTTCTTAGTTTTGAAATAACAACTTGGATTGACGAATGTGACCCTTCCTGGAGGAGGCAGTCATGGATAACAAATATGGGACTTGGTTGCGCGTGATCCTTGTCAAGTGGTAACCCCCCCAAGTAGAGACTTGGTTGTGCGAGATCCTTGACAAGTGGTAATCAGCCCAAGCAGAGATGAGACTTGGTTGTGCGCGATCCTTGTCAAGTGCTAATCTCCCCAAGCAAAGAATTGGTTGTGTGTGATCCTTGACAAGTGGTAACCCCCCCAAGCAAAGATGAGACTTTGTTGTGCGTGATCCTTGTCAAGTGGTACCCCCCCCAAGTAGAGACTTGGTTGTGCGTGATCCTTGACAAGTGGTAATCCCCCTAAGAAGCTTGGTTGTGTGAGATCCTTGTCATGTGTTGGAAAGTGGTAATACCCCCAACTGAATATAAGGTGATGGATGAATCTACCATATGATGATTCTTCTTCATTTGATTGTAACATCATTGTTCCAAAGCAGAGATTCTTATTTCAAAAAGAAATTCCTCCCTAGATGAGAGGGACTGTTGAAAATTGAGAGTTACAGGATGAATTTCCTTGTATAAAATCTCATTTCTAACAATTCTAGAGTGACTTTCCAAAAATATAAAGAAATGTCTATCATTTCGAGCATGAATTTCCAAAAATATTAAATCACCTTGATTCAAATGGTAATCAAGTATAGTTGATGGAAAATCACTTAACTTATCCATAATCTTAATTGTTCATTTTTTAAGAAATATTCAATATTATTATTATTATCCTTATGATACTATAATATTATTATCAAAATAGAAATACGTGTCAAATTTCCTTCTTGGCACTTAATCATGCCACCTCGTAGCCCTCTCTCTCTCTCACTTAATGGATTCATTGCACTCCTCTTACACTCTCTTACGCGCATTAAAGACTCGTCATAGAACTCCTCTTACACACATTAAAGTCTCATCATAAAAGATTCCTCTTACTCCTCTTTATGGCATCCGTTACAAATGAAAGCATAGCTCCTTTATGGCACAAGTTATAAAGGAAAACATACCTCCTTAATGGCATTAGTTACAAAGGAAGGCATTCCCACCTAAATGGAATATGTAACTCCACCTCAACGCATGCAAGTTACTCCTCTCCTTCATGGCTCGAACTTCTTGCTCCTCCTATATATATGTGCCTCTCATCTTCACTCTTACCCATGCATTGTGAAAGGAGACTTCGAACTTGTCAAAGAGAGAGTTAGAGAGACGAGAGAAGGATTGAGAGAATGAGAGAGAGACTTGGAGAGTAAGAGTAGAACTTGGTGAGCCAAATTCATTTAGTGTTTGCATTAGCTGCATATATTAGATATATTCTCCAGATTTGGGTGAAATTCTTCATTCTCTTATTGTATTCTGTTTCTCCGTTGAAAATTTGATTTCTAAGAGAAGAAGAATCTAGTTGGGTTTTCCCCTCGTGGGTTTTCCCCTGGTCATTGGACCTAAATTTTTGTGTCTCTTTGTGTTCTTGGTTGTCTTATATCTTTCATATGGATGATATGGTGTATGTTCTATCTAAAATTGCTTAATTGAATTTGGAGTTGGAATAAGTTTTTTTTTAAGTAATTGTTTCAACATATAACATCCAATTTTCAATAATTTCTAGCTTCATCTCCATCCATAGAGGTAGTTGTTCAGCTCTGTTGTTAGTGGCAGTTCCTAATCCCTAAGAAAAAAATATTTTTTCTTGTTTACCTGGGAAAATGGTGAGGTCTCTCACTCCTTCCACCCTTGGATTGCCTTTCGAGGCTCCATAAAATATGAGAATAGGATTTTTTGAATCCAACAACCAAGCATCAAATTCTGTTTCTGAAAGTCGTAAGGTTCCTCTTGCTGACCCTCCAGGCTTCCTTACTTTGGAAAAAGGCGGGGTACTAGTCTGGAGACCATGGAACCAAGTCCTTTCTTCCTTTGAGAGGTCTTCCAACAACTGGGGGGGAATGTTATTTTAAGAGAGGGAATTTAGAATCAAGCACATTGATTTCTTAACTATTTGTCCTGGAGTTTCCATTTTTCCTCGGAAAATAACTTGATTGTTGGCTAAAAAAATATTCCAATAAAGGAACTTCGACACAACACTACATACTCTGCGCAAGCGATATTTGGCTTGAAGAGAGCTCAGACAATAATTTTTCCAATGCAGGAAAATTCCTTTCGACGAGGAATGGATGCAAATGATGGGAGATAATTTAGAGAATGTTGTCTTTGAGGAAGCGAGTAATCACAATAGAGGAAAATATGCTTTGTTGTTTCTTCATGTGCTCGGCATAAAACACCCCAAGAGGGGTTAATGATTCCTTTCTTGTGAAGACTATATGTCGTTAAAATTTTTTTGTGCATTAATTGCCATCAATATTTTTTTTTATTGTATTTGGAAGACTTCCATACTGGAAAATAGCCTTCCAAAGCAGATAGGGGGTGGATGGAGAGATATTTCGCAAGATGATCTCATACCCCAACTTCACTTGATATCCCTGACTCATTTTATTCCAACTACATGTGTCTTTTTGGTCAATATGCACATGAGCGACTCCATTTAGACAAGCTATAAGTTTATTCCTTTGATCTACTAGATGCCATGTTGTTTTTAAAAGATTCCACCCTTCCCACACTTCATCTTGTTGATTCAAATGGGATATTTCACCTATAGTGTTCCAACCTTTACTCGTCATCAATATCCCTGAGGTCAGAGAGATATTTGTGGGAGGAGAGCATTCCTATGTAAGAGAAAGAGTCCTCCCCATTTTTAATTTCTTACCAATGATGTTACTAATGCCATGTGACACTATTTGAGTGGTGCCACATGTCACCCAAACTTGGTACTATTGGCCAAAAAAAATCCCGAATTCAACATGCTACATGACACCTTGTCATTATGCCATGTAATCACCATATTACCACATCATCATATCCATGTCGTCACTCTCGAGCCAATGTCATGTTGCCATGTGCCACTGTGATGCCACTTGTCCGATTCAAACCCACCACTTGTGCATCCACATTGTTGGGACGTGGAATTGACATCATTTTTACCCTCATTTTTCCATATTTTCCATGATATTTACCCTTATAATCATACTTCGTTACTCCATTAATTTCCTTTTTGACTAATGCATGCAAATCTTTCATGTCACCTTAGTTTATGCAATTTTTCTTGTAATTTTTTTTTCAAAGACAATTTTGCTTGTAATTTGATAAGAGGTTGATTTTTTTGAGTGATTATATTAATAGTTTTGACTAAGAGGTAATTTAAAGGTAAGATTGGTTCGTTAGAGTGTTTCTATTTGTATGTCAAGTTGTTTCTCCAGGTTTTGTGATGTTGATACTCTAAAATGAGATTCTATTGATACTGTTGCCACAATGTCGATACTTTGTTTCATAGTACTCTATTTTCTCAACAATACCATCAGGAGTCAACATAGGCTGTTAGTCGGTTGTACCAACGCATACTATTGTGCTAGTAAGGAAAATTATTTCTTGATGAAATAACCAACTTGGTTGTGATAGTTATGGGTTTTATGATGTTGACCGTCCGATATTTGGAGATACTGTTACAATATTGTTTTATTCTTAGTAAATTATTTGTAATTTGTTATGTAATTCTCTTGATTTGAAAAACATGAGAATCGAGAGATTCTCATAGCTGATTATGGTTTCAAGGGTAGACATCATGTAATCTATAAGATGAGAAGTCTTCTCCCTCGTGCAGGGGGGGTGGCACTATTGTATTTTTGGAGGAATTGTGCATCTATAAATTTTTGAATATTAATGAAAACTCTTATGTTTCGTGGCTCATAAATACTTTGCTGAATTAGTTTTGAGTTATGCATTACCAATTCCCTGATAAGGAGGAATATCCCTCCTCTTTTGTAGGGATCGATGTATCACTAAGGTAGTATATCAACTAGTGTTTATCTTAGTTATATTTCATGTTAATTAATTATACTGTTACAAATTTCCATTAATGTGTTGTAGTTACTAATAAGTTGGTTTGAAAAATAGTCAAGCTTGATCACTTGTGTAACACCATAAATCATGGATCGATCCATTTATTAGCGTGTGCTATTCTTTGTTTTTCTGCTATAATTTTTTGGGTATTTGTTAGATCTACCATTGCACATATGTTACAATGTGATTTCACAGATTGATGAAGTGATTATTGCAATGAGTTTATTGATTGGGTGAGGTATTGGTTGAATGGTTTATGCAATTCTTTCTAGGAGTGCTATTTCCTTTTCTGCAAGTGTGATCTTGAGTGATTGAATGATTTTATTATGCAAGATTGTTTTCATTTTAGAACTGTGTGCATTGTGCTCTGGATGTTTGGAGTGTGAAAATTATGAACTTGGTATGCTAAGTGTGAGTAGTCACAATGACTTGATTTTGGTTGTGTGTCATGTCCTTAGATATTTTGACATAGAACAATGTTAGTTACTATTGTCCCTGCATATATTTTGCATAATAACTTAGAAATAAAATAATTAACTTGGTTGAAAATTTATTTGTGTCTGTAACGAATTGGTTCTAATTAAAAGATAATTAATTCACCCAAAATTTTTGCATTGTTTTGGGGATTTTGTTAGAGATGCATATGTATAACTATTATTGTTTTTTGATGCATTGTTCATAAGTGTGTTATATGTATTTCTAAGGTGACAAGGTGATAACAAAAGAGGTAAGAATCTGCACATCGATTCGACATACTGTAGTGGGCTAAGCCTCTTAAATAGTCAAGACACATAGGATTGCATGAATAAAGAAGAAGAAAAACATGGCACCACCCAAAATATTAACTGTGTAAGTAAAATAGGATGTGGAGGAAAGAAGAATCAATATTTAGGAAGAGTAACATTCATTCAGGGGTTGATTTCAAAATTTGAGGTAGAATAATCTTTTCCAAGAAGATAAGATCCCACAAAAATGTTCCTTAGTGGTCAGAGCCTCTAATATCATCTATATTGGGAGCATATATTAGGGAGGTGGAATCTTATGAGCCTTCAACTTCAAAAGCAAGCTCGACGATTTATGATTCATCTGTATCAATAGAGGAAGAGTATCATGACTTGTTGGAAGGAAAAGGAGGTGCATATGGGCATAATTTGGAATATCATGAACTAAGTTCAGTGAAATATCCTCATGAGCATTCTGTTATAGATTTAGGAAGTGTAGGGAAACAACTTGATTAGCCACTGGAAGACTTCTCTCAATTAAGGTAACAATGGATACTTGAGTTCATTTGGCATAATCTTGAAACTTTGAAGGAGAAAAATATGGTAGAAGAAACATTGAACACCTTTGAGTTCCCTACTGGAAATGTCTAGGGGAAACATCCAATGAAAAATATTCCTTTGTCATTCCTTCCAATTTTATAGGGTACTACTAGTGAAGATCTAGACACCTTTATTTTTTAGTTTGATGTCCTATGTGGGAGTTATGATTACACCACATGTTCCCTAAAGTTAAAATCATTCCTTGCTACTTTGAAGGGAGAAACTTTGAGGCGGTTTATGGGGCTTAGTGGTGAATCTATCTCTTCATGGGATGATATGAAGAAAACCTTCTTGGAAAAGTACCATGGTTATTGTGGGACTAGGGATCATAGGGAAGAGCTTTTCAAGATGTCACATAGAGAGGAGGAAATCTTAGAAGATTACATAGAAAGTATTCACTATGACTTGCAGAGATCCAAGCATACTAATCTGGATAAAGTCATTTTGAAGACCATTCTGATTAGAGGAGTGAAGGAAGGATGCTTAGATATGTTAAATCTCATGGGGAAAGGGGAAATATCTAAGGAAACCTATGAAAAAAAATTGCACATTTCTCTAGGAGCTCTACTATATCAACAAGAAATAAGGTCTCGACACGAGATGCCTTTGTTGGGATACAAAATTCAGTTAATAGTGGGGTGCAAAGAGTAGAGAATGGAAATGTGTTTGAAAATTTAAAAACTGATATAATGAGCTCTTTTTCCTCCTAGTTGGATATATTATAGTTGAAACAAAGGCAAATTGATATTGAACAATATTTGTCCATTTTTTTCCCTAAATGTAGGAAGAAGCATCCTCTTAGGTAATTCGCACTCAACAACATAGAAATATGCAACATTTGTGAAGAAGAGCACTCTATAGGACATTTCCCGTCATTTCCAGGACTAAAGACAATTTTCAATGAATTAAGGGATGATGATGAAACAATGTACTTCATCGGTTCCAAGAAACCATGGAAACATTGACCACTAGGTATGGTCCAAGATCCTTTCTCTTATTTTAATTCTTGGTCCAATATGTACAATCCTTAACAAGTTTATCATGAAATGCAATATCTTGTATCCCATTGGCAATTTCCTAATCCTCCTTTGGTCTAGTATCCAATGCCTTGGCCCTAATGGCCTTCTCCTCCAAACCAATCACTTACATGGCCTCAAGGATGGCATGTAACTACTTTTCCAAACCAAGTTCCTGTGTAGTTATCAATGTAGAAACAATAGTTGTAGCTTCCTACTAATTTACCAATAAGTATCCCTCATTTATGACCTTATTTACCTATATAGACTAACCCTAATCCAAAAAATAAGGAAACACAACAAGTTGAAGCACGAATTTTCCCTATTTATTGTATCTCACTTGTTGGGCATAATGAGGTACAATTACGATAAGGAAGAATAATAAACCATAGAGTTTCCCCTGTCATCAGAAAAAAAGAAGATATTTCACTTAGTGAGGAAACTCCAAACTAGGGATCGATGGACAAATAAGAGGTTGAAACCTTTGTAACAACCGATGATATTGTTACTACTGGGAACATTGTGACAATCGATACCACTATAACAACTAGTGTTTTTGATACAATTACATTTCATATAAAAGTTGATGCCACTTCTACTATAGGGCATGCAACAACTCAAGCTGTTATTAATACCGAGACTCTTTTAAGTACACCATATCGAAAAAGATTAACTGTAGCTAAGGATACCCCTCAACCTGAGTTCGTTTTTCTAAAAGAATTAGAGAATTTACATTTATGAATTCCACTACTTAAAGTAATTCAAGATGCTCTAATTTACTTAAAAATAGTGAGGGATCATTGTGACAAGAAACCTGGTAGGAAACCTCGACACCTGTTAATTTTTCAGATTGTTCTATGTTGTATCAATTAATTTAGCCCAAATTAATTCTTCATAAACAATGTATCGAATTATTAGATGTGTAAATAATCATAAACTATAAATGAAGATAGAACAATACATACAGTGACAAAGAAGACAATAGCACAAGCATAAGAGATAGTAGATTGGTCCAAGAATAGGGAAAAACCCCACTATGGGGGAAACCCTTTCAAATCTTCTTCTTCAATAGATTGTCATAAATTTTTTTTAGAAGAGAGTACAATGAGCCCAATACATATAATACATATATGCAGTGGAAAAAAATAGTTCAGATCTATAGATATGCATATCTACAACATCAAGATCACGAATCCAATAGATCACTAAAACCAAGTGATATCAACTGCCAAGTCCTAGATCTGAATCTAGGATACTGTCAACGATTGAACTGAAGCAACTATGACTGAACGACAGAAGTATGAAGGAAATGTGCAAGAAAATGAATGTGAACCAACTTATATTTTCCCATAAAATTCCTTATCCACGACCTCAACATGCTCAGCCCGCCAATGAAGCTTCCCTGGATGTGACCTAGACACTCTGTGCCCTCGACCTTGGTGTTGATAGGCTCGATTTCGCTTAGAAACCCTAGTCGTGACCTTAACACTCTCAACCCGCAGCTAGAAGATTAGCTGATACCTTGACATACTCAACCCATGGCCTTGGACCGAATACTGCAGTTTTGTGCCCGCAACTATGGTTCAGAAGACCCAAATCAGAGCGAGCTTCTCACCCATGATCTCGAACCCTCCATGAGCCTCTCCTGTCGAACTTGTGTGAGCCAAAACAAAAAAGATGATCCACAACAACAAGTGCAAGAGGAAAATATCATGATAAAATGTGTGAGAATGATCTTGAGGTTGCTTCTATTTATAGATTTTATTAGGGACTTCTTGGGGCTTTGACCAAATCCACATGTGTTGAGGCCGACACATTCCATGTCATTAATAAATAAAATAATTCATAACTTAACTTCTTCTTAACCGATTGGGGTGATCTATAGGTTCATTTTGGTCCTCTCGAAGACAGGAATCTAATTTAATTATATATTAACCATCTAAGCTATCCAAAGTGGAATTTGACTCTAGTTGCAAAAATTAATGCTCCCTCTCAACTAGGAATAATCCTACTTGGTAATGTGTGCATGTAGATCTTCACATCATGGTGTCGTGACGACTCAACCCCATATTCTGAAACTTTCTCGAAGCTAGAAGAAGAAGAATCAGGGAGAAATAGCTTCCACCCATACTAAGCAATATGATAATTCATCATACAGAGGAGCATATCTCCGACCCTGGAATCTCATCGGGGAGCTCATTCTCAACCCAGAATCACAAAAGGGGAGAAAATATCAACCCAGTCCTGTTTCCTACCAATCTTCCCATGAATGGATCTCATCAGTCATGTGGTAGAACACCTGCATCATAATCAACTTGGGTTTTACACCCCAAGTACACTCTCAACTCGTTGTCCGAATGAGGAGCGATATTACCATAAAGCCTTGCTTTAGGGTATGATGCCAACTGGGGTATACTATGCATAGAATAGATAGGGGAGAAACAACTCTGACCCTATGAAGATAGGGGAGAAACATATCAACCCTAGGTAACATATAGGCAAGTTCTTTATTGTCCAGAGATCCCCCAACCCTAGGAGTCCTCTCTCTCAATTCCTCAACCCGAGAGCTCAAGCAGGGTAGGAATATATTGCTTAATGTCCTCAATCAGTATTGCCCCTTATATGGAGGGGCTACACCCATCAGTCCAATATGTCTCTGAAGACCAAGAACTTTCCTTTCGGCAGTGCCATGGTGAGAATATATTCTATCTTCTCATCATTCAATATGTGGTGGAGTCGAACAACTCCTCTTTGCACCATGTCATGAATAAAGTGATATCAAATCTCAATACGCTTGGAGTTGTCATGAAATACAAGATTCTTTGCAAAATGGATCCAAATCTTATTATCACAGTATATCAATGTGGTATCTAAGACTTTACCAAATAGCCCACCAAAGAGCTTCCTTAACCAAAAAACTTCACAACTAGCTCTGCTAGCAACAATGTATTATGCTTCCCCAATGCTCAATGCTACCGAATTTTTCTTCTTTCTCATCCAGTGTATCATGGCAGAACCAAGGCTGAAACAAACATCCAGATGTACTCTTTCTGTCAGAGACATTACCTGCCCAGTCAGCATTAGTGTATCCATGAAGTTGGATATTTCTAGAAGAATATCTCAGACCAAGTGTGATCGATCCATGTAAGTATCTCAATACATGTTTCGCCGCAATCCAATGCGCATGAAGGGGCTCTGTCATGAATTGAATCAGTGTTTTAATTGCATAACATATATCTTGATGGGTGTTCATGAGGAACATCAGAGCCCTAATTAGTTGTCTGTACTGATGGATTTTCCATATCAGGTCTAGATGCTTTTCCACATAGCTTCTTGAAATTCATCTCCATCAGAGTAGTCATGGATTTGCACTCGGTCATACCAAACCTTTCTAGAAGATTTACTAAATACTTTCCTTGTGAGAGAAATATCTCTCCATGAATTTTCCACACCTCAATGCCCAAAAAGTAGTGCATGAGACCAAGGTATTTCATCTCGAATTCAGAGGCTAACTTCCTCTGACATTCAATCATCAACGGCTCACTTCCTGTTAAGAATATATCGTCAACATATAGAACCAAAATCATTGGCATACCTTGGAAAACCTTAAAATAGAGGTTTGGATCAATGTTGCTTCTTGTGAAACTCAGTTTCATTAGATAACTGTCAGTGCGTGCATACCAAGCTCGGGGGGCTTGCTTCAAACCATACAATGATTTCTTCAACCTGTGAACATGCGTTCTGCGATATTTCACTTCAAATCCCTGTGGTTGTTCAAAATACACTTATTCATGTAACATACCATGAAGGAAAGTGGTCTTACATCCATCTAATGAAGGGTCCAACCTTGACTAGCACCAAGGGAAACTATTGAACGGATAGTTATGTATCGAGCCATAGGAGAAAATATGTCATCATAATATTCTCCCTCTTTCTGAGAGAAACCTCGAGCTACGAACCTCGCTTTGTATTTTTTCAATGCTGCCATAGATTCCATGTTTGATATTGAATAACCACTTCAAAGTCACAATAGAATTCCCATGAAGTCTCGACACAACATCCCATACATCATTTTTCATAATAGATTCGTATTCCTCAACCATAGTATCCTTCCAAACTTGTTCTTTGGATGCTTCTTCGAATGAGGATGGTTTTAGCTTGAATAATGGTGCTCATATCAACTACATATACCTGATACCTTCATGGTTCCTTCCTTTCTCTGAAAGATCTTCAAATGGGAACACTTCTTTCATTTTCTTGTAGAGTTTCACAAAGATAAAGTGGTCTTTTCTTTGAAGGGGGATCACTGGGAGGTGGACCTAAAGGATACATAGGCTCCATGGCAGTATAAATATCATCTGACTCAGGCATAGAATTACCATATAGAATATCCCTGTCATCATCATCTTCCTTGGGAGGTGGAGGAAGGTCTCTTGCTTTACAAAGTGCTGCATTTTCATCGAAAGTTATGTCCTTGCTAATTTAAACCTTTCTTTAACCAGGAATATATATTATGTATGCCTTATATTTTCCACAGTAACCCATAAACATACCTTTTCTTCCTGTAGCTTCTATCTTGTTTCTTTTGTCTTTCAGCATATGAAAGAATATAAGACATCCAAATATACGAGATGACCGATGTCGGGTTTGTTAGCTGAAAATATTTCTTTGGGAGTCTTATTTTTCAATGCTTGAAGAGGCACTCGGTTTTGAATATATACAAAAACATGTGTGGCTTCAACCCACAAAAACTTTGGTACCTTTTGATCATGAAGTATGGCACAGGAAACTTCCAATATCGACCGATTATTCCTTTCATCTAAGCCATTCTTTCCAGGTGTATAAGGCACAATAGTTTCCTTCTGTTGCAGAATGATATGAATTGTTTTGACATGTATTCTCCTCCATTGGTGGACTTGAAAAATTTGATTCTTTTTATTGATTTATTTTCAACCAAAGCTTTGAATTCCTAAATTTTTTCAAAGGCTTCATCCTTGTGCTTGAGGCAGTACAACCATGTATTTCTTGAGAAATCGTCAATGAAGGTGATGTAGTAGAGATGACCATCAATAGAATGCACATGAATCGAATGCCATATATCTGAATGAATGAGATGGAGGACGTCAGTGTTCTTGTTCTTACTAGAGGGGAATGGTCCCCTTGTTTTATTTCCACTCATGCAACTTGGAAAAGATCCATCATGATGAGATTGAACATCAGCAATACCTGAGACCGATCTCTTCAATTTTGGAAGAGCATCATAGTGTAGATGAGACCTAATGTGAATGCATCTTTAATTTGTGAATCAACGGGCCAAGTTAAGACCTTTCCATTGATGAAGGCAACTCTCATCCCTTTATCTTATAATGTGGATATAGAAATCAATTTCTTCATTAGACCTGACACATACATAACATCATGCAACAACACTGATTCCCCAGAATTCAACTGAAACTTAACATATACAAAACCTTTTACGGGATGAGTGTAGTTATCTCCAAGAATGATTTTCAGTTTAGTCTCCCTCTCTACCAGATTAGAGAAAATTTCTTTGTATCCAGAGAAGTGATGAGTGACTCCACTATCAACCAACCAACTATCACACAAATCCGATGGAGAAGAACAAGTAAGTGCAGAAATGAGAATATATTGAGATTTATTCACAACATTACTTTCATACCTGGGAGCCCTTGACTTATTTTGAGCAGGATGTTTTTCTTCATTGTCACTTGAAGAACCTTTTCTCCTTTCATATCTTCTGTCCTAGTTTTCCCTTTGATTGTATCTTCTTATTTTATCATAGTTGTTGCTTCTGGTGTTGTATTGTGGCCTCTTTATCTTCTCGGGACAATCATGTGAATAATGACATTTCTTGTGGCAATTATAGCATTCAATATGGGATAGTGATCTATCATTCCTTCCTTTTGAGCTTTGAGGAGGTTGTTTTCTTGAAGGGTCTCCTTTTGACCTCTTCCTTTTGTTATGGGAGAAATAGGCAGTGGGATATCCCTCTTCATGCTTCTGAATTCTCCCTCTTGCTATCATTCTTGATTATTCTTGAGCAATATTTCCAACAATTTCATCAAATGACAAAAGAACGTTGATGTTTCTTATTGTAGTAACGAATGTTTCTGAAACAGAAGTGAGACCTCTAAGAGTCACGACAACCAACTCTCTATCATGGACATTCTCTCCAACCCTCTGTAGTTGATCTCTAAGACGAGAGATCCTCATAATGTATGAATAAAAATTTTACCATTGTTCATGTTCATTTCCTCAAGTTGATCTTTCAAAGTGATGGTCTCATTTAGATTTTTGATTTCATACATACTGAATATTTTTGTCATACTTGTCTTTAGACTTTCTTAAATTCCCAACATATGCAAGTAAATGATCTTGTAAACCATCAACTGTAATTTTATTTACATTGGACTCACCTTTCTTATATTTTTTCTTGATAGAAGCAGAGGCATTTTCTGGAGGCTCGTGCATATTTCCTCGAATGTATTCTAACACATCATTTCTGTCAGCCATGATCTCCAATCTTACTTTCCATGCAACAAATTTTGATGCATCACCCAATTTCTCATGCTCCTTTAAGGTAGAGGAAGACATCTTAACTTTGGATTGTAGATCTGCTTTCTGATAATGAAGGCTTCACTGCTTGCCTTCTCTTGGGCTTGTCCTTCACCTTAGCTTTGATACCATGTTAATTTTTCAAATTATTCTATGTTGTATCAATTACTTTAGCCCAAATTAATTCTTCATATACTATGTATCTAATTATTAGTTGTGTAAATAATCATAAAATGTAACTGAAGATAGAACAATACATGCAGTGGAAAAAAAGACAATAACACAACCATAATAGACAAAAAATTGGTCCAAGACCAGAGAAAAACCCCAATATGGGGGAAACCCTCTCAAATATTCTTCTTCAATAGATCGTCATGAAAAGTTTTCAGCAGAGAGTATAATGAGCCCAACACATATATGGAGCAGAAAAAAATAGTTTAGATACAGAGATATGCAAATCTACCACATCAAGAGCATGAATCTAATAGGTCACTAAAACCAAGTGATATCAACTACCAAGTCTTAGATCTGAAACTAGGATGTTGTCAAAGACTGATCTGAAGCAAATGTGACTAAATTATAGAAGTATGGAGGCACTGTGCGAGAAAATAAATGTGACCCAACTCATATATGCCCAAAACATCCCTTATTAGTGACCTCAACACGCTTAGCCCAAGGCTGAAGCTTGCCTAGCCATGATCTAGATACTCTGTGCCTGTGGCTTTGGTGCTGATTAGCCCAATCTAGCTTAGAAACCCTAGCTGCGACCTTAACACTCTCAGCCTGTAGCTATAACAGTTTAGAGGCCACTTTGACATGCTAAGCCCATGGCCCTGGCCTTAATACTATAGTTTTGTGCTTGTGTTTATGGCTCGAAAAACCCAGATTAGAGCGAGCCTCTCGCCAGTGACCGTGAACCCCGCGCGATCCTATCCTGTCGAACCTGTGCGAGCCAAAATAGAAAAGAAATCCACAAAAAAAAATTTCAAGAGGAAAATATCATGAGCGAATGTGTGAGAATGATCTTGAGGTCACTTCTATTAATAGATTTTGTGAGGGAGATCTTGGGGCTTTGACCAAATCCACATGTGTTGAGGCCAACCATTCTATTTCATTAATACATAAAATAATTCATAACTTAACTTCTTCTTAACAGATTGGGGCGATCTATAGGTCGATTTTGGTCCTCTCAAAAATATGAATCTAATGCAATTATAATATTAACCATCTGAGTAGTCAAAAGTGGAATTTGACTCTAGTTGAAAAAATTAACAAGACCCACCTACTATTATGTGGTATAAAAACTACCAGAATTAATGTTAGGGGAAGTTCCAACTACCATGCATGAAGATCCCATCAATCCAACAATCAATGTTAAAATTGGAGGAACAACGATTGAAAATACTCTAGTTGACTTGGGTGCTGCAATCAATATAATGGCCAGGGATACCTTTGAGTTGTTTGGGTTTACCAATCTAAGACCGACCCCTACTGTGCTAGAACTGGATGATAGGTCTAAAATTTGTCTTGAGGGAATACTAGATGATATATTTATTTTAGTTGACTCTTGGGAGTACACAGTTGAATTTGTGGCACTACAACCTAAGACATGCTTGGGAGAACAACCCATGATTTTAATAAAACCTTGTTTAGCCAATGCAAATGAGTCCATCATTTATAGATTAGGATTTATGACCATATTCTATGGTAATAATACCAAGACTCTGGTTCTCTATCCTCCAGACAAGCCAAGTGTTGATTAATAAAGGAGATAATACACGACCAATCCTTAATATTATCAAGGCTGTATATTTTAAAAATGAAACAAAGGACGATACCATCAACAATTTTATTAATGAACCCTTTGCTATTACATAACCAATGTTCCAAATATTGAGCTCTATAATGGAAAAATCCAATGAGGATGAAGCGACTAATGATTATTTTACAAAATAATTACCAAATTCCAAAAATCTCAAGATTATTCCAATAGTTATTGAGCTTGGAAATACCTTGGACATTAATCCTAATCTATCTCCTGCACAAATAAAGAAGCTAGTACAATTGTTGATAAAGTATAAGGAATACTTTGCATGGGACTATAAGGACATGAAGGGTATTCACCATTGCTTATGCACTCACTATATCTATTTAAAATAGGGTTCCCATCCTTTTCGATAAGTTCATTGAAAAATTAACACAACCTTGAGAGATGGCGTGAAAGAAATTCAAAAAACTCTTAAATGCAAAATTCATCTACATGATTTTTGACATTCAATGGGTATCTCCACTTGATGTTGTTCCTAATAGAAATGAAAAGTGGAGAATCTGTGTGGAATACATGGATATTAATAAATCCTCTCAGAAGTACCATTTCCCATTGGTTTGTATTGATCAAGTCCTTGACACCCTATTCGATAAAATGTGTATTTATTTATTAATTTTTTTACAGGTTTAGTTGTCATAATCATATTTAGATTTCCCTTGAAGATCAAGAAAATACTACTATCTTCACCTACCCTTGGGTACATTTCTTATAGTGCCCTCCCATTTGGACACCATGATGCTCCAATATCCTTCCAATGAGCAGGGAAAATTTTAAGGATGGAAATTTATCTTAAAGATTGGAAACCTTGGCGAATCCTACTAATCCATAATATGCAAACTATAAAATGATTGGTGATATTTTAGTAAAAATATTCAAAAGTCTAATGATTTTATATAGTCTCTATAAAATTTTGGTGATTTTTAAGGTATATTAATTTTTTCTTATAAAATTTGGATGAATAATTTTTAGGAAAAAATGGGAATTGGCGAATATTATTTTTTTTGGAAAAAGCATGGAAAATTAGCCCATCTACGAATATTAGCCCCTAAAATTTTCCCTGCCAACGAGCCATGCTAGAAATATTTTTTTATCTTGTTAATGACTGTTTGGAGATTTTCATGGATGATTTCACACCATATGGAGATGAATTTGATGAAGTTTTAAATAATCTCTAAAATGTGCTTAAATTTTGTATATAGTCTCATCTTTCTCTTAGCACTGAAAGTGCCATATGATGATTAACAAAGGGTCTATGCTGGGGCAATATATCTTTGTTGTAGGTGTTAGCACTGGTATTTGCATCCCACCCATCCCACCTTATTTTACTCTGCTTTCACCCCATCTCCGTCATTATCATTGACCTCACTTCATTTTTAAAACATATTTCCCAAGAGTCCCATAGTCATCATGGTCATCATTAAGCTCATTCTTCCATGTTGTGCCATCATTAGGTCATAGGGTCAAAATCATGAAAATTGGTCATTTCACCATCAAATTCATCTTTTGAAGGAGTATTAATAGTCAAAGGTATTCAACAATTTCAGGTTCTAAAACTATCATTTCCAAATAAGTGGCTTTGTGTTTACCATATTTGTCTCTCAGTTGTGCTTGGAAAGCTCATTTCCCTCTCCTAGGGTTTTGAGGGAATTTTTCTTGGTTTCATGACTTCCATAGTTAAATAATCAACAAGACTTGTATCTTGATGCTCTTACACCTTACCATATCCTTAATATACCTTCCTAAACACTTCCCATCACTCCTATCCCTGAAAATAATCATTTTCCCACAAGTCCTAGCCTATTGCTACAATTTGACACTTTTCGAGACTAGGCCTGTGTTTTTCCCTTTTGGACCCCTTCCCCTCACTAATTTCTATAAATTACACTTCCATACACTCTATAACATCTATCCCTATCCCCCAAAATTTCCCCAAGAATTTAGACAGCCCCTAACCCCTTCATTCCCCTCCCTATACAAGGTAGTCCTAAATCCCCTGTTTTGCCTACACCAAACCCTAATTTGCTCTCCCACTGAGCTAGGGTTTTCTATGGAATGAGAGACATATGAGCATAGGAGGTATAATGGAGGTAATTTTAGCAAGTATTAATACATTCCAAACTCATAAATATCATGCCTCCATCATTTTCCAAGAAGTCATTCCAAAAGTCAAGTCATTTGCCACTCATAGGGCCGATTTTTTTTCAAACTGGGTTTCTGACGAAAAAAAGATGAATTTGAAAAAAGTGAGAGAAGATTTTTTCAATCATGGGCCAAGGAAGAAAAAAATCCTTCAGTGTTTACACAGGTGTCATGGTTTTGGAGAAATGTAAAAAAAACAGGTGCTTCAAGAGGTTTTCTACACTTCTGAAGTGACCTTGGGAAAATCCAGTGTTCTCCTAGATGGAGTGTCCAAATCACTTGCTTGATAAGTCAAATGATAAATAGAAAAATATATCTTTCCAATTAGCTATCATGAGATAAATTTGGAGTTGAGGAAGGCCTCCAAACATTTCCTGCAACAACACTCTGCATTTTTTCACCCTCATTCTGCACTTTTTGAACAGTCTTGGGAAAATCAACTTTTGACAAGGTAAATAAACTCCAATAAGAAAAAAAAAGGTATATCTAGAAATTATATAGAATAATGTTTCTAACGAGCTATCCTGGGCCTGATTTGGACATGGGAAACCTAGTCAAAATGAGCCTGCAAGTTGGTGGTAAAATGGCGCTTCATGTTTAACAATTGATTGTTTTTTTCTACAAATTTGAATTTTACCTTGGGGAATCATGTTTTTTCCTCATGTAATTGATGATGTAAATGTAATTATCATGTTTTTACTATTACCTAGGGTAAATACATTAGGTTAAAACTCATGATGAGGTGTAATGAATCTGTTTGAAAAAAGTTAGGGTTGAGTCACTTTGACCACCCTACATTTAGGTTTCAGTTCAGACTTTAGTGGATCAACTCCTCCTCTCATGGATTAGACCCTTAAGGTTGGGAGAGGTTGTTTGAGGCCTATATAATGTTATTTTGACTGATTTTCAAGGGTGTGGGTTGGAATCAGTTTCATTTTTCTAGTTGATCAAGGGAACTTGTACTCAGTTTTGGCCAAGCTAATAAAGACGAGTTGCAACTACATTTATGGGATACCTGTGGTATTGAATGTCTATCATAGTTTCTTCTTCGGTATCATGTGTTTGAATGTATTTTTCATATTCACTTTCATTTCTATGTTATGATCTTTTACAAGTTAGAAATTCAGAATACATGTTTGCCATGCTCTGTTTTGGGTAACTGATCTTATTTTGTTCATTATCTTCTGTCTGAGAGAAATAAATCTCTTATGATTCTCTCAGCCTTAAATTTTCTAAACCATTCCATAACCGTTCTCTTCAAGTGATTGACATTATACCTACCTTGCCCCATGTTGAACCCTTAGTTAAACTGAGAAGGGGGGGGGGGTTTGAATCAGTTTAACACATTCATGGACTTTTAAACAGACCTTTAAACTTATTTACAACTTAATTTCATGATCAACTTTATATATGAGCAATCTTAATATGTGAGAAGCAAGTATCAAGGTAATGTGACAGCAGACTTAATATGAGAGCAGCAAGTATTAAGCAGATTGGATAAACCATATCAACACATAAACATCACACATAGAGACAACATATATAAGTGGAAACCCATAAAGGGAGAAAACCACATCTTATTATTGTTGTGATGCAAAGGCAAGCTCCAACTCCCTCTCACCACTGATTTTCTGTAGGCACCAACCTACAGGAGGCTCCTACCTCAATTCTGCAAGCTACGACTTGCAAGGAAGCTCCAACTCCCATCAATTTTCTGCAGGCACCAACCTACAGGAGGCTCCAACATCAGTCAGCTACAACTGACATCTATCAAGCTACAACTTGATAGGGAAGCTCCAACTTCCTCACTCTTTCATAGTAAAAACACTTGCTGCTTTACCTTGGATATCAACTCTGTTCTGTACCTTCTTCATTGCTGTCCTCCAGCTTTCTTACCTGTCTTATATCATCTCTGACTCTTCACAGCTTCTCTTTCAGCTCCTCCTTCTTCTTATCTTCTCTGCCTCAATTCTACATTCTCTAACCTCTCTATGCATATCAATGTGACATCATATATAGAGTTCATCATATGACTGTTTGTATTCTATAGGGAATTTGGAGTGAACAACCATGACTCTTTGGCTTCTGCCTTCTCATTCATTTGTCCAATTCATTTAGAAAAAATATAACAATATGTACAAATTTCAGTATTACAGTGGGATTTTTGTTTTCCTCTGGAGACTTGCCAATGCATCACAAACAATATAAAAACATTTACATTCAAATTTTCAGTTACAATAAAAAAATTTCACTCAGGCCTTTTTCCGGTCCTTGGCTTGCTGGTTTTGTCTTTTCTGCTGCTGTCACTGGCTTTTTCAGTTTCTGCTTACTCTCCTCCTTTCTGTGCATGTACACCTGTCAAACCCACATTTTCATTCCTGTACATATTCACCTGTTCACTGCAAATGTGTATCCGCTGTATATATAACTGATTTACCAGATTAGTCCCAACTAAATCCACAATATGGCAATCGTTACATGTGGAAGCTTTTCTTATTTTATGGTTCAAGCCATATTCAATTTCATTTCTTCAACTCTTAATCGAAGGCTAACTTCATTTTCTGAATCTTCGAAATCATTATTCGAATCCTGCACCAACTTGGGCTCTTCACATATGATTATCTGAATACATACATACATACATACATACATACATACATACATACACACATATATATATATATATATATTTGGTCACAACACTATCAACTCACATTAAACTCTCTTTGTGCATATAAAATGCATCCGAGAAATTTCCTCCAATACAAATCCATGATTTGGCAACCTCCAATGTTTAATTCTTGAGCAGGTAATTTAACTACTGTGCGGAACCTACTTCTTCAAAAGGTTATAAAAAACCCACAATGCATATAATGTGCTCCTTTATCAAAACTCAATCAAACCCCATATTTAAGGTTTGCCATTTAACCGTGCCTTTCCTCGTATAATAATGCCAAGCACATTATTATAGTATTCCGCAACTTTCAAACTCCCTTTTGTAAGGTCTGCATTCAAATATCATAAGATCTTCGACCTTGGTTTAAACCATAACTCGGACTCAAACCCCAACAGATAACATATATATACATATAAATCCTCAGGCCCCACATATTCAATGGTTATTTCAATTGAATCTTCGCTTTATTATAAGAGGTCCTTATATAGTTGTCCACAGCTTTCATACTCACATATACCAATTTTATACGCGCGCCTTGTGATAATTCATATCAATGATAATATGTTAACATGTATTATATCCTCCGTCAACATTATAACAAGCCTTTGACTCAGAGTTAAACCCAGCACTAAAATATATTTATATAACCTTTCGGGCCCACACAAACACCTGAAATACCTTTCTGTATCCTTCACGCATTATTTAACGCCACCATAATATAATAGTTGGGGTCCAGCACTAACATGCCTTGTGAATCGACGGTTAATACCTCATCGCCCTGCAATCAACCAATCCGACGGTTATCGCGTTATGTAAATGCTCGGGCCTTATCACATCTAAATCACGCGATCAAAGTGGGTCCCGGTAGTTAAACTGCCCTTCGCATCCGACGGTTGCAGGCTTATCGCGCTCCAATCCCGAATCCGACGGATCTCGTGCAATATTGTGAAATTAAAATGCTCGAGGGTTAAAACTCAAAATTTGCGCGATATGAATGGTTTTCGAAAACCACTTATGGCCATGTGTTGACCAAAGACATATATCGCGTTGTTTTTGACAATTCCTCTTACCACTTTTAAAAAAACGCGATACTACTGGTTTTGTGGCTTGAACCCATGTTCACTGTTCATTGGCTCATGGTTCCGTTTAACCGCTTGATCAAGGTTCTGCCCTTTTAACACAAGGTTCCAACTTAACTTCTTCTTCAGTTCCTTTATATATAAGTTCTGCTTCTTTTATATTACTTCTGCACCACCGAAAATTACTTCCGCCTTCATGAATTCCCTTCGCCATCGATTTATTTAGGGTTTCAGTGTAACTCGGCGCCATCACTGTGTAACTTTATTTTAATGTAATTCTGCCTCTGTTATTTGTTTATCTTTGTTAAAATTGTGGCTTCACCACTGTTCCACTGACTTCTGGTTTTGCTGTGCCTTTAAACAACTCCACTCTCTTACAACATAAGTCACTGTATCTCCCATTTGTTGCGCATCCAAATTGAGTTTTATCTGCATCTAACTGAAGTAACCCTTCTCTCCTTCTACCTCCATTTTATGTCAAGCGTTCAATGCTGCATTTCACAAAGATTAATTCGTTCCACTCAGAGGGTAATAACTCAAATTCCTCCTCAATATAATAACTCAGGAAAGAAGAATCGAACCCTCTCTCAACTATACTCTGTCCCCCCCAGATCTCTCCAGATCTTTTGCTCTCTGCTTCATATCTCATGGCCCCTCTTCTTGCCTCTCTTTCTCTGCTTCTTGTGTGTCACCTTTGTGCTACTTTGCTTCTCTTTTTGCTGCCTCTTCTACTTGTCTTATGCCCTCTCTGCTGCTTCTGCTTCTTGTCTGCTTCTTTGCTGCCTCTGCTACTTCTTTGCTGCCTTTGCCTCTCTGCTACTTTACTTCTCTCTTTTCCATCAATGAAAACATTTACAATAGTCTCCCCCTTTGGCATTGATGGCAATACACTTCCTCTGCTTTCCTTTTAGAAGACCCTTTCTTCTGTTACTTTCTTTTCCTCCCCCTTTGACATCAATGACAAAGGGTTGCCCATTTCCTGGTGTGGTTTTCAACCGTTGTCCATAAAAATCTGATCTTGAGGACCTATTCCATGCTCTGCTCACTTGCTCTGGTTCTTTTGTGACAATATTTGGTGACTGATCCCCCCCTGGAATGATGTTTTCTTTTCTGATCTCCCCCTAGAACGATGCTTTCTTTTCATGTCAGAGAGTAACATCTGCAGACACTACTCCTAGTTTGTCTCTTAGATATTCGAATGGTTCTTTAGCAAGGGGTTTTGTGAATATGTCTGCTACTTGTTCCTTTGTTGGTACATATTCCAGCTTTACTACTTTCTGTGCTACTTGTTCTCTGAGGAAGTGGTACTTTATTGGGATGTGCTTTGTTTTTGAATGAAGTACAAGATTTTTTGATATACTTATTGCACTTGTATTGTCACATTTGATAGAAATAGGTTCATCAATGCTTACCTTCATGTCTTGGAGAGTTTGTTTCATCCACATTATTTGTGTGCAACAAGCTACTATTCCTATGTATTCTGCTTCTGCTGTAGATAGAGAGATGGAAGTTTGCTTCTTGCTTAGCCATGCCACCAGAATTTTTCCTAAATAGAATGTTCCTCCACTTGTGCTTTTCTTGTCATCCACACAGCTGGCCCAATCTGCATCTGTATATGCTGTCAAAGTGAAGTTTTTTCCTTTTGGATACCATAGCCCATCATCTGTATAGGTGATGGTCTTTGCTTAATCACCTTCAGATATGTCTTTATTAAACCCTCAGGAAACAAATGTAATAAATGTTTCACAATGCCATTATTTGTTGATATTAAATGGAATTATGTGAAGAATATGAAGGAAGGAAGCCCAAATTGATATGCTGATAAACAATATCTACCACTTTAAACTTCAGAAGAACTTTTAGACATAGAATTAGTTAAAATGAAGGAGCGCCCATTAAGGATTTTAACCCTTATTCACATATGTAAAAAGAGACCTGCAGCTTCATTACTTCATTTTATTCAAGGACAAAAAATACAGAATGTAAACTGGAAAACATATCAATATTAACAAATTCCAAAACCTTGCTCTTCATTCATTAATCATTTGAAAATTGAGTACAAAATTTGCAGTTTGAAGGTCCAAAACTTGGAACATTTCTCTTTCATGTCTAACTCTTTAAATACAATGAAAAGTAGTTGGTAACTGCTAAAACTACTCCTAACTGCTTTAACTACTTAGGACTTCGTGAACTACCTATTACAAGTCATCTAAATGTATTATTACAATTACATTTTCTTAAAAGAGACAAAATAAAATAAAAAATAAATCCTAATCTATTTGCTGAATATGAATTGATGCTGCTGCTGCTACATTCTCTTGATTTGTTGCTTTGTTATTCTGTGAAGTTGAGGGATCTTTAGGGAGATCAGTCATCCAGGCTCTACATTTCTTCCACACCTTAATGTTTGTCTTCAGTGAATTAATCAGCCTGTGATATTCCAGTCTAAAGGTAGTAATCCTATTGAATGATGGTCTCTCTGTAAACAAGGTCTTCACCAACCATAACAGCTGAAAGTGTCTATGAAGAAAATTAATCACTTTCACTCCTTTTAGGAACTAAGTCTTTTCATGAGTGTTGTCCACCTTACTTTTAGCCAATACCAGTAGAGGTTCATAAGACTCCCATGGTAAAAGACTGCTTCCAAGGCCCCAACATGATGGCAAACCTGCCCTGGTTCTTTTGTCATATAAATTGTCGAACTTGCTGATTGATTCATTGATCTCTGTCAACTTTTTCTCTGTAGTCTTCTTGCAATTATTTTTAACAATCAGTTTCTTAATATCCACAACACATGAAATCCTATCTTTAATATCATTCTCTTCCAACTCTTGGTCAGTCTTGGAATCAATAAAATCAATAAACTCCTTTGCCCAGATGGCTTTGTGAATTGTCTTCTGTTTGTCTGCCATAACTTGTTATTTGAAATCTCTAATAATGTAGATAGAAATGCTTTCGAATTAATCACATTGTTAGGATTAGGTCGACGTTTCGAACCAGCTAATGTGGTTCATCCTCAGGACAAGGTGGAGAGATTAATCAAACTCAAAGAATAAATAGAGGGGATGCATCATTACCCGGAAATAGCCGATGAGAACTAGCTATTAATAAATAGTCGTTAGGACTAGCTGTTAAGAACTAGCCGTTGGAAATTTAGTTAGTTGAAAATAAATTAATTTAATTAAAATCCAATTAATTAATTAGATAAATTTGTTAAAAGGAGGTTAAAATAGAGCTAGGATCTTGTTTTTATAGAGTAATTGCTTGATTGTTAAAATATTGAATGGTGTGTGCAATTACTTAATCTAAGAGATCAAAGTTGTTAATTCCAGTTCACTGAGTGTGTGAGGTAGAGTATTCAGAATAGTTCTTAGCAAAATCATATTTTATTTATTGTCAAGACATTGAAGTTGGTATGAAGTTTCTCTCATTTTAGGGTTTGAATCCAAATACAGTTTTTGAATGCAAGATTCATTCTATGATTGCTTAGCCTTAGTTATTAGATTAAATTGTAATTGCAGGTAGATTAGGTCTTTTAGCTTCCTCAGAGTGTAGGGTTTTGGATTTCGAATGTAATTTTGAATTGATGAGTTGGTGTGTGGAGTTTACTTAATTAGGAATTTTCTTTCATAGTTGGTTGAAGTATAACCTGTAGTGAAGAATTGGGTTTTCATTCAAGTACATATTCCACTGAAGAATAGAATAGGTTAAGTTAATAAAGATTTTAAGTTTTTAAGTTGAATTTGATTATTGATTTTGCTAATGTTAGTGAGATGGTTTGATTTCTTTCCGAAAGTTGTTTTTTCATAAGAATTCATGTGTTTCATTACGGAGCTGATCATCATAAGGAAACATTAAAACTCTGACTTAGAAACTGAATCAAGAAAGAGCAATGCAACTCGTGTTTATGAGCCCGGATTGACATATAAGTATTGGAGGATTAATCTAGCAATTATTTCTGCAAAAAAATTTGGCGTCGTTGTCCGGGAGTTGTAATTTCTGATTCAGGTAATTATTACTGTCTGAGTTTTAGGGATCTTGCAGGGCTGTCAGAGGGTGAAGAGAGTACGGTAAGACATGAGTGAAGAGCCACACATCCACTTTTGTGGGGTTTCTCCAAAGTCTGACCAATTAATACTTGTTCTTAAACTTCATCTTCCATTTATTTATGCGTAGAAGTAGAAGTAGACCTAGGGATAATAGAGGTAGATTTATTTCTAGTTCACAATTTCCTGAAACTTTTGGTTCGACAAAAATCCCATTAACTAATCCCGTTGATCGTTACACAGGAACTAAGTACGAAAAATGGAGCACCAGGGGGAAGGAGATTTTACAAGGAGAACTCCCAATTCAGGAAGGAGTAAGGCAGTTGTCCATTGAATCCTTTTCCAGTCATCTTAGCAGCAACACATCTGCAATCAACATGGAAAAAAATGAAGGGAAGAACATGAACAATAAATGAAACCAGGAAGAAAACCATGGAGAGGGAGAAGGCCCAAGGATGCCTTTCTTTGGAGGAAATGAGGATGGACCTAGAAACAATTATGGACTGAGGGGAGGACCGGAAGAAGAAGACGAAGAAACCACCTTTGGCTTCCCCATCCTGAATGTAACCAAGAATGTCACCATGAAAAGCATACCAATGACCTCTCTTCCACTCTTCTATGGTAAATCATCTGAAGACCCTGATGCTTTTTTTTTCGAGTTCGATATTTTATGCATAAGCTATAATTATTATGATGATGCCCATAAACTCAAGCTTTTCCCAGCCACCCTGAAATATGCAGCCCTTAGGTGGTTCATGATCCTGGGAGAAAACACCATTTACTCTTGGGATGATATGAAGTTTGTCTTTCTTAGGAAATACTAGGACTTCTGCAAAAGTAAGGACATAAACGATATTCTTAGGATGCAACAACTAGATGATGAAAGCCTAAAAGAATATCTTGAATGCTTCCTGTATCATTTTCACAAATCTCGAGGGGCACATATAGATGAGAAAACTGTCAAAACGGTCTTTCTAAAGGGATTGAGAGATAAATGCATCGAAACCCTAAACCTTGTAAGTGGTGGGGACATTTATAAAAAGCCTTTTGCTGAAGTAGCCTAACATTGTCGAACTTATTCAAGGAGTCAGGCTAAAGTAGGCGAGAAGCTCTGCAACAGTCTCTGAGATATTGCATCCAGAAATTAGAAACCTACAACCAATACTGTCACTAGAGTCAAACTAGGGAACCTACTGGAAAAATTTAAAACATATATTTTAAACACCATTGGTAACCAACTTGACACCATGAAAGCCAAAAATAAACAAGAGGACGAAAGAGCTTCCATGGCAATCTGTTGTCCTAAATGCAGAAAAAAAATATATGGAAAGGGACTGTCCCATTAACATCCTTGAGGTTTGTGGGATTTTCGCTTTAGAACATGCAACTAGGAAGTGTCCAGATCTTCCCGGTTTGCAGGCTATCTACAAGGGGAATACTGAAGCAAATGACCCATCACAAGAAATCAAGAAACCCTTTTGGAGAAGCCTCAATCAAAACATGTTTCCAGAACCTAGTCCCCAAGGGTATGGTCAGAATCAACCTTGAAATTTACAGCCATCTTACCCCCCTTGGGCCACTCCTCAGACGAAAAATACTCCATGGAACCAGAATTGGAGGGAAAATCCTTATACCAACCCGTATCAGCCCCAAAATTAGTTTTATGCGCCTTAACCAAACATGCCAATCACCTCGTACAATTCGACCATGCAATCCTATCAGCAAGGGTATAATCCACACACATATCAACAACATTTGCTGCCACCCCCTTTGTTGCAAAATCTTTTACCTGCACCATCTGACCCATCATCTTCGCAGGCACCTCAAACTTTTAACCCACATCGCCCTACATTATAGCCTACACAACCCGTACCTAAACCAAATCATAATAGACCACCTCAACCTGCACAAAACATAAATATCCAGCCTTTTCCTACATACATGAGCACTTTCCTCCCAATGAATGAAATCCAACTATGATCAGGGAAGAAAGTCACCAAGGGGAAATAAATTGTTGTCATATAGGAAGAGGTCCCTTCCACATCATCTGAAAACCACTTGCAAAATGAAAAACAAAAACCAACGCAAAAAGAAGAATCAAGTGAACCACCATACCCATAAATACTTCTTGTAAATAAAGAAGAGACTCTGCTTGAATACAATCTGGAAAACGAATTAAGGAATGTCTGCATCAAAATTCCACTTTTGCAAGCTATTAGAGACATCCCTATCTACACAAAAATTTTCAAGGATCTATGCACTAAGAAGCCAGGTAGGAAAGGGCATAAGGACCAAAAAGTAAACATTTTAAGCCAAATGTCCACCATGATTTATGACTTTCCTGCGAAGTACAATGACCCTGGGAACCCCATTGTCACCATTGAGATAAACAGAGTACTTCTACCTAACACCCTTGTGGATTTAGGGGCGACAATAAATGCAATGACATATGAAACAATGACATATTTGTGGTTATTTGGGCTTAAACAAACCCCTATCATTTTAGAAATGGAAAATAAATTCGTTGTCAGACCAATGGGAACCCTAGTAGACATAGTGGTCATTATTGCTTCCTGGAAATATCCTATAGACTTTATTATCATTTCCCTAAAAACCTCTAGACCTGGACACCTTTTTGTTCTGGGATGCCCTTGGTTGGCAACTGTTGATGCTGTCATAGGGTGCAGAAACAGAGAAATGATTATTTCCAATGGTCCCCACAACCAAAATTTGTCTATTTCCCCCCCTGCTCAAACAACTGTTGAAGTACCATTATGGCTTGAGAGTCCTTATGGAGACAAAGACTGTATGTTTCCTTTGTTGTCATTAGATCCGTTTAGAGGTCTCCAAGAGCAATCCGATGAACATATTTTGCAGCAGTTTTTATCTTATATTTCCTGTATCGATGATCCTATTTATTTTAATGGTTATCAACATGTTTTCAGTTCTATTTATGTTAATGGTTATCAACATGTTTGCAACAATAGAGGAAAGCCATGAACTCACCATAGAGTGTGTAGAAATAATCGAAGGAAAGACTTTACATATCAGTACAGAATTGACTATAGAGAAAAAACAACAACTGATTAGTATGATTCGTGACAATATGGTGATTTTTCTTGGGATTACCTGGACATTAGGGGCATCCATCTAGACACCTGCATCCACCATATTTATAGCAATGAAGAAATGAGACTTGTCCAATAGCCACAAAGTCGTATGAACCCAACGTTAAAAGACATTGTCAACTATGAGCTTGAGAAACTTCTGGCTATGAAATTAATCTACCCCATTTCAGACAGTAGGTGCCGAAAAAGAATGGCAAGTGGCGTATCTACGTCGATTACAGAGAGTTGAAGAAGGCCACATTACGCGACTACTTTCCATTGCCTTTCATTGGTCAGGTACTCGACACGCTTTCAGGTAAGAAGTATTTTTATTTTCTAGATGGATACAACAGTTATAATCAAATACTAATAGCTAAAGAGGACCAAGAAAGGACTACCTTTACATGCCCTTTGGGTACTTATGCATATAGAGTCCTCCCCTTTGGTCTTTGTAACGCCCCAACCACTTTTCAGAGATCTGTACTTGCCATTTTATTTGGTTTGATCCATGACTGTCTGGAGGTCTATATGGACGACTTCAAATTCTATGGGGATGACTTTTCCCAAGCTTTGGAAAATCTATAAAAGGTATTAATTCGTTGTCAAGAAGCTAATCTAGCCCTTAGTAGCGATAAATGTAGAATGATGCAAACTCAGGGAATTGTTTTGGGCCATCATGTGTTGCTGGAAGGAATTAATGTTGATCCAACAAAAATCGAGGTAATCTCGCACATCCCTATTCATAGTTCACAAAAAGAGGTAAGAATATTTTTGGGACATGCAAGTTATTATCGACATTTTATTGAAATTTTTTACTAGAATTGTAGCACCATTGGTTAAATTGTTCACTAAAGATGTTCATTTTGTGTGGAATGTCGATAGTCAACAGGCTTTTCAGATATTGAAGGACAGATTGTCCACTGCTTCAGTATTGAGAGGACCAAACTAGTCCTTACCATTTCACATTTGTACAGATGCTTCAGACACTAGACTAGGAGAAGTCCCGGGACAAAGGGAAGCTTGAAACCCCTACGCTATTTATTTTGTTAGAAAAAATATTTCCCCTACCGAATTGAATTATATTGTCACTTAAAAAGAAATGTTAGCAGTTGTACATGTTATAGGAAAGTTTAGCCATTATATTATCGTTTATGATACTTTCGTCCATACCGACCATTCTGCTATTATATTTTTAATGAATAAACCGATTACGAATGGTAGAATAACTAGATGGTTGTTTCTATTACAAGAAGTCAATACAACTTTAATTTATAGGCTTGAAAGAGATAATTTTGCAACTGAATTCTTATCTCATTTGAATATTGTACAGGGAAGCACGCCGACTCTAGTGCCCGATGAGTTTCCAGATGAAGCATTATTTTTCATTTTTTCCATTACTCCTTGGTTCGTTGATGTTGCCAATTATCTGGTATCAGGGAAATTGCCTGAGAATATGTTTGCCCGGGAAAAACATTAATATTGTCAAGCGCAGTGCTAACTACTCCTAGATTGAGGGAGACTTGTTCTATAATGGGCCGGATTTGATCATGAGGCGATGTGTGGGGGAAGATGATATGCATGATGTTTTGAGAGCCTACCATACTGAGCCTTGTGGGGGGCACTTTTCCGATAAAAGAATCGCATACAAGGTTCTCCATACTAGGTACTATTTGCCTTCACTTTTTAAGGATGCCAATAAGTTTGTTTCTAGTTGTGTCACTTGCTAGCGGATGGGGAGACCAGTTCCATCCGATGAGATGCCTCTTCAACCACAAATAGCCATTGAACCTTTTGAGAAGTGGGCATTGGACTTTGTAGGGCCCATCTCCCCAATGTTGAAAAAGAAAAAGTATATTTTGGTATGAACAGACTACGTCACCAAGTGGGTGGAGGCTAAGGCGTCATATGCTACCACTGAAAAGGCAATAGTATAATTTTTGTTCGAAGAGATCTTTACAAGATTCGGTGGACCGCGCGAGATTGTCACTGATCAAGGCACACAATTTACATCAAAGTTGATCAAGGCACTCACCGAGCAGTACTAGATTAAGCACCACAAATCTACCCCCTACCACCCCCAAGCCAATGGGAAAGTGGAGTCCACGAACAAAGTCCTAGAATCCATTCTCACAAAGACCATTCAACTGCACCATATGAATTGGGTAGATAAGTTATTAGAGGCATTATGGGCTTACAGGATTACTTGGAGGAATGTGACAGGGCACACAACTTATGAACTAGTCTACCGAAAGTAGGTGCTCTTGCCCATTTAATTCCAAGTAAAAAGATTTAGAACAACCATCCGATTGGGAATGAACCTAAATAAAGCTCAAGAGAAGATATTGATGCAGTTGAACGAGCTTGATGAAATGAGACAAGATGCATATCACAGAACCTCATTGGTGCAGGACCAAAGAGCTCGATGGCACGAAAAGTTCATTAAGAAGAAAGTCTTTCGTCTCGGTGACTGGGCCTTATTATATGATAGTAAGTTTAAGAAATTCAAAGGTAAATTCTCTACTAAATGGTTAGGACCTTACGAAGTAGATGATTTTTCGTTAATGGTTCAGTTCGTATTAAGACTACTGATTATGACAAGACTTCCTTTGTAGTGAATGACGATTGGCTTAAAATTTATAACAAATCACTTTCACATAATCAGTTTTTGCATGAAGTTCGAACGGATCCAGTATTAGAGCTAGTTCATGCAGATTGCCAGCCTCTTTCTGGTTCGGTTGAATGATTTCCTTTATATTTACACACACACACACACACACATATTAACCAGTGGCCTGTCATTTTTTCACATCTACAGGTGGTTCTCCCCAAAACCCATGTAGAATAAAGGAGAAATTTGTCAGGAGTAAGTTTATCCCTTTACCCAGGCCTGGCAAATTATTGATGGAAAAGGAACATTTTTTAGCCTTCTTTGGATGCCTTCAGACTCTCAAAAAGTGAAGCTCTCAAGCATTGAATGATCCAGGATCGTAAAATGACATGGACTAGTCGTAGTATAGGGATTCCTTGAGCATAGAGTTGTTCTTTTTCGGGCTCAAGGAAATTTTTACGGGAAGGAAACCCCCTAGAGTCTTGTATGGGCCATTCAGACTCTCTACACATGAATACACTGAGCAGGAACTACTTTAGGCTCGTTAAAATAATAGGGTAGTGGTAGTTCAGGGATCCATTGGGTATTGAATTATTATTTTACCGGCCCACTGGAATAAATACGGAAAATAAGCCCCTTTGAAGCTTTCTTTTAGGACATTTCAAGCTCCCTAAACAAGAAATTCTCTAGGGAGTTATCATCCCAGGCCTAGTCAAAATCCATGGGCTGATAGACAGGTTTTCCAGTGCCATTACTCAGAAAATTTGGTGGCAATGTATGAAAGAAGTCTGCAGATCATGTGCTTTGTTCAACTAACTTTGTACTTAAGCTGTTATGTACTTACCATTATGTGATTAATCATCCAATTCTTGACTATAATTTTTTTTAGAGTTCTGCTGCCTGAGGTTATAGTCTTATAACAATAGTTGCAATATTCACTGGATGCTTGAGATGTTGTTCCTATTAGCAGCATCATTTGTTTTTCTCCTGAGGTTGTTCTAGGCTTTGTTGTTTAAATAAAGAAGCCCTATCAGTAACATTGCCTACTAATATATTCTCTTCTTCTCCATGTATATTTTTACAAACGAACTATGCTTCAAACACCGGACCTACTACTACACCATAGGATATTCACATTTGTGTTATGCCAAAAATTATTTAAGTAACACAGGTAATACACTTGATTACTTAATTTAGTCATAAATGGTTTTAATAAGTACTGTCTGTAAATGCTCCTCAACTAATTTTCCTGAGATTCAAACCATATCCCTATTTCTCAATCTCCCCCCTAATCCCTATAGCCATCCCTAAGTACTAATCGAATCATTTAAATGTCCCCTTGACCTTCCTAGGATTCGACCATCAGTCTGATTCCCTTTTATCCCACAGTTGCATGCATATTCAGTGACAAAGATTGGCCACATTAGCCCAAAATGAAATTAATAATGAGGTGGTTGTGTGTGTTAAAGTGTGATGAGTAAGCAATGATCATGGGTACAACGGGCATGATCTCAGGAATTGTGTGAAAATGGTGATGCGATGATTGATGTGCATGGAATGAGAATTCGACACAATGCTTACACCGTCAAAGCCTCCTTGTTGTATGTGCATTTTGTTCTTATAGCAGGGATGTAATTATTTTTGTTTAATGAAATGTAACAATGATCACCACCTGATCATGGTTATGGGTGGCTGAAATCCGTAATAGATATTTTCTTCATTCAAATTTCGGTCATCACCGGACCTCGCTGTCATTGCAGATTACAATTGTGTCATCATCACCCCTCACGGTTATGCAGTTCACAAGACATCGTTGATTGCGGGCATCTGTGTTCGATGCAGGGGATGTTTAATTATTATCGAGGGAATCTATAATAACATGGGTCATTTTCATTTGCAATGTGGGCGTAGGCATATGGTTCTTCCCTCTGCGTATGTATGTGCCAGTGTTGATAAGCACCACGACTGCCGTAATTTCATATTTCAAACTCACAGAGTCATTGATATCACAGCATAGTCCGACGATAATTATTGTGTATTTTCCTAACAATGTGATTGGCCACCAGTTTCCCCTTTGTCTAGAGCATCATTGCATGAGTGTTTAGCACTTAAAATTTCAATTTTTTGATCATGGGCGCTGACATACATGAACCAACTTTTGGGCAATTCTCTATACTTCTGGAATATCAACTGTGTAGATCCATTATTGAGGATAAAGGCTAGGTAGTCTTTCTACAAACATTCGAAGGATATAACAATGTTTTAGCTCTAGCCTTTGCCCAAAATTTTGATGGAAAAAGGGCAAAGGTTGGAATTCTGAATCTTAAGGTCACCGAAGAATCATTGAGTGAAGCGATCAGGTTGCCTACAGAAGGATAACAATTCTTTAAAGGAGGCCAACTCCACATACCTAACTGTGAAACATTTTTAAAGCTGACATATCACTCTTTAAACTGGGCAAAAGGAGTTCTACGTAGCTTCATCCGGGGACAATGGCACCCACTGCTGACTATGTTGCAACGTTTCTTAACATGTGAAGGGAGGTATGCTATTATTTTTCTCTACCACATTCGACTCTTGATGCATTTCATTGAAGACTGTTCCATCAACATTCCCTGTTTCTTGAGATTGAGCCTTCATAAGATGGATTGAGGAGTGCAATCAGATAGTCAAAAATTTGAGACTGCACTCTATCATCATAGCCTAATCAAAATCCTAGTTATTTCTGAGTTTAAGAAAAGGAGGAAATCTTGGGAGGATTTTCTAATTGAAGATTTTCCAGGTGGAGAGACTCAGGTAAAAGAAAGACAAATTCCTGTAGGTCAAGCTTTAATGTTGAAAAAGGAAGCCCCTACACCTAGTTCTCAGAATACCCCTACTTCCCTTACCTCACTCGCCCAATCTGTCTCCCATTCTTCTGAAAACCCCAAGATGCTAGATCCTTCTCCTAGTCTTGTAGTAGAACCCTCAAGGAAGAAATCACTTAAAAAGAAAAAAGGGAAGCATAAAAGAGAATAATTGGATCCACCAGGATCACGAGCTGAAGCACCTTCGATGGAGATGCCCTCGGTTCATAAGGAACCTCAGCCTAATTCAAAGAGTATAAATGTATTATTTATTGTCCAAAAACCCTTAGCTCATACTGTTGAAACTTCTGCACAAGGTCGGAGAAGGACCCGCAACATGAACGAGCCTCCCCATTCCATATCCAAAGCTAATAGCACCAAACCAGTTCATGTATCTTCATCCCCAGATTCTGCTACAAAATTTCCCCTATCTCCTCCAGAACCCCCTTCACCTGTATTTCAATCCCAAACCCCTAATGATATTGCTCCATATTTCCCAGCTTTCACCCCCATTTGGCCTTCAATGAGTCGAGAAAAACAGGTCTCTTCACCAAAACGAAGCATGAGCCAGGTACTAGGAAGAATTCCCTCACAACAGTCAGCAGCCCCTACTAAAAAATCCACCCCATATGAGGAAGAAAACCTCACAATAAGTTTGGAAGAATTAAAGAAGAGGATCACTAAACTCAAGGATCAGACACATAAGTTTGAAGTACTGTATCAATATGTTGAAGGAGCTAACAACCAACTCAAAAATGACCACCTCAAACTCTTTGCACAAAATTAGGAACTTAAGAGAAAGAACAAGAAATTTTTGAAGTGGAAGGTTTCAAGATTTCGGCCTGTCAAAAATCTCAGTGCTCAGAGCTTGGCCATGCAGTTTGCAAAGTGTTCCACCCCTACAAAACATGTATTGGAAGTATTGGTCAAGGCAGTCTGCCTTTGACTGAGCATCTGATTGGTTGTGTTTTTTTTGACATGAATGCATGAGGGCATGCATCAGATTAAGTGCGGGGGAGATGTTGAACCCCTATTTTTTCACCACCTTTTCACTCTTATTGCTACTTTTAGCTCCTATTTTGTCACCAATAAGCTCCTTTCCACTATATTTTGTCATCCATATGCCTCAAACCATGATGATTCCTTAACCCGAGGTAATGCATTACAAATAATGTTATTTTAACTCTTTTGTGATTAAAATCAAGTGATTAAGTTGTATACTTGTTTTGTTAACTAATATTTATGGGTTATAGTTGTGAAGTGTGCATCAACAGGACCTATTCAGCTATTAAGAAGCATGATTTTGACACTAAGACATGTTTTAGAAGATCTGTACTTAAAGATTAAGCCAGGAACTGCAATTAAGAGGTTTGAAACCACCTAGTAGCCTTTTAATGCTCTAGGTGGTCAACGCCCTACCTTGGTGTCATAAAAGAGTTGTTCGAACTCAAGGATTGATGATCCTTATGCACTAGCTTCCATATTTGTCTAAAACAGTCTCATATTATCCATGTAGCTACAAATGGAGTATGGTTGAACTGAAAGCTAAGATCGAATATTGTAGTCAGACCTGATAGGTTGAATTAGTATAGGAATCCGTTGGATTTGATTTGCATACTATTTTGTAAATTGAGGGCTGTCTATAAATCCTGCACTAGAGAAAGATTAGTTAGTCCTGAATTTATCAGTTTTTGAGCAATTGCTATCAAGTGTAGCTTCATTTTTAATTCAAGACTACTTCTATCATCTCTTGGATCCTGTGTTGATTCGAGCTATGGAATGAAGAGATGATATATATATATATACAAATTAGTTTGTTGCGCATATTTTTCCTTCTGTAAGTTTGCATCCTAGGTGTGGCAAGGGCCCACCACAGTCTGGGAAGTTTTATTCCTTGTAGGTAGAATTTTAATTTAGTTGTGTAATTATTCAATCAATTTTGATTTTATGTTACATGTTATCTTCAATTACATTCTTACATCACTGAATGATTTAATACGAGTTTGATTGTCAATGTCTGATTGCGTTCTGGAATACTTGAGTGTTGTCTTTTCATTTTGGCGAGATCTACGATTTCATAAGACTTACTTTCTAATTCCTATTCATTAAATCTTTCAATTGATTTATAGAAGAGCACTGAGATCCCCATTATTGTGAATCCATATTAGAACCATTGGATGGGTGTCTGGATTAGTTGAATAATAGAGTGAGTCCTATGTTCTATCTACAAACGCCGAAAGTGGTGAATTGATTGGAAAAACGTGGAGACAATGTTTCAAATCCGGCTTACAATCTCTCACAAAGTTGAATAAGTTATGTGTTGCCATAAGGGATCCAAGACTTTGAATTGAATGCGTAATCCACACTCAGGGTCGATCTTCTTATATCTAATAAGTGTCATTTAACAAATTGATTTAAACATCGTTGTTTTCAAATTAATTGGGGAAGTTTGTAATAGGAACAATGAGAACTGTAAGTGACCGTGAGTTTGATATCGAAATGCCTTCGAAAGACTAAAAAGGATTTCCATATACATATGTGTCATTTAATTATTACATTTCGATTTGAACATTGTTGGTTTGGATATTATTTACAAAATTCTGTGAGACTGTGAGTGTAATTCTGAGTAATATTAGGATGAGGAACGAGATCTTGTCTACAGAGTGTTAAGATGCATTTGAGTTAGATTTGATCATTACGTGCAATTTTTATTCCAGTAAGAGTGTGTTAGTGTCTCCAGTTTTAAAAATTAAGTAGAGGTAGTTTCCTTAAAAATTGAATGCATGTAGCTTGTCTTTTGAAAGTTAGTCTTTAGTACAGTGCGCATTAGGGTTTGTTGAATTTTGAATTAATTAAATTAGTAGTGTGACTCATTTTTATTAGAGAAGAAGAGTGTTGGTTTGTATAAATTACAATCAAATAGACTGCTTGAGCTCAAGAGTGAGAAATTAATTTATGTTATTAAGGGAGTAGTATAATCTTTCATTGCATTTTTTGTGTGTGTTCCAATAGCAATTCATATTTTTCCTTTGCCTTTCATTTTCTAAAAACAGAGCTAGGATTTGGTTGTTATAGAGTAATTGCTTGATTATTAAAAGATTGAATGGTGAGTGCAGTTAGTTAATCTAAGAGATCAAAGTTGTTAATTCCAGTTGACTAAGTGTGTGAGGTAGAGCATTCAGAGTAGTTCTCAGCAAAAACATATTTTATTTATTGTCAAGACATTGAAGTTGGTGTGAAGTTTCTCTCATTTTAGGGTTTGAATCCAAGTAAAGTTTTTGAATGCAATATTGATTCTAGGATTTCTTAGCCTTAATTCTTAGATATAATTGTAATTGCAAGTAGATTAGGTCTTTTAGCTTCCTCAAAGTTTAGGGTTTTGGATTTCGAATGTAATTTTGAATTGCTGAGTTGGTGTGTGGAGTTTACTTAATTAGGAATTTGCTTTCACAGTTGGTTGAAATAGAACATGTAGTGAAGAATTGGGTTTTCATTCAATTACAGATTTCCAATGAAGAATAGAATAGGTTAATTTAATAAATATTTCAAGTTTTTAAGTTGAATTTGAGTATTGATTCTGCTAATGTTAGTGAGATGGTTTGATTTATTTTCGAAAGTTGTTTGTTCATAAACATTCATGTGTTTCATTACTGAGATGATCATCATAAGGAAACATTAAAACTTTGACTTATAAAATGAATCAAGAAAGTGCAGCGCAACTCATGTTTACGAGCCCAGATTGACGTATAAGTATTTAAGGATTAATCTAGCAATTATTTCTCGCAGCATTTTTGGCAACGTTGCCGGGGGGTTGTAATTTTTGATTTAGGTAATTATTATTGTCTGAGTTTCAAGGATCTCGCAGGGCTGTCAGAGGGCAAAGAGTGTGTGGTAAGACTTGAGTGAAGGGCCATGCATCCACTTTTTTGGGGTTTTTCCAAAGTCTGACCAATTACTGCTTGGTCTTAAACTTTATCTTCCATTTCCTTATGCGTAGAAGTAGAAGTAGACCTAGGGATAATAGAGGTAGATTTATTTCTTGTTCACAATTTCGTGAAACTTTTGGTTCGAAAAAAATACCATTAACTAATTTATCTAGGTGGATATTGGTGGCCACCCACCTATTCCATTTGGACTCGCAACATCATTTCTTTCAGTTTTTCACTTTTAGCACAACTTACTATTTTTAGCAAGTTTTCGGGTCCTGAACTTCCAGAGCCGTTTGGAGGCCCTGATGATCCAATTGGATATTGGTGGCCACCCACCTATTCCATTTGAACCCCCACCATCAGTTCTTTCAATTTTTCAGTTTCGGCACAACTTACTATTTTTAGCAGTTATTCGGGTACTGAACTTCCGGAGCCGTTTTGAGGCCCTAAACGACATTTTTGGGGAAAAATGGGAGCAAAAAAGTTATAAAACATCAAAAGTTGTAGTCCTCGGATAGATATTTCTAACGAGGTATGGTGCACGTCAAACGAAGATTGTATGCCAAAGTTACACCCCGGGAAGTTGAAACACCAATTTACCCAAACGGGGCCCATAGTTTTGGCGCTTCATCTCCTAGTGTTAGGTTTTTTGATGTTTAGGGTTTTCTATTGTTTCTCAACAATAAATAGACCATTAAGTCTCATTGTAACACAATTCAGAGGCCTGTAGTTTTGACATCTCTTCTTAGAGATACGCTACCAATGCCCTAGCTAGTTTATTTCCATGATGTCTGTAAGCATATTTATGTTATTTGATATTTAATGAAATGAAAGATTATTTCCACTGCATATCTGTGTTTATGTTTATTTCTGTGTATTATTGCGTTCCTGCTTAAATCCAGATCACTAATCCCGCTGATAGTTATGCATGAAATAAGCACGAAAAAGGGAGCATCAGTGGCAAGGTGATTTTACAAGGAGAACTCCCAATTCAGGAAGGAGTAAGGCAGTTATCCATTGAATCCTTCTCCAGTCATCTTAGCAGAAATGCATCTGCAACAACATGGAAAACAATGAAGGGGAGAACAGGAACAATGAATGAAACCAAGAAGAAAACCATGGAGAGGGAGAAGGCCCAAGGATGCCTTTCTTTAGAGAAAATGAGGATGGACCTAGAAACAATGATGGACCGAGGGGAGGACCGGAAGAAGAAGACGAAGAAACCACCTTCGGCCTCCCCATCCTGGATGTAACCAGGAATGTCACCATGAAAAGCACATCGATGACCTCTCTTCCACTCTTCTATGGTAAGTCATCTGAAGACCCTGGCACTTTTCTTTTCGAGTTCGATATTTTATGCAGAAGCTATAATTATTATGATGGTGCCCATAAACTCAAGCTGTTCCCAGCCACCCTAAAAGATGCAGCCCTTAGGTGGTTCACGAGCCTGGGAGAAAACACCATTTACTCTTGGGATGATATGAAGTCTGTCTTTCTCAAGAAATACCAGGACTTCTACAAAAGTAGGGACATAAATGATATTACTAGGATGCATCAACGAGATGAAGAAAGCCTAAAAGAATATCTTGAACACTTCATGTATCATTTTCACAAATCCTGAGGGGCACATCTAGATGAGAAAATTGTCAAAATGGTCTTTCTAAAGGGACTGAGAGATGAATGCATCGAAACCATAAACCTTCTAAGTGGTAGGGACATTTATAAAAATCCTTTTGTTGAAGTAGCTGAACTTTGTCGAACTTATTTGAGGAGTCAGGCTAAAGTAGGCAAGAAGCTCCATGATAGTCTCTGAGATGTTGCATCTAGAAATCAAAAATCTGCAACCACTATTGTCACTAGAGTCGAACTAGGGAACCTACTAGAAAATTTTAAAAAATATATTTTAAACACCATTGGTAACCAACTTGACACCATGAAAGCCAAAAAGAAACAAGAGGACGAAAGAGCTACCATGGAAATATTTTGTCCTAAATGTAGAAAAAAAAATATGGAAAGGGACTGTCTCATTAATGTCATTGAGGTTTGTGGGATTTTCGCTTTATAACATGCAACAGGGAAGTTTCCATCTCTTCTCGGTTTACAGGCTATCTACAAGGGGAATACCGAAGCAAATGAACCATCACAAGCAAGCAAGAAACCCTTTTGGAGAAGCCCCAACCAAAACATGTTTCCGGAACCTAGTCCCCAAGGGTATGGTCAGAATCAACCTTGGAATTTCCAGCCAACTTACCCCTCTTAGGCCACTCCTCAGACGCAAAACACTCCATGGAACCAGAATTGGAGGGAAAATCCATATACCAACCCTTATCAACCCCAAAACTAGTTCTATGTGCCTTACCCAAACATGCCAAGCACCTCGTACAATCCGACCATGTAATCCTATCAGCAAGGGTATAATCCACACACATATCAACAACCTTTGCTGCCACCCCCTCCGTTGCAACAACTTTTATGTAATATTCCCAATTAGCAGAAGCTAATAAGTAATATTAATTTTGGCTAGTTTTGCTTTTCTAAAGTTAAGTCAGTTAATAAAGTGGGCGATGAGACACATAGCCTACACTTAGGAAATAATCATTCCCTAAATTCACTTGAGCATATATTTAATTGACAGCGTGGGGCCCAGGAGGGTGAAGTGGCAACATGAGGGAAGACGCTGTGTGGGTAGCGTGGGCCCATGACAACGCAGTGAGAGAGAGACAATGTGGGCCAAGAGGGACAATGCATTTTGGTGGGGCTCGGGTGAGAGAAAGGCTCTCAAAGCATAAAAAGGGGAAGAGGCTCCTCATTCTCTCATTAAATTATGCATATATGATTTCTATCTTTTGACATTAAGCACACTTTTTCTGTTGAGCGAAGTCTGTAAGTGTTGTTCAGCACACCGGGTGTCTCAGAGCGGAGATCCAAACCTCAACCCCAGGGGACTTCGAGTGCCTACTCAGGTGAGGAGTTCTATCCATCGTTTTGCAAGAGGGAGCCATCGCATCTTCAGCCAGGAATTACGCATTTTGTTGGGTAGTGCAGTCTTTGGGAGAGATCACGCAGTCTCTGGGATGAGGATTTATCAGGGGTTTTAGCCTGAGATAGTGGGAAGGGATCAACCCTTCACTATTTCATCACTTTGGTACAGGAGAAGGCCATTATTTGTAGAGGATCTTTCAAGGCCAATGTATTTCACTGGGATAGCGTTATTTCTCAAGGGAGGTCAAATTCAAGGATTCCTTTCTGGGATTTTCTGGGTATTTGGAGGAGAGCTCATTCCCAGAGTTTCATAATTTTCTGAGCACGGGAAAAGCCCCAAAGAGCCATCCCATTCCAGCAGTTCGGCAGTAGTAGCAACAACATTTGGAGATTACGCAGTCCTTGATAGAGCAATCATTCCTTGAGCATTTATGAGAGTATTTCCAGCTTGCCTTGTGCAAGCCAAGGTGCCATCATTCTGATCATCTTTGTACTCATTGTATCTTTCAGTTACATAATAAAATGGATCAACATTTCTCCATATTTGCATTGTTTATGTGATGCCTCTCTATTTGCTTTAAATGCTTGTTTATGTTGCTTTATATTACTGTTTATTTCTATTCAGGATATTATAGTGGTATCAAATATCATAGACTTAGCTTAGCCTGTGGAGCATATTGTCTATGAGACCAACAGGAAAAGCATATCACTTACCGGGGAAGTAAATACAATGACCAAGAACAGAGGCTTGAGGCCACTTTTGGAGAGGGATACTGTGTTCTAGTAGTGGACATAGAGGAGGAAGAACCCATGGTAGAAGAGAAGGATGAAGGGAGAGAGTTCAGGCAACTCCTCCTAAAGTCTGTGCAGGAGCTATCGAGGAGGATAGAAGAAATGGGGCAGAAGTTTACCGCAAACCAAAGATAGTGTGAAAACCCAAGGGGTTTTCACATCGGAGAAGGGTCCAACACTTCCCACCATTTGCAGGAGCATCTCACAGTGCAACAGGCTGTGTCACTTACTCCCCCATGTTCCACGATGCACACATTTCTAGCTACAGGCATCGGAACGAGAGCACCTCAGGAGCCGGATCTAGTTCATATGGGGGATTATTTTTTCGATTATCAATCATATGGGCGAGATTTTGGTGAAGCTCTCACTTTCCACGATTTTGTTCAGCTCAAGAAGGACAGCCGACCCCGTAACTAGAACAGAGGGGGTAGATACACACAGGATGGGGACATACAACACACAGTGGGCAGGTTTTTCTTGCCAACATTTGACAGGTCCTCAAAATGTTCGGCAAAGGCTTGGGTGGAGAAGCTAGATATCTATTTCCATCTCAATCATATGGCAGAGGGAGAGGCCATCAAGGTGGAAGTGCTGCACCTGGAGGGAGAGGCCCATGATTGGTGGTTCCATAGGATGACCAGATTGGGTCACTCAGAAATGATAGCGTATGCAGAGTTTACACGGAGACTGGTAGAGCAGTTTGACCAGAGGGATCTAGAAGAGCACTTTTTTGAGCTAACCAAGCTCAAGCAGAATGAGAACCCAAAAACCTACATTTCCCAGTTCTTGAGGCTTTTTGTGACGGTGCCTAACTTGTCCTCAACCATGATGATATGCATGTTTATTGATGGGTTGGTAGAACCTCTGCGTGGGCTAGTCAGATCCACGAGGCCTGCTACACTTCATCATGTAGTTGGGAGGACCAGGGATTTTCTGGATGCTCTACGCAGGACCAGAGCTCCTTTCCCCCAGAGACCAGCATTTCAACTGAAGGGGAAGGACACGAGGGTTCCACCTTCGAGGGGAAACCAAGGCCGAGGGTCTTTGGATGATGATACCCGGAGAGATTTGAGACAGAAGACTTCACATGCCAGGAGCCATGGGCACCGACACATCGATGTGCCATTGGGAAGGCACACTACATTGAGGTCTTCTATGATAGTGACGGGGAAGAAGATGCATATGAGGAGATAGAGGCAGGAGGCAACACTATAGTACAGAGAGGGGATCATCCACCACCTCCACCCCGAGGAGTAGGAGGGGCAACATTTTCACCTACCAGGGGAGTCCTTGCTTCCTTGCGAGGGGTTCCCAAGTATTTGACACTACGTGTTCGGGGTACCGTGTAGGGCCAACATGTTTCAGTGCTAGTTGACAGTGGGGCTACCCACAACTTTATTGATGCACAATTGGTAGAATGGATGAGCATACCGACAAAGAGATTTGATGGATTTTCAGTACTAGTACTGCTTGCCGGAACTATGCAGTGTGCTAGATATGTACCGGCATTGGCAGTGACCATGGGGAATTACACTCTAACAGATCATTTCTTTGTGGTGGACATTCCAGACACCAACTTGATACTGGGAGTGTAGTGGTTGATCACGCAGGGGAAGGTCACTACGAACTGGGAGACGTTGGAGATGGAGTGGATAGACAAGAAGACCGATAAGTATGAGATAATTCGAGGCATGCACACTTATCCCCCACAGATAGTTTCAGCACATTGGATAGAGGCATACTTCTGGAAGGGAGACATAGAATGGGCAGTGGAGCTACGTGTTTCAGAGGAAGGATATACAGGGCAGGCAATTCACCCAGATGTGTAGTCAATTTTGGATAGGTATGCTACAGTTTTTGAGGATATACTGCCAGGGCAGCCACCAGATTGGGGGTTTGAGCGCACCATTGAGCTTGAGCAGGTTATTCAGGCCATGATTACCACACCCTATAGGCATCCCAAAGCCTACAGGTATGAGATTGAGAGAGCTATTCATGAGCTCTTAGCGCCGGGACACATCCGACCCAGCACTAGCCCATTTTCTTCTTCTGTTGTACTGGTGAAGAAGAAGGATGGAACACTGAGGATGTGCATCGATTATCAGGCTCTCAATAAGAAGACCATGAAGAACTGATACCCCATCCCACAGATTGATGAGCTGATAGATGAGATGGGGGGGTCAAAGTTCTTCTCGAAGATTGATCTGAGGTCAGGCTACCATCAGATCCAAGTGAGGGACCAGGATATCCCCAAGACGGCCTTCAGATGTCACTACGACCACTTTGAGTTTTTGGTGATGCCCTTTGGGCTAACCAATGCACTGGCCACCTTCTAGTCCTACATGAATGACATCTTCCGTGGTCAGTTGAGGAAGTTTGTGCTAGTATTCTTCGACGACATCTTGATATACAACCGGACATGGGAGGAGAAGCTACAACACATTGAGGTTATATTGCGCATTTTGGAGGAGAAATTTTTTTATGCTAAGATCTCCAATGCGAATTTGGGCTAATAGAGATGCTCTATTTGGGGCTTATCATTTGGGTGGATGGATTGAGAGTCCATGAGGAGAAGATCCAGGCCATCCAGGATTGGCCGGAACTGAGGAACATGACTGAGCTTCGGGGGTTTGGAGGCATCTGCACATACTACCAGAATTTCGTCAAGGGGTTCTCCCAACTTGCTGTGACCCTCACATATCTTACCAAAAAGGGAGTATTCAGTTGGATGGACACAACGCAGAGGGCCTTTGACAGGCTCAAGAAGGTGATGAGCAGCTGCCCAGTTTTGGTGTTGCTGGATTTCACGGAGCCCTTTGTCTTGGAATGTGATGCATCTGGAGAGGGGGTGGGCATAGTCTTGATGCAGGGGGGGCACCCCATAGGTTTCGAGAGAAAGAAGCTATTTCCACATGATAGGTTGTATCCTATATATGACAAGGAAATGCTGGCTATCATGCATCCATTGGCCAAGTTTCGACAGTACTTGGTGGGGAATAGGTTCAGGGTGAGGACTGAACACAATAGCCTCCAGTTCTTCTTAGAGTAGAAGCAGTTGCAAGAGAGGCAACAGAAGTGGGTCAGCAAGATCTAGGCATATGAATTTGACATTTAGTATGTCAAAGAGAAGAAAAACGTGGTGGTCGATGCTCTTTCCCATAAACTGGTAGCGTTGTCTCTGATGAGCTTAGACACGGACTGGAGGGCTCCGTTACTGGTGGAGTACTCCAAGGACCATTTTGCTTGTGAGATACTAGATGGACAGAGCACAGATGACAAGTACAGGGTGATGGATGAGGTAATATACTTCAGGGATAGGATCTCCTTGATTGGGAGTTCTCAGCTCAAGGAGAAGGTACTGCGTGCCTCACATGACTCACCATTATCATGCCACCAGGGGTTCACCAAGACCTACAGGGCCATCAGGGAGAGGCTCTCTTGGAGAGGTCTCAAGGAGGACGTACTTCGGCATGTCCAGGAGTGCGAGGTATGTCAGCAGAACAAAGGAGAGATGAGCCGTCCCGCAGGATTACTACAACCACTTCCCCTTCCGGAGGGAAAATGGGAGAGAATTTCGATGGACTTCATTACATGATTTCCCACGGTGCAGGGAAAGGATTGCATCTTTGTGGTCGTTGATCGACTAAAAAGGTATGCACACTTCTTCACTATATCAACACGATATACAACAACACAGGTAGCGGAGTTGTTCTTCAAGGATGTCTTTATATTGCATGGTCTTCTGAAGACCATTGTTAGTGACTGGGACAACCGTTTCATGGAAAACTTTTGGCAGGAACTCTTTCGTCTAGTGGGTATAGAGTTGACTCCAAGTACCAGTTATCACCCTCAGATGGACGGGCAGACAGAGATAGTGGACAAGTGGCTGGAAGGCTACTTGCAGCGATTATGTCATAGGGCAACAAAAGGCATGGTTACGCTAGTTGAATTTGGGAGAGTACTGCTACAACGCCACTTTCCACATATCCCTTGGTATGTCTCTGTTCTATGCTTTGTATGGATATCATGCTTTGAATTTTTCTGACGTGATTTTTTGTGCTAGCAAGGCCCCCAAGGCCAAGGAATGGATCCAAGAGAGTCAGGATATACTCCGAGCTCTTAAGGATAACTTAGCTACAACTCAAAACCAGCAAAAGCTGTATCCTGACAGGGGACGCATTGAGGGGCAGTTTGAGGTAGGGGCCTTGGTCTACCTATGACTTCAGCCATACCAGAAGTCCACGTTGAAGCAAAAGGGGGCCGAGAATCTCAAGCCCCACTTCTATGGACCTTACAGGGTGATTCGCAGGATTGGGGGGGTTGCATATGAGCTAGAGTTGCCTACAGGTATCCGGATCCATAACATTTTCCACGTATCATGCCTGAAAAAGGCATTGGGACAGTAGGTGACTGCAACAAAGGAGCTTCCACCGATAGATGATGAGGGGCATTTGGTGTTGCAGCCAAAGGCCATCATAGATCCTAGGGAGAGACAACTACGGAGCAAGACAATCAGAGAGTACTTGGTGGGGTGGAGGAACTTTCCAAATGAGGATGCCACTTGGGAGAGTGAGAAAATTTTGCAACATCCATCTTTGCAGTTGCTTGAGGACAAGCAACATTTTGGCGGGGAGGACTGTAATATTCCCAATTAGCAGCAACTAATTGGTAATATTAATTTTGGCCAATTTTGTTTCTCTAAAGTTAAGTCGGTTAATAAAGTGGGTGATGAGACACATAACCTACACTTAGGAAATAATCATTCCCTAAAGTCACTTGAGCATATATTTAATTGATAGTGTGGGGCCCAGGAGGGTGAAGTGGCAGCGTGAGGGAAGAGGTTGTGTCGACAACATAGGCCCATGACAGCGCAGTGAGAGAGGGACAACGTGGGCCAAGAGGGACAATGTAGTTTGGTGGGGCCCGAGTGAGAGAAAGGATCTCAAAGCATAAAAAGGGGAAGAGGCTCCTAATTCTCTCATTCTATTATGCATCTATGATTTTTGTCTTTTGACATTGAGCACTCTTTTATTGTTGAGCGAAGTCTGCAAGTGTTTTTCAGCACACCGGGTGTCTTCGAGCGGAGATCCCAACCTCGGCCCCGGGGGACTTCGAGTGCCTGCTCGGGTGAGGAGTTCTATCCATCGTTTTGTAGGAGGAAGCCATAGCATCTTCAGCCAAGAATTACACATTTTCTTGGATAGCGCAGTCTTTGGGAGAGATCATGTAGTTTATGGTAGAGGCAGTTCTGGGGGTGAGGATTTATCAGGGGTTTTAGCCTGAGATAGTGGGAAGGGATCAACCCTTCACTATTTCATCACTTTGGTAAAGGAGGAGGCCATTATTTGCAGAGGATCATTCAGGGCCAACGTATTTAACTGGGATAGCGTTATTTCTCAAGGGAGGTCAAATTTTGGGGTCATCCATTCCAGGATTCCTTTCTGGGATTTTCTGGGTATTTGGAGGAGAGCTCATTCCCAGAGTTTAATATTTTTCTGAGTAGAGGAACAATCCCAAAGAGCCATCCCATTCTAGCAGTAGCAGTAGTCCGGCAGTAGTAGCAGTAGCCTTTGGAGATTATGCAATCCTTGATGGAGCAGCCATTCCTTGAGCATTTATTAGATTATTTCCAGCTTTCCTTGTGCAAGCCAAGGTGCCATCATTCTGATCACCTTTGTACTCATTGTATCTTTTAGTTACATAATAAAATGGCTCAACGTTTCTCCATATTTGCATTGTTTGTGTGATGTCTCTCTATTTTCTGTAAATGCTTGTTTATGTTGCTTTATATTACTGTTTTTTTCTATTAGGAATATTACATTTTACCTACACCATCTGACCCATCATCTTCGCAAGCACCTCAAAATTTTAACCCACCTCGCCCTACATTATTTCCTGCATAACCCGTACCTAACCCAAATCATAATAGACCACCTCAACCTACACAAAACATAAATATCCAACCTTTTCCTACATACATTATTACTGCCATCCCTATGAATGAAATCCAATTACGATAAGGGAAGACAATCGACAAGGGGAAATCAAATGTTTTCATACAGGAAAAGGTCCCTTCCTCATCATCTGAAAACCACTTGAAAAATGAAAAAAAAAACCAGCACAAAAAGAAGAATCAAGTGAACCACCCTACCCAGAAAGACTTCTTGTAAAGAAAGAAGAGACTCTGCTTGAATACGATCTGGAAAACGAATTAAGAAATGTTTGCATCGAAATTTCACTTTTGCAAGATGTTAGAGACATCCCTATCTACACCAAAATTTTCAAGTATCTCTGCATTAAGAAGCCAGGTAGGAAAGGGCATAAGGACCAAAACGTAAAGATTTTAAGCCAAATTTCCACCATGATCTTTGACTTTCCTGCGAAGTACAATGACCCTAGGAACCCCATTGTCACCATTGAGATAAACAAAGTACTTCTGCTTAACACCCTTGTGGATTTAGGGGTGACAATAAATGCAATGACATATGAAAAAATGACATATTTGCAGTTACCTGGGCTTAAACCCACCCCTATCATTTTAGAAATGGAAGATAAGTCCGTTGTAAGACCAATCGGAACCCTAGAAGACATAGTGGTCACTATTGCTTCCTGGAAATATCCTATAGACTTTATTATCATTTCCCAGAAAACCTCTAGACCTAGACACCCTGTAGTTCTGGGATGCCCTTGGTTGGCAACTGCTGATGTCGTCATAGGGTGCAGAAATGGAGAAATGATTATTTCCAATGGTCCCCACAACCAAACTTTGTCTATTTCCCCCCTGCTCAAACAACTGTTGAAGTACAATTATGGCTTGAGAGTCCTTATGGAGACGAAGTCTGTATGTTTAGTTTGTTGTCATTAGATCAGTCTAGGGGTCTCCAGGAGCATTCCGATGAACATATTTTGTAGTATTTTTTATCTTATAGTTCCTGTATCGATTATCCTGTTTTGTTTTAATGGTTATCAACATGTTTTCAGTGATGAGTTCCAGGATACTTTCCATCCAGCCGTATTCGTCTCTTTTGCAGCAATAGAGGAAATCCATGAACTCACCATAGAGCGTGTAGAAATCATCGAAGGAAAGACTTTACATATCGGTACAGAATTGAATATAGAAAAAAATTAACAACTGATGAGTATAATTCGTGAGCAATCTGGAGTTTTTGATTGGGATTACCTGGACACGAGGGGCATCCATTTAGACACCTACATCCACCATATTTATACCAATGAAGAAATGAGACTTGTCCGACAACCACAAAGGCGTATTAACGCAACGTTAAAAGAAATTGTCAAAGATGAGCTTCAGAAACTTCTAGCTGCAAAATTGATCTACCCCACTTAAGACAGTAGGTGGGTGTCACCACTGGTGGTGGTGCCGAAAAAGAATAGCAAGTGGCGAATCTGCGTCGATTACAGAGAATTGAAAAAGGCTATATTACGCAAGTACTTTCCACTTCCTTTCATCGATCAGGTACTCGACACGTTTTCAGGTAAGAATTATTTTTCTTTTCTAGATGGATACAACGATTATAATCAAATACAAATAGCCGAATAGGACCAAGAAAGGACTACCTTTACATGCCCCTAGGGTAGTTATGTATATAGAGTCCTCCTCTTTGGACTTTGTAATGCCCCAACCACTTTTCAAAGATTTGTACTTGCCATTTTCTCTTATTTGATCCATGACTATGTGGAGGTCTATATGAACGACTTCACAGTCTATGGGGATGACTTTTCCCAAGCTTTGGAAAATCTAGAGAAGGTATTATTTCGTTGTCAAGAGGCTAATCTAGCCCTTAGTAGTGATAAATATAGAATGATGCAAACTAAGGGAATTGTTTTGGGCTATCATGTGTCGCTAGAAGGAATTAAAGTTGATCTAGCAAAAATTGAGGTAATATCGCACATCCCTATTCCTAGTTTGCAAAAAGAGGTAAGAAACGTTTTGGGACATGTAGGTTATTATCGACATTTTATTGAAAATTTTACTAGAATTGCAGCACCATTGTTTAAATTGTTAACCAAAGATGTTGATTTTATGTGGAATGTCGATAGTCAATAGGCTTTTCAGATATTGAAGGAAAAATTTTCCACTGCTCCGGTATTGAGAGGACCAAAATGGTCCTTACCATTTCACATTTGTACAGATGCTTTGGATAGTCCACTAGGAGCAGTCCTGGGACAAAGGGAAGATCGATACCACTACGCTATTTATTTTGTTAGTAAAAATATTACCCCTACTGAATTGAATGATACTGTCACTGAAAAACAATTGTTAGTGGTTGTACATGCTGTAAGAAAGTTTAGGCATTATATTACCGGTTATGAGACTTTCATCCATACCGACCATTCCGCTATTAGATTTTTAATGAATAAACAAATTACTAAAGGTAGAATCACTAGATGGTTGTTGCTCTTACAAGAATTCATTGTAAATGCAATTGATAGGCCTGGAAGAGATAATTTGGCAACTGAATTCTTATCTTGTTTGAATATTGTACAAGGAATCACGTCGACTCGAGTGCTTGATGAGTTTCCAGATGAAGCATTATTTTCCATTTCTACCATTACTCGTTGGTTTGCCGATGTTTCCAATTATCTAGTATCAGGGAAATCTCCTCAAAATATGTCTGCCCCGGAAAAACATAATATTGTGCAGCGCAGTGCTAACTACTCCTGGATTGAAGGAGACTTGTTCTATATTGGGCTAGATTTGATCATGAGGTGATGTGTGTGGGAATATGATATGCATGATGTTTTGAGAGCCTGCCATAATGAGCCTTGTGGGGGGAACTTTTATGATAAAACAACCGCATACAAGGTTCTCCGTACTGGGTACTATTGGCCTTCACTTTTTAAAGGCGCCAAGAAGTTTGTTTCTAGTTGTGACGCTTGCCACCGGATGGGGAGACCAGTTTCGTCTGATGAGATGCCTCTTCAACCAAAAATAGCCATTAAACCTTTTGAGAAGTGGGCATTGGACTTTGTAGGGCCCATCTCCCCAATGTCAAAAAAGAAAAAGTATATTTTGGTATGCACAGACTATATCACCAAGTGGGTGGAGGCTAAGGAGTTATATTCTGCCATTGAAAAGGCAGTAGTAGAATATTTGTTCGAAGACATCTTTACAAGTTTCGGTGTACCGCGTGAGATTGTCACTGAACAAGGCACACAATTTACATAAAAGTTGATCAAGGCACTCACCAAACAGTACTAGATTAAGCACCGCAAATCTACCCCCTACCACCCCAAGCCAATGGGCAAGTGGAGTCCATTAACAAAGTAATAGAATCCGTCCTCACAATGACCATTCAACTGCATCATATGGATTGGGCAGATAAGTTATTAGAGGCATTATGGGCTTATAGGATTACTTGGAGGAATGTGACAGGGCACACACCTTATGAACTAATCTATGGAAAGAAGATGCTCTTGTCCATTGAATTCCAAGTAAAAACATTTAGGACAACCACCCGATTGGGAATGAACCTGAATAAAGCTCAAGAGTAGAGATTGATGCAGTTGAACGAGCTTGAAGAAATGAGACAAGATGCCTATCACAGAACCTCGTTGGTGTAGGACCAAAGAGCTTGATGGCACGAAAAGTTCATTAAGAAGAAAGTATTTCGTCTAGGTGACTGGGCCTTGTTATATGACAGTAAGTTTAAGCACTTCAAAGGTAAATTTTCTACTAGATGGTCAGGACCTTACGAAGTAGATGAAGTTTTTGATAATGGTTTAGTTTGTATTAAGAATATTGATTATGACAAGACTTCTTTAGTAGTGAATGGCCATTGGCTTAAAATTTATCAAAACCACTTTCACATAATCAGTTTTTGTAGGAAGTACGAAAGGATCTAGGATTAGAGCTAGTTCATGCAGATGGCCAACCTCTTGCTGGTTTGGTTGAATGATTTCCTTTATATTTATACACACACAAACACAAACACAAAGATATATATATATATATATATATATATATATATATAAACCAGTGGTCTGTCACTTTTTCACATCTACAGGTGGTTATCCCCACAACCCATGTAGAATAAAGGAGAAATCTGTCAGTAGTAAGTTTATCCCTTTACGCAGGCCTGACGGATTATTTATGGAAAAGGAAAGTTTTGGAGTCTCCTTTTGATGCCTTACAAACTCTCGAAAAGTGAAGCTCTCGAGCATTGACTGATCCAGGGTCATAAAATGACATGGACCAGTCATAGTATAGGGATTCCTTGAGCATAGAGTTGTTCTTTTCCGGGCTCAAGGAAAATTTTATGGGAATGAAGCCCCCTAGAGTCTTCTATGGGCCATTTAGGCTCTCTAAACATGAATAACCCTAGTGGGAACTACTTTAGGCTTGTTAAAATAATAAGTTAGTGGTAGTCTAGGGATCCATTGGGTATTGAATTATTCTTTTCTGGGCCCACTGGAATAACTACGGAAAAGAAGCCACCTTGGAGCTTTCTTTCAGGACATTTCAAGCTCCCTAAAAAATAAACTCCCCAGGTAGTTATCATCCAGGCCTGGTCAAAATCCATGGGGTGATAGACAGGTTTTCCAGTGCCATTACCCAGAAAATTTGGTGGCAATGTATGAAAGAAGTCCACAGATCATGTGCTCTATTCAACTAACTTTGTACTTAAGTTGTTCTGTACTTACCATTCTATGATTAATCATATAATGCTTGAATGTAATTTTTTTTATAGAGTTTTGTTGACTGAGGTTACAGTATTATAACAATAGCTGCAATATTCATTAGATGCTTGAGATGTTGTTCCTATCAGCAACATTATTTGTTTTTCTCCAAAGGAAGTTCCAAGCTTTGTTGTTTAAATAAAGAAGCCCTATCAGCAACACTGCCTACTCAAATATTCACTTATTCTCCATGTCTATCTTTATAACAGAATTATGCTTCAAACACTGGACCTGCTACTACACTAGAGTATCATCGCATTTTTGTTATGCCCAAAATTATTTAAGTAACACAGGTAATATACTTGATTACTTAGTTTAGTCATGGTTTTAATACATACTGTCGTTAAATGTTCCTCAGCTAATTTTCCTGAGATTCAAACCATATCCCTATTTCTCAATCTTTCCCCTAATCCATATAGCCATCCCTAAGTACTAATCGAATCATTTAAATGTCCCCTCGGCCTTCCTATGATTCTACCATCAGTATGATTCCATTTTATACCACAGTTGCATGCATATTCGGTGACAAATATTGGCTGCATTAGCCTAAAACGAAATTAATCATGAGGTGGCTGTGTGTGTTGAAGTGTGATGAGTAAGCAGTGATCATGGGTACAGTAGGCATGATCTCAGGAACTATGTGAAAATGGTGATGCGATGATTTCTGTGCATGGCATGAGAATTTTACACAGGGCTTACACCGTCAAAGCCTCCCTATTGCATGTGCGTTCCTTTCTTATAGCAGGGATGTAATTATTTTTGTTTGATGAAATGTAACAATGGTCACAACCCGATCATGGTTATGGGCAACTGAAATCCATAATAGATATTGTCTTCATTCAAGTTGCGACCATGATATCATCACACTCCATCGCTAGACCTTGTTCTCATTACAGAATATAATTGTGCCATCATCACCCCTCACGGTTATGCAATTCATAGGACATCGTTGATTGCAGGCATCTGTGTTCGATGAAGGGGATGTTTAATTATTATCGAGGGAATTTATAATAACATGGGTCGTTTTCATTTTCGTTGTGGGCATATGCATATGGTTCTTCCCTCTGCGTATGTATGTGTCGACGTCAATAAGCACCATGACTGCCACAATTTCATATTTCAAACTCATAGATTCATGGATATTACAACATAGTGTGACGATAATTATTGTGTATTTTCCTAGCAATGTGATTGGCCACCGGTTTCCCCTCTGTCCAGATGGTCATTGCAGGAGTGTTTAGCACTGAAAATTTCGATTTTTGATCATGGGCGCTGACAGAAATGAACCAACTTTTGGGAAATTCTCTAGAATTCTAGAATATCAACTGTTTAGAGCCATTGTGGAGGAGAAAGGTGGGTGGTATTTCTACAAAAATTCCAAGGATATAACGATGTTGTAGATTTGTTCTTTGCCCAAACTTTTGATGGAAAAAGGGAAAAGGTTGGAAGTTTGAATCTTAAGGTCACCGAAGAATCGTTGAGTGAAGCGATCGGGTTTCCTGCGGAAAGATAACAATTCTTTAAAGGGGGCCAGCTCCACATACCTAACTATGAAACATTTTTAAAGTCGGCATATCACTCTTTAAACTGGGAAAAATGAGTTCTACGCAGCTGCATCCAGGGTCAATGGCACCCATTGCTGACTATGTTGCAACGTTTCTTGACATGTGAAGGGAGGTATGCTATTATTTTTCTCTACCACATTCAACTCTTTATGCATTTCACTGAAGACTGTTCCATAAACATTCCCCATTTCTTGAGATTGAGGCTTCATAAGATCACTCGAGTAGTGCAATCAGAAATTCGAAAGCGTGAGACTGCTACGTTGTTACTGACTCTGCTCTGCGCTGTTGTTGGCTTTGCTCTGCACTACTGATGTCTCTGCTTTGCGCTACTATATACTTCACTGTCATCTCCATCACTCCTTGACTTTCACTGAAACTCCTCCATCCTGCTACTTCTTATCATGGGCTCCAGTAGCAAGGTAATGATCCATGAGGTGGGCTCCTCAAGGATCCTACCCAACTAAAGTCTAAGAAGAACTACAAATCCATATTGCCCCATCTCTCTCCTAGAGATGCATGGGCACTCATGGCAAACTCATCCTCCTCGATTTTTGCAATTGCAACCTTTGGGTCATGCTTCTCATCTTTGTCCTTCTTCTCCTTAAAAGGACACTGAGATGCATAGTGGCCCATCTCGCCACATCTGAAGCACTTGACCTTCGAAACATCTCACTTTGGTTTTAGTTGCGCCTATTTTCCCTTCCATGAAAGGGCTACGTTATCCTCTTCCTCCATGGATTTCGATCCACTTCCATTGCTGCCATCAAGTTTTCACTTGACAAGGTCTCTCCTCAACTATTCCTCCTAAAAGGAAGACCACAACTGCTCCCAACTAGGTAATGTTGCCTGACCCAGCATGCTCTGGAAAAACACTTTCCAGTCCTCTGTGAAATTGTTAAGGGACATTCGTACCATGGTTGCGGCTGTAGGTGTAGCACCTACTTCCGACAACTGTTCTCAAATATCCTGAAACCGCATGAGGTATGAAGCCACATGCTCCCATTTTCGCATCTAAATCATACATATCTTATGTTCTAAGTACACTTCTATTGCTCGGAAGATCTCTCATATAGGTCATGCAAAGCTACCCACATCTCTCTTGCAGTATCCTTGCCAACCACATGCGAGACGATGTGATCCCTTACACCATCAAGGAGCAACCTCTTTGCCTTGGCCATATCTACCTTATACTTATTGAGCTGATCCGAATCCATAGGAACAACTACCATGTTCTCCACGAACGCCTTCAGATCATATTCATCCAAAACGAACTTAGTCTCATCCTTCCAGATCATATATTTGGAGGAGCCCGCCATCCGATCCTGATCACGAATTCCGTGAGATGCCATCTCATCAGAAATCTATCAAATCTGATCCCTCTTCCTCCCTACTGCACAGCCCCTGGTAGGGTTACACACTCCCAGATGGAGTTGTAAGTTCTGCTGCTCCTCTACTTCTCAACAATTGAGAAATGTTGAATTCCTCGTCTAGGAAATCACTGCAGAAGAATTCCATCAATATGTGCTATTGACTCCTTTTGAGGCTTTTCTACCCAACAAAAACTTCAAAAAAATGCGTCCCTCTTTCTTCTGCGTGGAGGCTCTGTGCTTCTCCCTCTTCCACGAAAATATCTTGATCTGGAAGCCCTTTCTCTCTGTTGACTCACTCAGAGAGAGGCTACCACAAAAACCTTAGCCTTCCTAGCTAGAACTGCGCAATCCTTCAATGGATTCATTTTTCTGCATTGTAGCAAAAATTACCTTCACTTCGGATTTAATATCCGTTCTTCCTGTTTCACATTAATGCTCTGATACCATGTGAAAATTCCTAGATATGAACAATCTAAGGAATCCTATTGAAACTAACTGAATTACTTCTTCTTTTGTGTAATTTACTTTACACAATTATTTCTGAATCACACATGATATACTGAAGCAATCATTGAATCAGCCTACACTATAATACTCATGATTCTGAAACAAGGAAACTAAACAAGGAAATCAATCACACATATGACACTGTTATTTTTGGACAAGAAATTCCCAGAAAAAACTAATGCAGGAAAATCGGTGCAACAGATCTGAGGGTTTGTATTATTAAGTAGTAGCAATGTCTAAATACATATCTGTATACCCCTAGGGTAATTTAGTTATAGAGAGAAATACTGGAAGAAGAATTTGTGAGGATTTACCTCACTCAATCACTAAGATCCCGACTGGTTTAGATGAAGAAAAAATTGCCCTGGGGAGCCACTGCACTGCTTCTTTGTAGTTCCAATGTTGAGCCTTCTAGTCTCTGCATCACCCCCTTCCAAGCGTAGCGTTCAGCCCCAACGAAGTTGTTTTTCTGTTGTGGACCCATAGGAACAACCTCTCAGTGTCACTTTCCATATCCCGACCTTCAAAACTGATCTACAAGAAAAAAATTGGAAACCCTCCTCTGCCTCTGTGCTGCTTCCGCATGAACCCTCCTTCCTTCAGCACTAGATTGGTTAGATGACCTCTCCCTCTCTTTGAATGATGCTCCACCAGTTGAGAAAATATCTTCCTCTCCGGATGCTATCTCTGCCCCTCACTGCTCAGATCTCTAGCTCGAGTTTCTCAGCAAACCTAGCCCTCAAAATTTCAAACTCTAGATCAATTCGGTGTGTTTTTCAAAATGGCCCTCAAGCCTTCCTTTATAGTCTTCTCGTTGAGACATCGAAAATCGAGATTGGATCTCTAATCAACGACTATGATTATAACATGACTTGATCTTCGTTTTCTAGATCATTCTCACTCTTGTTTTATTTATACCCTTTAATTATTTAATTTTGCCGAAGTTTAGACTTAGCATCCCCATTAAGATAATTAATTATTTTAACAAGACATTAACCGAATGGAATTTTCAGAAACGATTTCTGGGTTCTTTGTAATACTAGTGTCTAAGCCTTTCCACAAAATTTGAGACTTAGAGAACTTTACGATGCTACAAAAATCATCATGAATATCTATGGGGATCCATTGAATGATTTATACTATTTTGGAGGCCCATTGCTCTCTACGCACACCCTACATGTGCCAATGTAGCCCTCTGGAGGGTTAGGGCCCCGTATAGGGAGAACAAACCCAAAATGGAGATCATCTGAAATCTTACATAAAATCCAATGCACCCCCTTGCCTTCCAATACAACAAATCATTTAAAGAAATTGAGTTAAAGAGCTTAAAAACCATATACAACAGGCAAGAACTTCATAATGGAATACCCTTCCATAGTGGGCTTTGACATGTGCTAATATCTCCAAGCTCCAAAGGGTGTTAACCAAAACCCTATTAGGTGGTTTCTACCTTTAAGGGGTATAGTATGTCCAAGGTACATCCTTCAAATGATGGTGGCATGTGATAAAGAAATGAATGGAGTAGGAAATGAAAGGGGAAATCATGGGCCACATGTCGGGGTAAAAGGGTAGCTAGTAAAGGGAAGCCCATAATTGGGCATATAATGTATAGGAGGGAGTAATCGTAGTGCAAGAGATACCCCAACCTTGTTTTTTCCACCCTTATTTATATGCCTTTTTCCTTTTGAGATTTTTATTTAATTAACTGTTCGGGCTCAAGGATAAGAGCATGATGTGTAAGGTATAGAAGTGGATACCCATTTTAAGGTAGAGCAGTTCATTTCCCACCAGGGGTTGGGACAATCATGGGTTCCAGAATGAGAAAGGAGGCTAATTTAGGGCCTACAAGAACCAGGGTGATGGCCATGGGTATGGGGTAGAGCTCATGCATTTGGATTTTCCCCATGTGCTAAATGTGTTTGTCCCAATGATATTTTGCATTTTGTGGAACATTTTCCTATTGAATGTGGCCAATTATGCTTTTACCTTTTCTTTTTAGGCGCATCAACCTTCGAGGCATCATTTCAGGCCCAAACCAAGCAATGGGAGGCCAACCCTATGTGGACCTAGTGAAGAAATGTGGACCCAGGTGGGAAATATGATGAATGGGGTTATAATAAACGAAAGGAAAGTGATATATGTGGATTGGGAGTGGGACCACACAACCAAAATTATGGTTTCCCAACCCAAAGGTCAATAAAAGAGATCCCACAGGACTAGGATCCAAGGGTAACATCTAAAATAGGTCTAAGGGAAAAGGGCATAGACCTAGCCAACTCTTTTCGCCGAATCCTCCCATTAATCCATGCCTAGAAGTTTACATGATAAGAAAACTACAATACTCAATTACCAAATGATAAGGCATACCTTTAGGTTTGAGAGGCCCACCTTCAAACATACGATCATCATAGATGGGTGAGGGACCACATGTCCTGCTCAAGTGGCAAAAGAAATGGAACAATGCACTAGTTGGTGGATGTAAGGGGTTGTTGGATGTCGACTGAGGACCACATAGGAGAAAATATTCTCCTAGGGATGTCACCTACAAAATGGTGGGTAACATCTGGCTCCAACTAGGATGTGATCTGTCGAAAAGTGGGAAAAAATAATCGAATGGGAGGTCACGAGAACACCAACAATTTCTTGGTTACTGTAGACCTGTTACCTACACATATCAAAGAATTAACCCACATGGAAACACATTTGTATGGTGTCTCATGATCACCCATGCTGAGTGTTAGGTCGTAAAATCAAAAGATAATAAAATATGAAAATTTTAATCTAAATTCAGTTAATCTACCATGATAAATATCATATGACATTATTTCTAATGAGAAAATTGGCATGCAATGCATCCCACTATAACATGCATAACATACAATGTAAAGTGCTAGGCATAATCATAGACCCAATGCAACCAACATGTCAATTAAACAGTACAAGAATGCATTCTTCCATGATTATTTTTGCAATGGACCCAACAGTAGAAATGTGAATAATGATATGAGAGGCTATGAGGGTGTGAGGTGGGAAAACAAGAGACCCATATGCCATAGAAAGGAACACTGGAGGAAGGAAACAACACCAACTGAGAGCATTTAATTTGATCATCTAACCAGGAGATGGAAATGTTCATGATCAAGTATATGAATATTTGATGAAGAACTATCTTGGGCCTATCATCCTCAAGGTAAGCCATAAATGACTTAGACATATTTAGGATGATATTATTTTTGTCATTCGGAAAACAAGAAGTGGAATTATTATTGTATTTGGGGAAAAACCATGATTCCTGGTTTTTTGTAGTGGAAACCAAATCTTCATCAAAACCAGGGGAACATAATTCATCACAAACATCCATTTCTAGGGTAGGGGCATAACAAGGAAAGGAATGATCAAACATGAAGGAAATCCATGTATTGGTGGCATGGCTAAAGGAAGCTTCTTCCTCGGTTTCTTTTACATTAGAGTCATCAAAATTACCCACACTTTTGGAAGGCTCTTCTTTGATTGAATTATATTGGAACATAAATAAGAGACCCTTCCAATCATTAGGAAGGGCTTCATAAGGACCAACATTTTTATTTAGAAGGGGCAGAGCATCTTCTTATTTCCTGAGCTCATTCTTGTGGATTTGAGAAACTATGTGGTCTTCATTTTTATAATCATACCCAATTCCTCAATCAATAACCCAAAAGCCATTGATAGATTCTTCATTTATTTGAATATCATGATCCTCCTCATAATCATCCCATTCAATATATATTTGATGTTTTTTAGGGTGCCATTAATTATATTCTCTAGACAGGGAGGAATTTTCCTCCTTCATTCATTCTCGAAGAATGCTATCCAAGGTATTTACTATATGATTTTGATAGAATGCTTCAAGACGAAGGTCATTGGTAAGAATATTTTTATATTCACACTTCATGTTACAGAGTCTTTCCGATTGCTCAAAATAGTGGGAGAAAATTTCTTTGGAGTTATATATAGCCATCAATTGCCTGCAAGACTCTTCATATTCAATCATTGGTTCTTGCAATACGTGAAGGCTCTCAGGGGCAAGATCTTCTTCATTATCCTCAAAGGACATGCTTTACAATTCATGAGTCTCTCTTTCAGCACAATCCTCAATCACTCGATCTTGATGATTTGGAGAAGGATTTGGACACTCTTCCTCAAGCATAAAACCATATTCAATAACTTCCTCCTCTCAAAGGGCCACCTCCTGTGAAAATTTCAACTCTAAAATTCTACTGCAATTACTGATTTATTTCTCCTGCTTATTTTCACAATAAGTTATTTATGAAAAACCCTTAAGTAAATTTCAAAATAAATTCTACTGCAACTATCACATTTATACATATAAAGAAAAGAACAATAGAATACAAACACAATAACTAATCACATCAACACAGTTATTTTTAGGCAATTGTCCTTGGAAAAACCTAATGTGGGAAAAGTGATGCAACAGATGAGGGTTTATATATTAATCTTCAACAAAAATTTATTTACAAGGAATGACTAGCAGAATAACCAAGAAACTGCAGGAAGACACCCAAGATAATTTTTCTCCTGATCTCAGGAAAAATTCAAACACCTGAGAGACACTCTATCCCTCACTGCGTCACCTCTGTGTCCTTCTCTGCACAAAGACTGCGTGAGATTGCGTCACTATTGCACTATCCCTCTGCATTGTCCCTCTGTGCTACCTCTCTGCTATTATGATTCCTTCTTCCTCGAGTTCTGACTGATACTGAAGCCCTCTGCTTCCTCTGCCCTGCAACTCTCCCTCTGAAATCGAATTCTATGCTCTGAGAATCGACTTCCCTCAGGTTACTGAGTGTTTTCTCGGTGTACTTTCCAAATGACCCTCAATCCCTCTTTATAATCTTCTGATTGATAGATCAATGACCCATATTAGAATTCTAATAAATGGCTAAGGTTAAATCTTGACTTGATCTTCGTTCTCTGGAAGATTCACACTCTGCTTTATTAATATCCATTAATTATTTAATTTCCCTAAGTTTATACTTAGGGTACTCATCAAAATAATTAATTATTTTAGTAAAACATGAACAAGTGGAATTTCTACAAACGGTTTCTGGGTTCTTTAGAATGTTGGTGTCCAAGCCTCCTCACCAAATTTGAGACTTAGATCACCTTTTTATGATACAAAAATCAAAAATCCCTCTTAGCGAGGAAAGTGTTTTAGAATTTTTCCTGCTGCATACTGCTACGACCTTGAAGCATCCTCTGCGCTGCTGATGATCGGCTGCTGCTCGTCATCTAATGCATTGCTTCCTTCTGTAATGCTCCCCATGATACTGTCATTGTCACTGCCTCATCTGTACTGTAGCTCCCTCTCAAATTCTGCACTTGTCCATTTCTACTACTGAAATGGATTCTTGATCATCCCCATCTTCTCTCTGAAATAAAAAAACTTTGTTATTCCCAGAGCCTTAGTAAGGATGTCTGCCACCTATTCTCCTGTCGGTGTGTACTGCAACTGTACAGTTCCCCACTGAACAGTTTATGATAAAATGACACTTGATGTCAATGTGCTTCAGCCGATCATGAAACACGGGATTCTTAGAGAGCTTAATGCAACTCTGATTATCACATATAATACTGGCCACTTCCATCTTCTCCTTGAGTAGATTCATAAGTAGCTTCTTACACCATATGGATTCACACAAAGTTGTGTTTGCTGCCATATATTCCGCCTCAGCTTAACTTAGAGCTATAGACTGTTGTTTCCTACTACAATAGGAAGTCATTCCTGATCCAATGTTGAAACAATACCCACTAGTACTTTTTCGATCTACTGAACTTCCAGCCCAATATCCGTCAATGAACCCACTTGGTTTGATGTCATTACCTCGGGTGTATCTTAATCCATGCTTGATTGTTCCTTGTATGTATCTGAGAACATGATTGGTTTCTGCCTAATGTGCCCTCCTTGGTTCCATTATGAACTGACTGAGAGTATTGACAACATAACATATGTATGGACTTGTGTTGACCATATTCATCAAGGACCCTATGAGCTGTCTGTACAATGTAGGATCAACCTCATCATCTTTGGATACATGAATCTTCTTCCAGTTGGTGATCATTGGAGTAGCCACAGGTCTACAATATTTCATCCCAAACCTCTTCAGACATTTTATAGGATATCTTCCTTGACCAAGGAAGATTTCACCCTTCTAATGCTAAACTTCCAACCCCAGAAAATAATGCATCAGTCCCAGATCCTTCATGTCAAATTCTGCAGCTAGGTTCTCCTTGCAATCCTTGATGAGCCTGTTAGGAATAGGTCATCCACATACAAAACTAGTATTAAAGGGTCATTCCTTACTGTCAGATAATAGAGATTAGGATCTGTGTCACTCTTGATGAATACCATCTTTTGCAAGTAACCATCAATCCGACTATACCAAGTTCTAGGTGCTTGCTTAAGTCCATACAAGGATTTCTTAAGCCTACACACATGATTCTTCTTCTCATGCATCTTAAAGCCCTTTGGATGTTAGATATATACTTATTTTCTATCACCCCATTGAAGAATTAAGTCTTGACATCCATCTGGTGAATATCCCACCCCATTTGCACTTCAAGGGATATCACAGATATGATAGAAGTATATCTGGCCACTGGGGCAAAGGTTTCTTCATAGTCTATCCCTTCCTTCAGAGCATACCCCTTAGAAACAAACCTAGCTTTTTATTTTTCTACCCTTCCATCTACAACATATTTGATCTTGTAGATCCATCTCGAACCTACAACTGATCTATCTTGAGGCCTAGGAACCACTTCCCAGACGTCATTAGTCATGATGGAGTTGTATTCTTCCACCATTGCATCTACGCATACATGTTGCTAAGCTACCTCTTGGAAACTAGAGGGTTACCCAACCTGAGCCACCAAGGCTTGGTACCTATCATGTTTCCTGCACTTCCTCTTCTCGTTTCTAGGAGATCCGAAAAACTCTTTTGCGTCCCTCATAATCTGTCGTAGTTCCTGGATCAACCTACTGCTGGTAGAGGGTGGATCTTCCTGCTCGTCCTCTTGCGAATCTTCCTAAGATAAAACTCCTAGATCCTTGTGCCCTGGAGAAGCCCTGGTGCTATTTTCGATAGGTCGGAGAGGCTGGACTAGTGGATCATCCTCTGACTGCGTTTCAAAAGGAATTTCCTGGTATTTCCTAAAGGCTCTGTCCTCCATGAACTTTACATCCCGTCATACAACAACTTTCCTATTTCCAAGAATGTAGATTCTATATGCCTTAGCATTCTCACTATATCCCACCAGATACCCCTTTTAGGCAGTCTGATCCAATTTATTCCTCTTTTCTTCTGGAACATGGCAGTATGCCCAAATAACAAATATCCTGAAATGGCTTACCTCTGGCTTCCTACCAGTGAAGACATTCTCTAGTGTAATCTTACCTAGTGGCTTGTGAGGAATCCTGTTTTGAACATATACAACTATACTGCATGCCTCTTCCCACAGGAATTTGGTCATATCTTGATCATACAACATGTCCCTCGCTGCTTCAACAATAGTTCCATTTTTCCTTTCTGCTACTCCATTCTACTCCGGATTGTATGGAGCAGTTTGATGCCTTCCCTTGCGCATAACTCAGTGAATTTTTTATCAATATATTCTCCACCATTATCTAACCACAATATTTTTATCTTCTTTCATGTCGAGTTCTCAACTAGAGCTTTAAACTCTTTGAATCGATCAAAGACCTCATTCTTGGTCTTTAGAAAGTAGATCCAAGTTTTCGTGGAATGATCATCAAGGAAGGTGACAAAGTTCTCATAACCACTAAGACCTTTATGGGACATAGGTCCGCAGATGTCCGAGCTGTGTAATCCCAAGACACTCTTAGCCCTATTGCTACTTTTATGGTAAGCTGCCTTGGCATACTTACCTAGTACACATCCTCGACATACATCATCTTGCTTAGTGCTCAGTTCTAGAACTCTCGTGACAGTCTCTTTGAGAATTATTAGAGCCCCATGGTGTAAGTGCCCCATCCTTCTGTGCCATAGTTCATTCAAATCCTTATCACTATTTCTGCCTATCAATGCCATTGGAGATTCGAGCTGCAACTTATACAGTTTTTTGCTCCTAACTCCGATGTTTTCCTTCTTCTTCCAACTCAGGTGTTTGACATATACTTGTTTTCCAATCAAGTATATTTCATAACCCTTATTCTGGAGCTAAGACACAGAGAGTAAGTCCATCCCCAACCCAGGCACATGCAACACATTGGTAGTGCGAAGCTTATTCCCAACTTTAGTTTGAAAAACTATGGTACCTCTTCCAATAAGGGTACATTTCGCCTTGTTTCCCTATGTGATCTTGAAGTTCATTTGTTATTCTTGATAGCTCAAGAAAAATTCTCGTATTTTTTTAGTCAATTTAATTTCTTAAATTTCTTACATAAATTATCAACCGAGATTTGTAAACTGATGAAGTGTGGTGCACTATATGTGCTTAGTTAACCTTCTTCTTACTTCGTTGTATGTATTTTTATGTTGTTTTGGGGGTTTTGTTCTTTATATCTAAGAGTGTTAATCTAAAACTATGAGAGAAATCAAATGAATCTTAATGAATTTTAAGAAGGAAGAAAAGGAAGTGTTCCTGAGTTAAACTAATTTTCATAAAAATGAATCAAAGATCTATTGATTGGTTAGAATCTGATCTGAAAAACAGAGTATCTACTCTAATGACTTCTAATTTAACATTAGTCCTATTCAATGGATGTAAATCTTATAACTGAAATTGAAATTGCAATGCTATTTTAAGTGAAAGTAGAAAAAGAAAACAACTAATGTATGTTTAGTTACTCTAGCATTCAATATGAAGTGTCACCTTCTTGAGATGATGTGTAAGCAACCAATTATACATTTTTTCTAATGATCTCGAAAATAAAGCAAAGTGTGCAGAGGAAAACTCAATAATTGCATGAATTAAATATTCAATCATTCAGTCTAGAAATATGATAAAATAATCTTTTATTGCTATAGGGTAATATGCTTGGGTAGTGGTTATCGAATATCCCTCTCTAGGCTTTCCGGTGCCCGAGGCAGATAGTCAGATTAGTTGTATAGTTCACAAATATGCTGCATATATGTTCATGCTAATTTATATTATTTAATAAAATGAGATGGGAGATTACCTCTTTTCCAATCCCGGATCCTTTGGAGAACACTGAGTAGCGAAGCAGGGATCCTCCTTCACCAGCTTCAAATTCAGGTCCTGCGATCAAAAAAAGCACTCGTGTAATCTCTACAACAATATACTTATTAACTAAATCAACATATGATAAACATAAAACAATGCAGATCTAAGCCATTCATGTCACGCTATATTAATAATTAAAAAACAATCGCAATATTAAAGCATCGAATGGACAAAACAAATACAGTTTTATTGATTTATAAAAAGGAGGAGTACAACCGTCGGTTGCACCAAGCTCTCCTCAGTCTCCCAATATCTCTCTCTCTTTCCTTGTATGTGATGGTGATCAAGGCGGTAAGCTCTCAATGAACTTCACCGATCCTCAACTACCACATTGCAACAATGTAGCTCTGCTTCACATGTATTCAAAAAACCTTGGACCTTGGATAATAGCCCACAGCTCCATTTTATAGGAGATGGAGAGGGCAAACCTTGCCCAACTCTTTCAACCAGTTCGAAAAGGAAAAAAACAAGATGTTTCCTTAGCCTTCCATGCTTTTTCCTTCCCTGAGATTCTAGTTGCTTTTGGCAAGGCATAATAAGAGGTTGGTGCCTTTCAGTTTCTATTTTGCATTGACTCTTCATGAGAAAAAGCTGGATTTTCCAACAATTATCCGCGGGATTTTTCCTGTTTCATATTTAAACATGGGTAACGCTGCCCTCTGGGCAAGATAGAGTGTTTCCCTAGTCACTAACACTACCTTTACATGGCTCAGAAGCGTTATAACACAATTTAGCTGTTTCTAGGGTACGTTACCTTGGCAGAAATGGGTTTTGTCAAGGTCACTTTCTTCCTTCCATATTTCCTTCTCCTTTGAGCTGATGAGGAGGTAATTTGTCCTATAACAGATGCCCCCTAAAGTGTGAGATTAGAGATGAAGACGATGGCCGAAATACTTTATAATATGTGTAGTAGAATTAGAGAGATTGGAGGACTGAGGAAAACCTGAAACAACAACATATGTTAGAAAATATAGTATCTGTCTTGAGTCAGGCATTCCCATGCTCAGTAGCTAATCAACATGATTTCTCTAAAACAGAGATATGAACAGTGTGTCCACCAATAAGCGTAACGTGGAAGTGTCTGTCAGAATAGGATCAATACTGAAAAGCTGTCTCCACAAACAATATCACAACTTGGGGAAGGAAACACAGCTGTAATGGTGTAACCTTCACCCCAAGGTCTTGGCCACCGCTTCACTTAAACCGCATATTTCCCTACATGTGAATGGAGGAGTTGTCATCGAACATGTGGGAAATCATCTGATTACCAGTCAGTAAGGAAAAATGTTAACAGATGCGAGGGTGGCCACCGATAATGATGATGGTCTCCAAGATGCATAGTATAATCTAGCGAGTGTGAATAAAATGAGTTGATGTCGAACACTCGTAGAATAATTCGATCGGGAGCCAATAATGAAGACCCCCAATCAAATACAAGATGACCTGCCATTGATGTCTGCAAGTATCTGGGTACTGATGTGTTTCTGGATCAACTTCCTAGATAAGATGTTGTAGTCGATATGAAGTGATCTGTCAAAAGGTAGGCATTGAGGCGTCCTACATCAGTCAACATGAAACGGGAAAAGATGATATTGTTCTTGATGGAAAATATGAAGAGAAAATGGGAATAACTGATGACAATAATTTCTGGCATTATGATCACTTTGGTTGATATGAGGAGCAGTAGATAGCGAGATCTGTTTGAACAATAGAAGGCACTCTAACAGGGTACTAGGCAGCTTAGGCTTAATGAACACCAAAGAGTATTTAGGATTTGACCAATACAGGAACACTGGGAGACGAAGGCTAAACTCATAGATGGCAGGGTTCGGCTAAATGCGAAAGAGTTTTCTGGGAAGTGCCATGTTCAAGATTTTTGCTGTCAAATCGACCTTTCTTAAATGTAACAGAAGTAGTATCCATTTTGTCCAAATTTTTCCTAGTTTTATTAAGTTTAACAAGTCCAGACGGGTAAAGTCGATGAATTTTTTATATTTAGAGAGTCTGAAAAATGTCGTAAAAGACAACTCCGGGGGGTAACTTTGTCATGTCTTGATAATCGGGCATGATAAAGGGAGAATAGTAAGCCTGAAACGGTTCATTTTCCGTGAGTTAGTCCATCGAAGCCGGAAAAATGAGAAATCTGTGTTCGATGGACGTCTACCTAATTTTGTTATGAGTACGAGGAGACGAAGTAAACTCAATATTCTTTGTGAAACTTTAACGAGTCCAATAGAGAAAAACTCGATGCTCTCCGTGAAGTTTTAACGAGTCACAAGGAGAAAAACTCGGTTACTTTTTCCTTTTAAAGAGCTTTGAAAAAGATGAAAAGAATGGCTCATAATCTTCTGTCGTGATAGTTTAACGAGCCCAAAAAAAGGAACTCGGGGTTTTTTCGGTTTTACGAGATAGAAAAAGTCCCTAAAAAGAAAGCTCGTTTCTTCTTCGTGTTAGTTTTGATGAGCCTAAAGAAGAAAACTCGAGTTTTTTCAGATTAACAAGCAAGAAAAATACCAAAAAAATAATGCTCGATTCAAGGTCAAATATGGTCATATCTGCATATAGACATTAAAAACTCACCAGAACATCGGTAACCAAAATCAATAGTTGCAACAAACATGCAACATGAATTCACTAATTTTTGTAGACTAACTGAGTGAGTCTTTCCCCCAGAAATGGCTATAAGAAGGTCAGATATCCTCATTTTGACTGTTTTGAATGCTGTGATAGAGCTTTGGGGTAAAAAAGTGGCGAAATTATGGCTGGCGATTGCGAACGATCCGGGAAACGGTTCTTCCTTTCGCGAGATCCAGGTAAGAGCTGGAATCTCCTGCTATCATTTCATAGTGTTTTTTGTTTGTTTTGTTGGTCCAAAATAGTAATTTTAGCAAGCCCTAAAAAATTTAAGCGGCTAACACGGGCGAGCAGTGCTTTGCCTGCGTTAAACACACCTCCCATGAAGAAACAACGCGTTAGCACGCATTGTTTGGAATTAGATCCCACGTTAGGTGCATAAATGTTTTAAGAACTCTTGCTTATCATTCTGAAGCACTCCAAACAAATTATAATCCATTAAATATGTTTCTTTGGCAGGTATAAAGCTGTTCACCATGAGTATTTGGTGAGAAAGGGTACATGAGCGGGAAGAACGTGAGATGGTCACTGATGCAGCTACTTTGTTAGTTCTCCGCAGGTGTGGTTTGCTAAAGTATGCTCGATTAGAGCTAATGAGGGGACAAGAGGACCTTCTAAGGTGAATAATTCAGTAGTGGGATGATCGTCAGCACGTCTTTCATATCGGGGGCAATGAGCCCTCGATTGAGAAAGACGATATCTATTTTTTGACTAGCCTGTCGTGCCGTGGACCAAGGCCAAACCTGACAGGGTCTAGGGTGGATCCTCATACTACTATTGACCTGATCCTTACTCATTGCATACATAACACTGATGCAGTTAGCAACCGGGTGCCTATTTCACGGGTGGTCTCGAGACCACTGAGGTCTCTGCTATGGATGATATTTCGCTTGGTTGGGGCCAAGAGTCAGCATGTGGCCACCAAGGCCTAGTTGTTGTTAGCACTAGATTGTATGCAGCCCCAGGTTTTTGATTGGTGCGAAGGTGTTGTCCGTCGAGTTTGTGCAGAGCTGACAGCATGTAAGACCCAGACCCAAAGAGAGTTTGGGTATGGTACACTAATTGTTTCATTTCTACTAAAGCGGGTGCCGGTCATGAGACCCAGAATGATTATGGATGCATTTGGCCCGCGAGAGCTGAGACAGGCTCGATGGGCAGCTTTTATACCGCGGACTGGAGAGGGTCCAGTTCGTCATTTCTTTGATGATGGGTTCTTTGATTGGCTTAACCACCAGATCATCATGATTGAGGATTATCCCTACGCAGGGATGAAATTTCCAGGAGATCCAGAGTTAGTGTTGCCCCCGGGCACTCAGTGAGGTCTAGATGGTAAGAGAAGGATTGATCAGTGTAGTTGGAAGTATTTTTGTCTTTTGAATGCTTATGCAATTTTTTTGTTTAAATGGGTGAAAATATGTTTTGACGTGAAGCTTGTTTTCTTGACACAGATGTGGCACCTGTCCATCCAGCCAGAGCCCCTCACTATGCACGGCGAGGACTGCAGCTTCCTGGGGCTGGCGCAGCAGCAGAGAATGCAGAATCCATCGGAGAGAGTGATGATACCTAGATCTTGCATGAGCTTTCTAGAAACCTGGAGGGTTTAAGCATGGGTGTACCACCTCTTCCCATGAGAGAGATTCCAGTTCATATGCAGCGGCATACTGTGGGTGTGCCAGAGAGATACCTGGTGCCTCTGAGGAGGATAGCCAGGGAAGTTGTTTGTTATTTTGAGCAGCAGGCATAGCTGGAGGAGTATATGTGTAAATGTCATAGCGAGGCTTAGTGTAGCCAAGTTTTGTAAAACACCCAAGTTTTGAGAGATTTTTTTATGTAATTTTGAACTGGACACGACATATATATATATCTATATATATATATATATATATATATATATATATATATATATATATATATATATATATATATATATATAATTTTGTCGATTTTTTTCTTATGTGTTTTTTAATGTTTATGCATTTTCTATGGTAAAAAAAATATACTCATGTGTAAATATTTTTATAACAAGTGTGACAAATGCCAATCTAATACATAGTTTGCCAATGAATCGGCCAATGCATTAAATTCTCTAGGAATGTGCTCAAACGAGATGGTTTGAAAATGACGTTCTAAAATTCGTACCCTAAAAAATAATGTAACAAGACTGGATGACGGACGCGATAATTATTGTTCAACTGCATAACTACGAGCTGGGAATATAACCTGAGCACTAGATTAGAGATGTCGCGAGATGCAGCTTCTGTGAGGAGTTGTATCGCCGATATGTACTTGATCTGAAAATGGAATGTACTTGTTTAAGGGTGCAAGGTATCCATTCTCATAAAATTTCAAATTGACTGAATAGGTTGGTTTGTGCAAATACTCATAATTTTAAATTTCCCATACAGAGAATAAACTCCAAGTGACCTCTTGCTAATGTGAGAATAAACTATTTCCCATACAGAGATGGACTGTAGGGGCATTCACTGGACATGTCACCTCTAAAGAGAGGATGAGTTCCAGAGGCTACCTGGCCCTCTACAGACTCTGCCTAAGGAAATAATATGTAAACACTTAGAAGTCTTTGACATACACATACTTGAAGTTTGATGTCTTGCGGAATAAGACAAATAACTTTCTGCAGCTGAGTAGGTGTTTTATGTGTGTATGCAAGTTATGGATATTTGCTGTTTAACATTTTATATCAGTTTTGTTTAGCATATCATCTTCAGCAAATAAAGACATCAAAATGATAAGCAGTTCACCCCCTCCTCTGGGCTACATCTGCTGGACTAAGCCTCTCAAACTAGGCTTGTCCTCTTGTATTAAAAATGCTACAAAGGCTAATACAAGAATAAGAGTGTCTCAAAAGACAGATCTGACTGTAAATACAGAATCAGAAGATAGGAATTAGCTGAACATGCTCTTTCCCAAACACTAAACAGTGAAAATTGTACCTGTATAGTACTTTTCCCCAATTGTCCCTGGTGGCCCTTTAGACTTGTATGGAGAATTTCGAGGTGAAGAAGACCTCAATTGGTTCTGAAACCTCTTCCATTAGAATCAGAAGGTCGAAAATATCAGAAATAGACTTCTGAATCACCAAAAATGGAAGAACATAGTCCCCAAACAGCTCCAACACTGAAATGGCCCTCTTGGCCCTGAAAGCTTCCCTGAAGCTAAACAGTGAGAAGAATTCCTCAAAAGGAAAAACGAAATGTAGAAATGGATTCAGAATGCTGAAAACCTTCAGGAATGACCTTCGTTCCACATTAACTGGCTGCACAATTCCCAATGCAGCTCCCAAACTGATTTGGCCCTGGTGACTCCTGGAACTTCCCCGGAGAAAAAAAACCTGAAAACGACCTCAGATGACTGTGAAACCTGTGCCAATGGCTTCAGAAGGTCGAAGAGACCCGAAATCAAAAAAAAATTCGTCTCCAAAGGCCTTTCCTATCAAAAGTTATGGCCCATTCAGTGAACTGCCTCTTACTCCTTAGGAAACTCCACTAAATGTGGAGGAGGTGCAGTTAACTTCGACAAAATAGGTGGCGCGCTCCAAATAAGGCGGACCCGCCAGGTTTAACCGCCGGTTTAAACTGTGGTTATTAATGTGAATGCTGGCGTTCATATGCGGAACCGTCGGTTTAACATAAATGTTAACGGTTTTATTGTATTAAATATAACACAACGTTTGTTATATAAATAACAAACCCACTACATGTAATTAACCAAAGTTTGAATGTGCGCGCCAATGGTCTTACGCACAAGGTTCCGCCCGCCAGGTCACGTGTAATGGGGGCTGGCCCTCCGGGGCTGGCCCCCTTCGGGCCCCACCAGAAGCAATTGTACAGTTTAATTAAGACTCCGCCCGCCACTATTTCAACGTTGAATACAATAGCCCAATGGTAAGTCGTTGCAATGTTAACCCATAGGTCGCGGGTTCGATTCCGTCTGCCCTCAACAAAACTTTTGAAACGCAATTTCCATTCGGCCTTGGGGCCACGTGGCGGCCTCCGGGCTAGCCACGTGGCACCCGTTGATTGGCTGCCAGCGAATATTCCTCGGAATATTCTGCGGAATATTCCACGGAATATTCCCAGAATATTCTGTGGAATATTCCTTTTTTAATAAAAATTTTTCCAAAGTATAATTTTGCCATTTTTTAATGAAATTGACAAAACTTTGAAGCTGAATAACTTTTCCATACGGAGACCATTTTTCGAACCGTTCGCGGCGCCGGAATCAGGAAGACGAGCACTATCCAGTCGATCTATTTTGGAGCTATTCTGAGCACTTTAATTTTTGACCATTTTACGACACCTGGTCCTGAGCTCCTGATCAGTACTCAACAATGTTATTGGTGGCGTTGCCTAGGAAAATTCCCCCAGAACCAAGGAGTTCTGACTCAGGTGTGTAGAGAACCCAAGCAGCTGAAGCAATGTGTCTAGTATGAAGACTAGTACCATCCGCGTATCCGACGTATAATAAGGAGGATGACGACATCTGCGTGAAAGAAAAAGATTGTATATGAGGAAAAACACTTCAAAAACCCAAAAATATCTAGAGACATCAAAACAAAGGCAAAACTTATATACATAAAATTACAAAGCATATGCCTAGTGGAAAACTAGGAAAAATACTTCTTTAGATAGAGCCCGTTGTAGGGCTCCGCGAGTGGAATTCCATTGCAATCCTGAAGTTCATAAGCTCCTTTTGAGAGGACCTTGGTGACTATGTAAGGACCAAGCCATAATGGTTGAATTTTTCCTGCCCCCAAGAGGTCGTGTATCTAATCGTAGAGTAGTACGAGATCACCCTTTTGGAAAGAACGAGGCTTGATAGATTTGTCATATTGAGCTTTGACTCAGCGTTTGTGGGCTTCGAGTGCCAATGTGGCATCTCGACGAGTCTCGTCCAAGTGATCTAGCAAGAGAAAGCGCTCTTCTGTGGCGGTGGTGCCGAGTAAGAGTTCAACATCGAGCTTGAGTGATGGAATCTCACACTCGATTGGGAGTACTGCCTCCAGGCCGAATGTGATTTGGAATGGCGTGAAGCCTGTGGCAGCTTTGATTGACGTACGGTATGCCCATAACGCGGAATATAACTTTTGATGCCATGTGGTTTGATGATTGCCGACTAACTGACAAATCATGGTTTTGAGGATGCCATTTACGGCTTCGACTTGACCATTCGCTTGTGGATAGTAGGACGAAGATTGATCTTGTCGAAATCCTAGCATGGAATTTAATTCCGTCATCATATGGTTCTGAAAATGTGATCCATGATCTGTGACAATTGAAAGGGGTACACCGAAACGACAGATAACCTGATTGAACAGGAACAGAGCGGCGATTTCTCCATCGGCCCTAAAAGTGGGAATGGCTTCTGCCCATTTCGTAAAGTAGTCGACTGCCATGACAATGTAGTTGTGTCCATCGACCAAAGTGGGGTTTCATGTAACGAAGTCTATTCCCCATTTAGCGAAAGGAACAATGGAGACAACCGGGTGGAGAGGGGCGGGGTGAGCACGCATTTTATTCGTGAAAATTTTACGCGGATGACACTTCTGGACTATTGTGATGCAGTCTTTAAACAAAGTGGGCCAATAATAGCTTGCACGCAAGATTTTTTGGGCAGTAGCTATGCCAGAAAGATTATTTCCGCATGCCCTTGCATGGCAGTCATTTAAAACGCGTTCTGCTTCGTCAATAGTGAGACAATGCCGAAGAAAGTATCGATACCACTATGATATAGAGTATCGTTGAGTACGAGGTATTGTTTCGCTTGGTGGTGAATACGACGATGTTTTTCGGGTGTGAGAGTTGGGCGAAAGCGTTGAGTTTGGAGGTAGACCAAAATGTCTCTATACCAAGGATCAGAAGAATCGACTAAGAAGACGAATTCATCAGGAAATGGATCATGAGCTACATCTCCTGGGTTGATTCTAGGAAGGTATGACAATAATTCGGCGAAGACTAGAGATTTCTTTGCTTTGGCAACAGTGAATACCAAGTCAAATTGTTGGAGGATCACTATCCATTTGGAATATTTTCCTCCAATAACTTGGCGAGACAAAATGTGTCACATGGGATTCTTCAAAGCAATAACAGTAGTCTGACGTAGTAATATTAAGTGTCGGAGTCGGGTGGCAGTGAAGACCACCGCGAGAGAGATTTTTTCCACATGTGAATATCGTAGTTTGGGTCCGATGAGACCTTTTGACAAGTAATATATCACATGTTCACTATCGTCATCGTGAACTTGAACTAGAATATGCCAAGTGAGGATGGTGAGGCTGCCAGGTAGAGGAGAAAGTCGTGTGAATAATTGGGGGCACTAAGAAGTGGGGCAGAAACGAGTGCTCGTTTGAAGGTGTCAAATGAACTTTGAGCTTGGTCATCCCATAAATATAGTGTTCCCTTCTTTAATAAGCGCATAAAGCCTTTCATCATCTCGGCATAGTTCACTATGAAATGATGTAAAAAATTTTCCTTCCCTTGCAAACGTTGGAGTTGCAGAATGGATTGTGGTGCGGGTAATTCAACGATTTCCTTAACCTTATCGGGATCAACCCTAATCCCATGCTTTGAGACAATAAAACCTAGAAGTCATCCAGACTCGACAAAAAATATGCACTTATGTGGATTTAGATGTATATTGTAGAACCTACATCAAGCGAAGATTTGTTTCAGGTGTGAGAGGTGATGGGATCGCTTCTTGGAATGAGCCAGAAGGTCATCCAAGTAAGCTTGTACAATATGCCTAATGTCGTGAAAGGCGTAGTACATAGCCCTTTGAAAAGTTGCTCCCGCATTCTTCAGACCGAATGGGAGTTTACGATACGCAAATGTGCCCCAAGGACAGATGAAGGTGGTTTTATGCTGGTCATATTTTTTAATCGCAATCTGGTTATACCCCGAGAAACCATCCATAAAAGAAAAAGACTCACATCCGGCACAATCATCAAGGATATAATCTATGAACGGCGTAGGATAATTGTCTTTGGGACAAGCAACGTTCAAATTGCGATAATCAACAAAAACTTGGATGGTGCCTTGTTTTTTGTCTATGGGGACCAGATTGGAAACCCATTCTGTCAAAGGAAAAAGTTAGATAAAACCAACGTTCAAAATTTTTTCAACTTTAGTCTTAATGGCGGCTGCTTTGCGCGGGTGGACAGGTCGGAGTCGCTATCAAATAGGTTTGGCATTGTCATAAACTTTGATTTCATGCTCGACGATAGATGGATCTATTCCGGGAATTTCATTGTAAGACCAAGCAAACACATCACATAATTATTTAAAAAGGGATGTGAAGTGTGCAATTTCCTCAGGATTGCAATCTGCTCCAATTTGAATATTTTCCACGATACTCGTTTTGACTGAGATATCTATGAGCAAGGTTTTAGAAAGGTTTCCCAAGTTCCCTTCTGAATCGATAGTTTGAATAGTCGTGTAAACAGAGGAGATGATCTCAGGTGGGTCAAAAGATGGGATTTGAGTAGTTATCGTGTCTGAATCGAACATCGAAGCACGATGGTGGAAATCTCCCCAAGGTCGTTCTTCTAAAGACATGATCTCTCGAATAGCTTCGTCCGTAGGCAGGACTTCATCAAGGAGATCCTTAGAAAGAACCGTGATGGGCAGGAGGCTTGTACCATTGGTCGAAACCATAGCTGTGGAAGGTTTAGATGTAATTTGGATGGCTTGATAAGCCAACTCGGCTGGTAAGAGCGGCATCTGATCTCCATAGGGATCAAGTTCTGAAGGGACTGGTAGGATCCATGGGTCGATGGAGCTATCCAAAGTGGTAGATATAATTGCAACCGTATGTGGAACCTCAGGTGGTGGGAGAGGAAAGCAACCTATCAGGGAAGATGCCTTCAAAAGACCAGTACCAATACTGACATACGAGTCAGGAATGCCTCCTATTAGGGGTACAATGCTACTTGGTAATGTAGCATAATCAGGGGTGAAAGAGGATAACTGATCCACTGTGACTATTTTCCCATCCAATGGAAAGAGGATGAGTTGAAAAACTAAAGAAACAATGGCAGTCATTGTGTATGACCAACTGCGACCTAGCAATAGATTATAGTTGAGATGACGATCTACAACTTCGATGTCCACTGTTATCGTTTTCCCACTAAGGGAAATGGGAAAGCTAGCAAGGTAACCTTTTGGGAGGAAAGTGTGGCCATCGAAAGCTTTAAGGGAATTTGATAGTGGAGACAAAGTGGGAGAACCCAAAGCGAGCCAACAAGTAGTTGACATAACGCAGGTCGAAGCACCTTCGTCTATGACAGTACGATGGATTGGTCTCCCTTTCGACACAACTTGTACTTGGAATGCAAGTTGGTGTGAGAGGCGAGGTTTAGATTTCTCCATGTCAAAAATAGCTAGTGTAGAATCTTGGGGGTCAATCCCACCAATGGCCGAAAGCAAGGCTTTCCTTTGTGCTGGGAAAGTTTGCAATACTTCGAAAGTAGACATAGATGACGGTGCCTGCGCCAAATCTTCTACAATATTGTAGTTTTGGGCAGCACATGCAGATGTGTTATGAGTCATGCGTCGAAGTGTCCCTTTGGGGGGATGAATCGTGGGGTTAGCAGTGGGCCGTTCGATATGAAAATCGTTGAGCGGCGGTGGATTTGAATTGGTACCAGGTTCCTGAGTATGAATGACAGGATTTCCATAAATTTTGGCTCGTGTCTGAAGTTCAACACTTTCTATGCCATAAATGGTGGATGACCCTTCACCGGAAGGATGTGAACCACCATTGCCCCTTTGCGGGGGTTGTGGTGGGTTTGCAACCATGTGTTGTTGTTGCTACTGTGGATTAGGGAAGGGATTATGAAGGACGGCAGATGTCCTCCCAGAGTCCTTGTTTGCGATAAAATCTGTGCATTCCTGCAGTCGAGGACATTTGTATGTCAAGTGGTCCTCCGCACAGATTTTGCAAGGAAATTTCATGGGTTTCTCCTTCCCTTTGTCGTTTTTAGTAGTGTTTTTCTGATTGGGATTATTCTGATGGTCCGAATGCTCTTCTGAAGAAGATGTCTTTTTCTTGTTCTTCTTGTTCTTTCCACTAGGTTTTTGTGAAATTTGCACAGAATTTACCTCAGCGGTAGGAAGAGTAGTCGAATGGTTAGGGGAGGTGGCAGCCAAAGATTGCTAGGAGGTTTCCCCCCAACACTGTTTTGTGGCTATGACAGAGATTGTGCCAACGATACCGTCGGCGTGGGCTCCAGGTTTCTGAGTAGCAAGAGAATTTGGATTACCAGGGGCATGGGGGAGTAAATCATATAGTGTGCCAAATTGCGAATAGATTAAATCTAAATGTTGGGCACGACGAATGGATTGATCTTCTGTGACCGCACCAGATAGGCCAATGTCTTTAGCTAGGGTTGGTAAGAGAGACTTACAAAACCAATTAGCTAAGAGATGATCCGGGATTGGCGCTTTGACCAGCCTGCTCCTATGCCTCCATTCATAAATGTGATCGGAGATGTGGGTGGCGGTGTATTGGCGCAGCGAGGTTAAAAGTTTTGTGCCATATTCATATTTTATAGGTAATTGGAAATTTTTTAGAAATTCCGTAGCTAAGGTTCCAAAAGTGTTGATGGCGGTGCGTGGTAATTCAATATACCACTTGGCAGCATTGCCAGTGATAGTGCGGGGGAACAGCGGAAGCCGGATACTATCATCCACCATGGAATTAGATACAGACCATAGATGGAAGGTGGTGATGTGTGAAGCCAGATCATCTCGTTGTTTCGCGTCGAATTTAGGGATGTCAGACAGAATCTTGTGTGGTACCATAGGCAAAAGCGGGTTGTGATTGACGGGATCATTAGTCAGTTTATAGATGTCGGGGATGTATAGAGATGCTAAAAATGGCAATTGCGTGTTTTCCCCCTGATCTAGCCAAGGAAGTATTGGCTGACTATTTGGACCATAGGGTCCGCCCATCAATGTGTTACCAGTAGGATAAGTAGGACTTTGTTGATAAAAATTTTCTATGGGTGGAGGTGTAGGGATATATGGTTGCTGTCTGTAGGGTATATTGTATTGTGGGGTGAATGGTTGGTTGCCCCCAGGATAAAAGTGCCCCACTTGTCCAGATGGATGTTGGGGTGGATTGGCCCATATGGATGCAATAGAGCTAGCTGGAGGCATGCTGCTATGTGCATAATTAAGCAACGACATGGACCCTACACCGAGATTTAGACCACTTAAGAGAATAATGTTAACAATAGGTTGTCCGGTTTGTCCTAACGATTGTAGGGGTAGCGAAATTCTCCTCGTTGTCTGCGTGTTGGTGACGTTGCCCCCTGGTATGGAGGCCAAGGGGTTTGAACTCAGCAAAGGATTCCAACCGAAAGGGTTGCTAAAAGGAACCGAAGTAGTCCCACTCGTGGGAGAGGGAACCGTAGGTCCCGATGTGGTCACCGTAGGAGTAGATCCCGAAGGACTCAAGGATCCACTGATAGTTGTGATGACTATAGGGTTGGGACTAGGTATAGGTTGACTACTGGGGTTACCGATTATTGGCATAGAACTTACTACCGGTGGGGAGGATGGTGGCGAACCTGGGTTGGTTGCCATCGGTACCAACCCCATAGGTGCCAGTTGTGAAATGGATGTTGGTACGGCCGAAGACATCTCTTGGTGCGGTGTAATCTGAACTATCATAGTTGCTGATGGATTAGTGAGTGGAGGATTGTAAGGAGGTACGATGCCTTCCGTAAAAGGGTCCTCTGGAAATTCCGTGTGATACGGGGCTATGTGAAAATCAGGGTTTGTCAATGGAGACTACTCTTCCACAGAAGGCACGGGTTCACCAAGACTCAATTCTTCTTCTAATGTCAAAGGAGGGAGACCTTGCTGTCGTCGAGACAGACGACGATGGTCAGAAGACGGCACGGTGACCTGTTTATTTTTAGCAAATTTTAATGATTTGTGATGTATTATAAAGCCTCAGTGACAGTAACCACACACCTAAAAAATAAAAAAGAAACAAGGACTCTCTAAAAATCAATCAACAAGCAGCCAGAATAGGGTGCCCTGTTTGAGTACTACCGTTTGCTGGAGATGAACCCAACATCACAATAACATACAGAGAGGGTTGGTCGTAAGTACAATTACGGTTACTCTAGAGCTTCGCCTGAACCTCAGAAAATAGGTGTAAGTACTCTCGTGGAGACAAGTACCCTCCTAAAGACCGAAGACAGAGTAGGTATGTCTGTTTTAGGTACTAGGACAGCCCGTCCCAGTCACCTTCTGTAAGTCCCTAAAAATTTTGGCCACTAAAGATACCTCAAATCACAGACATCATCATGGGGGTCAGGGTCTTAGACAACACGCTATATGGGTAGAACACCTAGATCCCCGATCTAGTTTCGACATCCTGAAGGGAACCCCAATATATAGAATGCCCACTGAATTCCCTCGAAGGTGGGCTACCTTCTTATGCGCCTGAGTGTTGTCTCACGCTTAGCTCCAATTGTGAAGTGGTCTCGATAATATGAGTGTAGTAGGATTCCTCTTGTTAATGACTCTAGTTTCAAGTTTTGAGATCTTGGGTGATTTTCTCACTTCTCCTACCCCAAGATCCTAGCCTTAACTACTGTTGGTGTGAGCTCAGAAAAAGTTATATGATTGATTTTATTATCGCTTGATTCTTAGTGTACTTTGATTATTAGTCTTGCGGAGGGGGAGTGGACGTATGAAATGTGATGAGACTCTGACTCAAAAAACCATGCAAAAATATGCTCTAAATATTCAATTTGATGAAGAGTATTTCTACAAGGAGAGGTTTTCTTTCAACATCCATGCACCAAACATTCAAATAACACCGTTCAACCTTAAATTTTCAGACATCCATTTATCTCTTCTTAACAGTTTTTTAACCAAAATTTTTTTAGAATTAATTCGGCTAAGTTCATAAAACTAAAAAAAAAAAAATTTCTCTTCAAAAAGTAGATGCGTTTGAAATTGAATTTTTAAATGAGAGCAAAAGAAAGAAATGCTAGCTGGTAAACAAGCACAGGGATCTAGTAAGAGAAGCTATTCTGATAGCCAAGAACTTTACAACCAAAAGGAAACACAACACAGGTGTAAGCAGCAAATTTTTGGCTGGGTAACGCACTGTATCTAAGCCTGGACCGTGTTAATGCAGGGACTAACGCACTATTTCTAAGCCTAGACCGCATTATAACACTCTGGAAGACTAACAATGACAGCGTTAGTCAGGGTAATGTTCTTCAGATGACTAAGCAGGGTTTGATCTGGACTCTGTGAGATTTTGAGATGTCTACTGAGCATATAAACTGGTCGGAAGGATATGCGAACAGAAGGAAAAAAGAAGAAGAGAGTGATAGGAATAGTCCAGAAACTTGGGGTTTCATCCCCAGCGGAGTCGTCAATTCTACTATAGGGTAATATTCTTGGGTAGTGGTTATCGAATATCCCTCTCTAGGCTTTCTGATGCTCGAGGAAAACAGTCAGATTAGCTGTATAGTTCACAGAGATTTTGCATATATGTTCATGCTAATTTATATTATTTAATAAAATGAGATGGGAGATTACCTCTTTTCCGATCCTGAATCCTTTGGAGAACACTGAGCAGTGAAGCAAGGATCCTCCTTCACTAGCTCCATTCAGGTCCTACGATCAAACAAAGCACTCGTGTAATCTCTACAACAATATACTTCTTATTAACTAAATCAGCATATGATAAACATAAAACAATGCAGATCTAAGCCATTCATGTCACGCTATATTAATAATTGAAAAACAATGGCAATATTAAAGCATCGAATGGACAAAACAAATACAGTTCTATTGATTTATAAAAAGGAGGATTACAACCGTCAATTGCACCAAGCTCTCCTCAATCTCCCAATCTCTCTCTCTCTTTCCTTGTATGTGATGGCGATCAAGGTGGTAAGCTCTCAATGAACTTCACCGATCCTCAACTACCACATTGCAAAATCGTAGCTCTGCTTCACATGTATTAAAAAAACCTTCGACCTTGGACTAATAGCCCACAGCTCCATTTTATAGGAGATGGAGAGTGAAAACCTTGCCCAACTCTTTCAACCAGTTCAAAAAGGAAAAAACCAAGATGTTTCCTTAGCCTTCCATGCTTTTGCCTTCCTTGAGAGTCTAGTTGCTTTTGGCAAGGCCTAATAAGAGGTTAGTGCCTTTCAGTTTCTATTTTTCACTGACTCTTCATGAGAAAAAGCTCGATTGCTAATCATTATCTGTGGGATTTTTCTTGTTTCATATTTAAACACGGGTAACACTGCCCTTTGGGCAAGATAGAGCGTTGCCCTAGTCACTAACGCAACCTTTACATGGCTCAGAAGCGTTATAATGCAGTTTAGTTGTTTCTGGGGTGTGTTACCTTGGCAGATATGGGTTTTGTCTAGGTCACTTTCTTCCTTCCATATTACCTTCTCCTCTGAGCTGATGAGGAGGTCATTTGTCCTGTAACATTTATAAAGGACCTTTAAGAACATCCAATGATACAATTAAATGAGGATCTAAAAACAAATGTGAAAGCATGCAAAGTTAAAGCTCAACTAATTGTAAACAACTAATGTATGTTTGATTACTCCAACATTCAATATGAAGTATCACCCTCTTGAAATGATGTGCAAGAAACCAATTATACCTTAGTTTCTAATGTTCTAAGAAAACAAGTAAAGTATGCTGAGGAAAACTCAATAACTGCATGAATTAGATATTCAATCATTTAGTTTAGAAATTTGATAAAATCATCTTTTTGAAATGAATTTTAAGAACATCTAATGATACAAAAAATTAATGGTTTTAATCTAAGAAAGTAAATAAAAAAACAGTAAAGGAGACTAGATAACTATGAGCTCTATCACTTCAAACTTAATCCAATTTGAAAATAGATAGATCTATTCTCACAAAATGTTTTTAGAATATCAATGATTACACAATTATTCTTTTGTTGATAGAAAGACATTCATGATCTAATTCTATGGTACTGATCAAAACTGTAATGTAATATTAATCTACTCAGAAAACAGAATTGACAAAAACAGAGTAAGGAATTTAAACTAAAACAATGAACAAAACACCTTCTCCTGTGCAGGGGCCCTCTGCAACAGATTCGGTTGAGATCCTAGCTGATTATATACACACTAAGAAATCACTCGTATCATGAACACGATCCTTGTATTATAATAGAGCGTAGTTTTAAAATAATACGTAACGTTTCAGCAAAAGTTACTTATTCTCGGTTTTGTACAACCGATATTTAAATAAAACAAATGTAACTGTTATGATCTAATTCTGCCTACATGTGGCTAATCTTAACTGACTTATAGAACTGGAGTTTGACTGCTTAACTCTTGATTTGCTACGATAGAGAAAATCAAGAGTCCTTCTGTTCTCGGCTTACGTTCTTTGACCGGACATTGACCACGATCTCAGGCATCTTTTCTATCGATTTCGATCAAGTAGATAGGATGAAATCCATGTGTATACTATTCTGGAAATGCCCATGTGACTCATTTATCCATTTTATCCATGGAACTTGTCAGACCATGAAATTAGGTTCGAAACCCACGATTAGCTGCAGAATAGGCTTCGTGCTATAGCCAAATTACAAAAATCCATTCGAATAGTGAGAACATCAGAATATAACATGGAAATCATTTAAATGCATTCCTTGAGACAAAACATGACATTTATCATCGATTGGAGTATATGAACTTATGAGAAAGTAAGAGAAAAATGTGAGAAAGGATGTGAGAGAGAGGATAATTTTGAGGTTCAACATATCCCCACTAAGAATTCATTGCATGTCCTCATGCAATTTACCAAAAATGTGAATTTTTCCTCTCTTACTGCATTTGTTCAGACACTTCTGCTAACACATCCAATTTCCTTCTTTTGATTTTCTTTGAAGTGATTGCCATCCTGGGCTTTCTCATAAGGAGCTTGTATTTGAGATTAATGGCTGCCTTGTTTAGTGACTTGTTATTTATTTTTAACTTCCTGTTCTTTTTGTACCACAGTCCTAAATGAAAAATGGTATTGTCACTAATTACCTTTTCCAACTTGTTGTGCTGCTTCAAGGCTTCATTCTCCTGTCTAATATTCCTATTCAATATCTCTAGTTCATAAATTTCCTGTTTGAGAGTATCAACTAGAGGTTCTTGTGGATTGATAGGAGGTTATGGATTCACTGTTTCATTTCTCTTCTCCAGTGACTCTATGTAATCATATATTTATTGTTGTGTTAGATATATGCTTAGATATTTTCTGCTGGGGTTGCCTTAAAAATTATGAATAGGAGAATTTTGAGGACTATGTGGAGGAGAAATATTGACAGGAGATGGTATTGGAGTTTCTTCATCTAAAATTATAAACTCTGTCTCTTTTGGTAGTGTTTTCTTCATCGAACCTTGGAGTTTGGAGCTCGTTCTCAGCTGTAGAGGATTTACATTTTCCTCACTTGTAATCTTGCTCCTCTTTCTTATCTTACCTCCTATCTTGACTTTATTTTGCTTTATGTTTTCTTTCATCTCTAAAGAGATGAGCTTTTCTTCATTTTTCTAAAATGAAGATACAAGTATGTCTTCAATGTTTTTATCAATATTCTTCCTTCTGCTCTTTCTAATTGTCTTCTTTAGGTTGTTCTGGTCTTCTTGGAAATGGTTTATGATAAGAAAATTCTCCCAGGAATCTCCTAAAAATTTTAAATGAAACTCAACAAGTATTTTTATCAACCCATGATGGTGCATAGTGTTATCTATAAACTGTATTCTCTTTTTCACGTTTGTAGACATTCTTTTTAAGCTATCCAGTAGAAAGAAGGAAAGATTTATTTCACCATTCTATAAGAAATTCATCAAAAATCGAATATGATATACATACATGAAACCAAACCTTCCCTCACAAGTGATAAATTTATGTAAAACCAAGAGCACGTTCCTCCATTTATTTTTAAGTGCTGAGCTGGGGATACCTTTTATGAAAACAGAAAAATCCATACCTGGTCTTGTGAAATTCTTTGTTTTTGAACCACCTTTCGTCAACCCTTGGGAGTTATGTGGCTTCGGTTATGAATGTCTCAGTAACTGTGAACTTGATGTCTCTAATTTCCACTTCTGTGCCATCAAAATATCTAGCAAAAGACTTTGTGATCTCTTTGTGAAAACCGTCGAATTTCTCTATGAATTTGAGCCATCCAGCTTTCTGCAATATTTCCTTGACCCGAGGATATCCTTCCATATATTTTGTTCCCACCGGTTCTGTTCTGACTATCAGTCCCATGCCTTCTATTATGAAGAGTCTAATTTTGAAATTTGGTACCGGAGGACAGGTGGTTCCCTAGAGCTTTGATCTTTGGCCTAGGGAAAAGTGTCCAAAAGAATTTAATTTTTCTCCTAAAGTGACTTTATAAAGTTATAAAGTCAAATCTAATTTAAAAGTGACTTTAAGTGATAAAGTTACTAAAGTCTAATTTAAAAGTGACTTTAAGTGATAAAGTTACTAAAGTTTAATTTTAAAGTGACTTTAATAAAGTCAATGTAAAATTAGAAAGGAAAAGTGACTTTGGAAATAAATGACTAAGTGGGTCTTTATTAAAGTGGGGTGAACTAAAAAATAGAAAGTGAGATTTAAATGAGCATTTAATCTCAGCCCTAGATCTCAATCTATTTCAGCCATTGGATTTAGGGATTCCCCAAAAGTCACTTAGGGTTAGATTAAAGGAGGGAAAGGAGGAAAAGGTCATTCATTCTTTCATGAGCAGATTGGGAGAAGGAGAGAAAGAGAGCTGGAGATTTTTCTGAGCAGTGAAAAAGAGGAGGGCAGCATTTATTAGCACACATACCGAGGCAGAAAATCCGTACAGCAAAGGAGAGACAGTGTTTCCAAGTGAGAAGGCATAGAAATCGAGGAAGAGGGTACAACAGCAAGCACGCACTCCAAGGCACAAAAATCAGGCACGTTTTTCAAGGAAGAGGGTGGTTGTCATTTCCAGCACAAAAACCGAGGAAGAGGACATCAGCTACAACTCTATTTTTTGGCATAGATTTCGAGAGAGGGTGTTGTATGAAATCCGTACAGTCCGTACAGCAAAGTACGGCTGTTCCGACACGCTTCCCGAGGTGGTCGTACAGCATTTAATGCTGTCCTAAGGTGTTGTAAATTTTTTGTTTTCTGTTGTTGCTGATTTGGCACAATTTCCGAGGCAGTGTGCAAGCACGGAAATCGAGATAAGTCTGTAAATTGGTTGCTGGAATTTTTTCTGAGTTTTTCCTGTTTCACTGTAAAAAGCAATATTTAGAAAAATAAAAGAGAAGCTTTCGAACTGGTTTTCCCCAAGAGTTGTAGGGGGTTTTTCCAGGGTCATGTTGACAAAAAATATCAGTGTTAAATGTGTTGAATGGCTGTTTTATGCTTGCTGATTTTTATTTCTGCATTTTCCAGCATTCTCTAAATTTTCGAGAATTTGTGTTTTCAACAAAAAAATATTTTTCTGATGTTGAATGTAAGGATATGGGAAAGGGAATTTAACTATTTGGAGAAATAAGGTGAAACTGAAAACCGGGGTGGGAAAAACAAGAAATTTCTACATCTAACCTTTAGAATTATCCTTCCGTGTTATGAAATGAATTGGATTACGGATCTGATGAAAGGCATCGAGGGTTTGTAGGAATAAATAAGTGGTATGGATTGGGGTTTTGAAGAAACGTGGATGGATATGTCACGTCAATAGGTCATAACCGTTAATCATAAATGGGGGAGTCTATTGTGGACCGTTATGAAACATAATGAGAATGATGTGGCCGTTCTATGATATGATGGAAATCTCAATCAAATCAAATGATGACATGTCAAGGGAGCATATGACCATCCATATTGTACATGCTAATGTTTTGACCTTGCTATTAAAATAATTTTTTGCAACTTTACCTTTAGAACTAACCTTTTGTTGTCATTTCTTTGGATTTTATTCTTCGGGTACCTTTTATCATGTTGGTCTTCAAATGTAGTCCTTCAATTTCCTATATTCATCATTTTTAGTAGGTTGTACAAATGTGTCAGAGCTGCTGAATGAAATGGAATGTGCCTGCAGAATGGAATCAACTGCAGAATGGAATCAACTATAGAATGGAATCAATTGCAGAATGTAATCAGCTGCAGAATGTGGAATCAGTTGCAGAATGCAATATCTCCGTGGAATGGAATAGAATATGACTGTGGAATGGAATGAAACTACAGATTATGAGCTGCAAAAATGGAATATGAATGTAGTTCTTTATTACTAATTATGGAAAATATAGGATGTCAGAAATCTCTGATTTTCACCCTGTATTTTCTGTATAAGGATTTTAATCATTGATTGGTTTTCATACTTATACACTTTATTTTTTATTATTAATTTTTTTTTTTAATTATTATTATTATTTTTTTTATAGGAAAAATAAAAGCTAAGTTAGTGAAGAAGAAGAATTCTTCTTCACTAACTTCATATCAATATTATCTTGGAAAACCTTGATAAACTCTTCTTTTGAAATTGGCTTATGATATATTTTCAACCGATGACCATTCACAAGAAGAGGTACCTTTTCTTCATCAATTGTCCTTATCTTAATTGCTCCATTGTCAAAGACTTTTTCAATCTCATATGGCCCAAGCCAATGAGTCTGAAACTTTCCTTGAAAATCTTTGAATTTTGAATCGAACAAAAGTGCTCAATCCCCTACTTAAAACTTTTTCTCCCTAATATATCTATCGTGCCATTTAGCCCTTTGCTGCTGGACTATATTGGTTCTTGGAACTACATCTTTCCTGATTTCATCAATCTCATTGAGTTGTTCCAATCTATGTTTCTGTGCTTCTGATAAATCAATTCCCAATTGGACTGCCATCTTGAAGGTTCGAATCTAATTCTATACGGAACAGGACTTGCTTTCCATAAACAAGTTCATAGGGAGTATGTCCTGTTGTATTCCTCCATGTAGTTCTGTAGGCCCATAAGGCTTCAGGAAGCCTTTCTGCCCAATCTCTTCTGTGTAGATGTATAGTCTTAGTGAGAATTCCTTCAATCACTTTATTGGTAGACTCTACTTGACCATTTGCTTGTGGATGATAAGGAGTACAATTTCTGTGCTTGACCTTGTAATCTTCCATGAGCCTTTTCACCAACTTGGATGTAAAATGGGATCCCTGATCTGTCACAATTTCTCTTGGAACATTAAAACGAGTGAATATATCCTCAAAACGAAAATTAACTATAGAACTTTCATTAGAAAAAGGTAGTGCTTTAGCTTCTACCCATTTAGTGACATAATCAGTACATACCAAAATATATTTCTTTTGTTTAGATGGTGGATTGATTGGTCCAAAAAAATCCAAGGCCCATTTTTCAAATGGTTCTATGAGTGCGTGAGGTTGCAATGCCATTTCATCTAAAGGAGCAGGTTTCTCTATCCTTTGGCAGCTGTCACACCTTTTGACATATTCTTTTTTATCTCTAAATATGGATGGCCAATAATATCCAAAATGAAGGATTTTATAGGTTGTCCTCTTGTCAGCAAAGTTTCCACCACAAGGTTCATCATGACATGCCTTAAGAATTTCAGGCATTTCATCTTCTCGAACACATCTTTTGATAATGAGATCTGGACCTGTTTTATACAGTTCATTAGTAATTCATGAGTACCTTGCACTTATTTGAATAATTTTTCTTTTCTCCCTAGGAAACAAATGTGAAGGTAATTTTCCTGTGCCTAAGTAATTAGTAATATCTGCAAACCAAGGAGTTTTAGTAGTTATTGCAAAAATATATTCATCTGGAAATTTATCCTCAACTGGAGTGTCATTTTTGATATTTTGAATTCTAGACAAGAAATCAGTAACTGTGCTTTGTTTTCCAGGTCGGTCTAGAATGGTGATGTTGAATTCTTGTAGGAGTAATAACCATCTTGTAATTCTGCCATTATTAATAGGTTTATTCATTAAGTATCTAATTGCAGAGAGATATGTATAAACAAAGGTTTCATAGATTGTAATATAATGTCTAAATTTGTTGATAGCATGGACAACATCTAAGAATTCCTTTTCAGTTATAGTTTAATTTGACTCAGTGGGAGTCAAAGTATTACTTGTGTAATAGATGGCATAGAGGATCAAATCTTTTTGTCCTAATACAGCTCCTAGAGTTGTATCTGAAGCATATGTTGAAATGTGAAAATGTAGTTTCCAATTTGGACCTCTTAAGATGGGTGCTTCAAAAAAATTTGTTTTTAAATTTTCAAATGCCAATTGGCAATCAGGATTCCAACTAAATTCACAATATTTGGTAAGTAACTTGAAGAGTGGGGATGCTATTTTAGTGAAGTTTTCTATAAATATCCTATAATATCCAGTGAATTCTAGAAAACTTCTAACATCCCTTTGACAACTTGGAATTGATAATTTGGAGATGACTTCAACTTTAGATGTATCAAATTTAATTCCATCTCCTTAAATGTGATGTCCTAAAACAATCCCTTATGTAAACATCATAAAACAATTTTCATGACTTAATGAAAGGTTTGTTTCCTTACATATTTTAAGAACCTTTTCCAAAATTTCTAAAGCTTCTTCAAATGAATTCCCATAAACTATAAAGTCATCCATGTACACCTCTACACAATCATGTATTAGATCAGGAAAAATTCCTAGTACTGCCCTTTGGAATGTTGCAGGTGCATTGCACAATCCAAAAGGAAGTACTCGGTAGGCATAAGTCCCCCATGGACAGGTGAATGTGGTCTTATCTTGATCTTCAGGTGCTACCTGAATTTGATTGTAACCACTAAAACCATCTAGGAATGAGAAATACTAATTACCTACTAATGTATCCAATACTTGATCTATAAAGGGTAAAGTAAAATGATATTTTAGGGTAGCTTTATTCAATTCTAGATAATCAATGCATACACTCCATTTACCATTCTTTTTTGGTACAATCACTAAAGGGGAAACCCATTGACTGTCTAAAATTGGGTAAATGAAGTTCACATTCAGCAATTTTTTCAACTCTTCTTTCACAATTTATCTAAGATTTGGATTCATCCTTATTTGAGGTTGTCTAATAGGTTTAAAATTTTTCTCAATATAGATGTGATGTATACAAGTCTTAGGACTAATTCCTTTCATGTCAGTGTATTCCCGTGCATATGTAGAAGAATGTTGTTGTAATGTTTTGATTAACTTTTCCTGTTGTAATCTCTCCAAGTTTTTATTTATGTTCAAAGTTTTTTCTGGAAAGATTTCAACTGTAGAGCTACCAAATTCTTCCATAGAATGAAGAGACATCTGTCAGGATGACAAATATTCAATATTGCATTTTTCTTGAAATTGATCATGTTCATATTACGAGGATGATTCAAAGTTTTCTATTGAATTTAAAATTTGACTATCTTCACTAATGGTTGAAATAGTAAAGAGAGGTTGTATATCATTTTCATCATCAATCCATTCTTTGTCATCTAACTCTATGATTTTTTTTGCTGGAGGATATAGAGTGAATTTCTTTGTTGAGTTAACATGAGAGATATACATATCACCAGATCTACAACTAATGAAAGCATTAGCTATAGCCAACCAAGGTCTTCCTAATATAAGTGGATGTCCTCCTATATTTTTCTTAGGAGTTAAGATCATAAAATCAACAAGATACTCCCAAGAGTCCAGGGATACTGAAATATCTTCTAACACACCATCTAGCTTGATTATAGATCTGTTTGCTAACTGCAGTAATGTAGGTGTATATAGTTGATTAGGAAGTTTGAGTTGTTCCATGGTTTGTTTGCTCATGATGTTTATTGTTGCTCCTAAATCAATCAATGTATTTGGAATCTAAACACCATTGAAATGTGTTTTTACAACTGGACTTCCTGGATCTAAATATTTTTGTATGGAAAATTTTCCCATCATTATGTCTGCAATTTTTCCTACTAGCTGAATTCTTTTTATTTCTTTTGTTTTTCTTCCTGGTTTCTTCATGATCAACTCTTTTATTGTTTTGGCTAGAATTGGAATCTCTTTAATAGCCCATAACAAAGGGATTTTGATGCAGACATTTTTCAATTCATCTAGAAAATCATAATTGGCAACATAATATGCTTTTCTACCCCTTTATCAACTTGTAATATTTTAGGAAAAGGAGGTTTAGAAGTAAATACTGATGGTTTCTCTATGATAGGAGTTGAGTTTACTCGTTATTTTTGTTTTTCATTTTTAGAATTCTAGTTTTGAAGAGATTTTCCTTCCTCAAAACTTTTATTTGGTTGTAGAGAATCTTCCTCAAAATTATCTTGTTATTGAATAACTATAGAAGGCTTTTTCTTTTCTAGTATCCTACTAGATCTAAGTTGGACATCATTGAGATCTAGAGGGGTAATCATGTAGGTTGGAAATTATTGTCCTTCTATCATATAGGTATTTTTAGGATTTTTATTATTGATGTTGGGTAATGGTTGGGCAGGTAGCTAATTTGGTCTTTGTGGAAATGGTAATGAAAGTTGTGGATTTTGGTTTTGGAGTTGGGGTTGTTGATTTTGTTGAGGAATTTGTTGGGGAGGATAGTTTGGATATGATGGAGGATATTGATAGTATTGAGTGAATATTCCATAGGGATTTTTCATTCCTTGTGCCCAATATTGAGATTGAGATTGAGATTGAGGCCAAGGTTGTTGCAAAGAATTCCAATTATTTGGGTGGGGCTGAGTATACATTTGATTGTTAAAGCCTTGAGTTTGCGGCCCCTGCCACGGTCTTCTAGAGACAAAGCAAAGATATTCTATTGGATTTGAAGTTTTTTCTTCTTGAAAAACAACCTTAATACCTGGAATTGAAGGGAAACTCTTAGTTTCATGATTTTATGAACAAATCATACAGGTCTCTATGAATTTTGAATCGAGAGGACATTCTCTTAAAGCATGCTTATTTCTACATTTAGGATAGAAAATAGCTAAAATATCAGTCTCGAATTTCTGCTTGTTTTGTAATTTAAGGGTGTCTATCTGTTCACTAAGACTCCCTAAAATATCTGTTTTAAATTCATCAAGCATGTTTCCAATTTCTGCCCTACTTACTGTTCCAGTTGCAGATTTATTTACTCTAGCAAGAGAAGGATCTCTTGGACTTTTCCTAGTTTTTGCTTTTCCCCTTGAGAGATGAATACATAATTTAGCAATGTCTGATAATGGGAGTTGAGAGATATCCTCCTTCCCTATCATGTTGAGGATGTCTATCCATTCATCTCTAATAGCTTTTAATAAAATACCTTTTAAAGTATCTTGATCTAAATTATCCATTTTTTCTCTTTTTATGTTATAATTGAACCTTTCAATTAAATCCTCCAAATTATCATCCTCTTTCTGCATCATTTTAAATACTTCATCCTTGTGATTGATGGGTATGCAATAATCCAAATACCTTTCTAAAAATTCTTGCTTCATGTCATTCCATGTTCTGATAGACTGAGTGATTAAACCCATGAACCATTTTAAGGTTGCTCCTTTCAATGTTGAAGGAAACAACTTAATTTTTTGAGAGTCTTGTAAATAATCATAAGTTCTGCACAAGTCTTCAAATTCAAACAAAAAGGTTTCAGGATCTTCACTTTTTAATCCATCAAAATTTGGGAGGATAGAAGGTGAGATATTTTTCATTGTGGCATTTGTCTCTCCGTCAACTATAGGGAATCCAAAATAACTATAAATTTACCTATTTATTTTGCCTGCTCCTGCATTTCCTCTACCTCCTCCAAACATTACATTTTCTCCATTTAGAACTTCTCCTTCTCCTTCTCCTCCTTCTCCTCTTCCTGCCATTATAGATTCTTCAGAGCTAATATAAGATTCAACCTGCAAGGTTAACTGCTCTTGCTTATGTTGAAGAAAGGTTCTTCCTCTTCCTCTCCACTAGGAATTTCTAACTCTTTAGCTAAAATATGTTCCCATGTAGAGGTGAAAAAGGTTACTCCTTCTGTTGGAGATCTAGGATCTTCTTCCTCTAAGAATGCCTCAGTGGATGAAGTAGGAGATCCACCTAATTAGATTTCTGACCTTAGGACTTCAGGAAGTCTATATCTAGTGAAGTATGGAATATGAGTTTGATATGAAGATGTATCACTTCGTGGTCTTGGTGGAGTGAGTGGTGTTGTAGGAATTAAACTCCCGCCTCTAGCTATGAATCTACCCCTAGAATCTTTTTCTGTACGCAGATCATTTTTTTAGATATAAGAAATAAGGCTATCTAATTACACTTCCCCGGAAATGACGCCAAAATGTTTAGTCAATTTAATGTCTTAAATTGCTTACATAAATTATCAACAGAGATTTGTAAACTGATGAAGTGTGGTGCACTATATGTGCTTAGTTAACCTTCTTCTTACTTCGTTTTATCTATTTTTATGTCATTTTGGTAGTTTTGTTCTTTATATTTAAGGGTGTTAATATAAAACTATGAGAGAAATCAAATGAATCTTAATGAATTTTAAGAAGGAAGAAAAGGAAGTGTTCCTAAGTTAAACTAATTTGCATAAAAATAAATCAAAGATCTATTAACTGGTTAGAATCTGATCTGAAAAACAAAGTATCTACTCTAATGACTTCTAATTTAACATTAGTCCTATTCCATGGATGTAAATCTTATAAATGAAATTGAAATTGCAATGCTATTCTAAGTGAAATCAGAAAAAGAAAACAACTAATGTATGTTTAGTTACTCTAGCATTCAATATGAAGTGTCACCTTCTTGAGATGATGTGTAAGCAACCAATTATACATTTTTTCTAATGATCTCATAAAGCAAGTAAAGTGTGCAGAGGAAAACTCAATAATTGCATGAATTAAATATTCAATCATTTAGTCTAGAAATATCATAAAATCATCTTTTAGAAAGGACCTTTAAGAACATCCAATGATACAATTAAATGAGAATCTAAAAACAAATGTGAAAGCATGCAAAGTTAAAGCTCAACTGATTGTAAACAACTAATGTATGTTTGATTACTCCAACATTAATTATGAAGTATCACCTTCTTGAAATGATGTGTAAGCAACCAATTATACCTTAGTTTCTAATGTTCTAAGAAAACAAGTAAAGTATGCAAATGAAAACTCAATAACTGCATGAATTAGATATTCAACCATTTAGTTTAGAAATTTGATAAAATCATCTTCTTGAAATGAATTTTAAGAACATTTAATGACACAATTAATTGATGGTTTTAATCTAAGAAAGTAAATAAAAAAACAGTAAAGGAGACTAGATAACTGTGAGCTCTATCACTTCAAACTTAATCCAACTTGAAAATAGATAGATCTATTCTCACGAATTTTTTTTAGAAGATCGATGATTACAAAATTATTCTATTGATGCTAGAAAGACATTCATGATCTAATTCTATGCTACTGATCAAAACTGTAATGTAATATTGATCTACTCAGAAAACAGAATTGACAAAATCATAGTAAGGAATTTAAACTAAAACAATGAACAAAACACCTCCTCCTGTGCAGGGGCCCTCTGCAACAAATTCGATTGAGATCCTATATGATTATATACGCACTAAGAAATCGCTAGCATCATGAACATGATCCTTGTATTATAATAGAACAGAGTTTTAAAATAATACACAATGTTTCAACAAAAGTTACTTATTTTCGGTTCTATACAACCGATATTTAAATAAAACAAACATAACTGTTATGAGCTAATTCTGCCTACAGGTGGCTAATCTTAACCGTCTTATAGAATTGGAGTTTGACTGTTTAAATCTTGATTTGCTACGATAGAGAAAATCAAGAGTCATATTCTCAGCTTACGTCCTTTGACCAGACTTTGACCACGATCTCATGCATCCTTTTCTATAAATTTCGATCAAGTAGATAGGACGAAATCCATGTGTATATTATTCTGGAAATGCCCATGTGGCTCATTTCTCCATTTTATTCTTGGAACCTGTCAGACCATGAAATTAGCTGCGGAACCCACGATTAGATGCAGAATAGGCTGCATTCTGTAGCCAAATTACAAAAATCCATTCAATAGCGAGAACATCAGAATATAACATGGAAATCAATTTAATGCATTCCTTGAGACAAAACATGACATTTATCATTGATTGGAGTATATGAGCTTATGAGAAAGTAAGGGAAAAAGGTGAGAAAGGATGTCAGAGAGACGATAATTCTGAGGTTCAACAGTATTCTCATCATATGTGCAGAAGCTCCACTATCAATATACCAAACCTATGAGAAAACAAAGCTTGATACACAAGCAAATTCTTCTTCCAATCTGGAAGCGAATACAAAGATGTTGTGATCCATCCTTTCTTCCATGCTTTCCCTTTTCTTTAGAGAACTGCGTGAACCCTTTCGAGTTGCTGTTATAATGACATCTAGACTTCGTTCCATTGCAGAATCTCTAATATTGTTCCTTGATATTTTCTCTGATACCATGTGAAAATTTCAACTCTGAAATTCTACTGCAGTTACTAATTTATTTCTCCTACTTATTTTATCAATAAGTTATTTATGAAAAACCCTTCAGTAAATTTCAAAATAAATTCTACTACAGCTATCACATTTATACATTTAAAGAAAAGGACAATAGAATACAAACATAAGAACCGATCACATCAACACAATTGTTTTTGGACAATTGTCCCCGGAAAAACCCAATGTGGGAAAATCGGTGCAGAAGATGAGGGTTTATATTTTAATCTTCAACAACAATTTCTTTACAAGGAATGACTGGAAGAATAACTAAGAAACTGTAGGAATTAACCTAAGATAATTTTTCTCTTGATCTCTGGAGAACTTCAGACACCCGAGAGGCACTCTATCCCTCACTGCGTCAGCTCTACGTCCTTCTTTGCATAGAGACTGTGTGAAACTGCGTCACTGCTGTGTTGTTCCTCTATGCAGCCTCTCTGCTCTTCTTATTCCTTCTTCCTCAAGATCTGACTGTTGTTGAAGCCCTCTGCTTCCTCCACCCTGCACCTCTCCCTCTGAAATCAAATTCTATGCTCTAATAATCGAATTCCCTCAGGTTACTGAGTGTTTTCCTGGCTTAATTTCCAATTGAACCTCAAGCCATCTTTTATAATCTTATCATTGACAAATCAACGACCCAGATTAGAAGTCTAATCAATGGCTACGATTAAATCTTGACTTGATCTTCATTCTGTAGAAGATTCACACTCTACTTTATTAATATCCATTAATTATTTAATTTCATTAAGTTTAGACTTAGTGTCCTCATTAAAATAATTAATTATTTTAATAAAACATGAACCGAGTGGAATTTCCACAAACAATTTCTGGATTCTTTAGAATGCTTGTGTCCAAGCCTCCTCATAAAACTTGAGACTTAGATCACTTTATGATGCTACACAAATCAACACATCCGACATTTGGGATATGTCTTCATGAGATTGGAAAACCTACCCTTCATGTAACAAGAAGTGTGTAGTCAACATTGGAATAGAAGGAATGCTTTTAGGTTTACATGACTGAAGCTAATCGGTATTTTAGGCAAAAAATAGGACAAAAAATTCCATTTGGTCACAAATTTGAGTTATATTTTTCTTTGAAAAATACCTCATGAACCTTACCACATGGTTGGATGCAGAATGTGGATCCCCATCGAACATTGGCATATTATCCATGAATTTTGATGAGGGATATCTGAGGATCCCTATCATATATATGGAAGGAATATATGTGGTCAACATATTGTTGGGTCCTTAATTACACGGGAGTCTCCACTATGAATGAAATTTCCTTGACAAATGCTTGCTTCACCCTACAAGCATTGACCTTGAATCCTAATGAAGAACTAGAGCTTCCTTCTTCTAATGGAGTCGCCAATAATGATATGTCAATGTGTCGTATGGGGAACAAAACACATATTTCGTGTCCCCGACAACTGCGCTTGAAATTTTACCTCTCAAACTAGCAGGGGCTCTAAAAGGGGGTCCTTGGAGGGCCACTACCAGATTAAGGGAAACAATGGAGAAATAGCCCACTGTCACCTCGAATAAGGCTCCCTACTCTTTATGAACTTTCATCGATGGGAGGAGACCCGATATAATAAGGACCAAGAAATAAATAGATCAATGATAGGTGTTGAGCCCCAAAGATGTCCTTCTCTTTCAGCACATTTCAGTTCACTTCCTTTGTCCCTCATTAATTACAGGCTTAAATGATCAATAGGATTGATTAAATTTACTTTAAGAATGTATATAATGACTAACTTGCTATATTTTCGTGATTTTGTTGTTGTAGTACTTTTTGACTAGACTTAGCTACAGAATGCAGCCATTCTGTAGCTAGTTGCCCGTTCCGTAGCTGTCTTCATGTTCACGCAGGTTCCAGGTGTCACCTCAAGGAAAAACGCATATGGGTGAATTCCAGACTTCATCCACATCATTCCTTGCTCCCTACGAAGTCCAAACAGAATTCTACAGGTGGTTATGCATGTGGGAAACTAAAACCAAGAGATAGACTTCTAATAGGACAAGGACTGTACAGATGTCCTTAAGCACAGTACGAGGCTTCCACCAGAGTTCTAATTTGATTTTAGTTGGGAAAGACATTTATTCCTGTTTTATCTCAAGAGAAGTTATGTAATTTTATTATAAGTATGACTTGGGAGACTGAGAAATAGCAAGCTAGATTTTGTTTTGTTGCGAGATCTCAGAAGACCGTAACACTCTGTTTTTAAAGTATTTTCCCTTTAATGAAAGAGGCACCACTTTATTGCAAGATCTGAGGCAATCTTGAGGAGATTTGTATGCTAATATGGTGGTAGAGGGCCCCTACTACCCGAGAAGCTTTTGTTCATATGATTTAGATAAGTAACTTTAGCCTTGTTTCATTCCTAGTTTAAGCAATTTTCTGAACTTTGTGTTTTTTTACTTACTTGCAGTGGATGCTACAGCTAGTCTCATTCTTACAAATTATTCCAAAACATCACTAATATTGAAGGAGATATAACTGTAGTATTTTAGGAATTAGTTGTATTTTTCGGAACTTTACGTTTTGTGCTCATTTACATTACAACCAGACTTGTTCTTACAAACTATTCCAAAATATCACTCATATTGAACGAGGTAGGGTTGTAGAATTTCACAGACTAGTTGCATTTTAGTTCAGTTGTAATACTCCGGAGGTTAATGACATTCTAGTTTAATTCTGTTCAATGTATTTCAAGTTTGATTAAGTGCATTCTAGTTCAGTTGTGGTCACTGTATTTCAAGTTTGATTGATTGCATTCTTGCTCAGTTTTGCTTAATGTATTTCAAGTTTCATTAGTTAATTGTATGATAGTTCTGTTTTATTAGACTAAGGCCTTCATTATTTACAAACTACTCTTGTTATTAATCTCTTCCAACATATCACCATACGGACAGGAATTAGTGATATCAGTTCAAGGCCTTGAATATTTTGCAAACTCTTATAATTGTGCAAATAGCTTTTCTCCCAAAACTATTCCAAAAGACTTCTAACTTCCGAATAAGGCCTAGTAGTGACAATTTAAGTTGCAGAATGGATTAATTTTAGTATCATAGGTTAATTTAGAGTAAAGTTCCTCACTGTGTTGCAGAATATCTTTTCCAAATGTGTTCCAACAAATATCTAGCCATGGATAAGATCTTCCCTATGATATTGTAGGTTGTTGTTTACTTAGAAGAACCTCACTGCATTAAAATTATCCTTTTCTCAAGCTATTCCAACATATTTCTAATGGATGAATTGGATTGAGTTTATGTTATGAGTTATTGAATTCATGTTATGAGTTATTGTCAAGTTTTGCATTTTCTGAATACCACACATAATTTAGAATAGGTTTTGATTTGTTTTTAGTGTGACCAACAACTGCTCTTTACCAACATTTAGTTCTTTTCCTTCCTAACACAAAACCACGAAACCAAAAACATCATAAAAACACTAAACACAACGTAGTGAGAAACAGATACCTAGGCACATATAGTGCACCTCACTTCAGCAGTTTACTAGCCCTGGTTGAAAATTTATGACATCAATTTAGGAACACTAAGTTGAGAAGACAATAGGGTGAGGGGTTGTCCTAGGGTTCTATTCACAAGAGAGGCTCATATATATAACTTGCTTTCTTTGGAAGGAAAGGTTGAATAATATCAGGGAAGGGCTCAAGGATAATTTCAAGGTTAAGTTTTAGGGAATGTATCTTATAATGAAGGCCTTGAAACCCTAAAATTATTGTAAAGGCTTGGATTCCAAGTGGTATTTAAAGAATTACCCTTAATGGCTTGTGGGACCGCACGAGACTAAGTGGACCCAGGGGGTAGGTCAAGGGGGTAGGTTTTGGTAACCAATGATGTACTTGATCTATTCCGTAGGGGAAAGGGACCAAAGAATGGATTTTCAATACAAGACAAGGTGAGGATCCCAATGAGGTCTTTTAGCCTAAGGAAACCAAGGGAAAAATTGATCTTAAGGCTAGGGATTGAGGTATCTCTCAATCCCACCATCAGAGTTGCTTCAAAACTGGAGGGTGCCTAGGAGAAGCCCCAATGCAGAGATGTTGAGAGATCAAAAATTTTTAGTGGATGGTTTTCAAGATTAATGATGCTCTAGGAGACCTATAGGCCTAGACCTGAAAAAGAGAAGGTGAGACAAGGAAAATAATTTTTAGGTGATCACCTTTATGGTGGACCCTTTCCCAGTCCTTTGGGGAGATTTGGAGTCAAGAGTAATTGTGACTATGGATATTGAATTTTCTATGTCAAGGACACCTCAAAGAGAACTTCACATAACATTAGGGAAACAAAAAAAGTAGCTTGAAGAGATTTATACTTAGTTTTGAAAAAATATATGGCTTATCAAGATGAATGTCAATGAAGAATCATATCTAGGAACATTCATTCATAATACACGACCCATACATGAATCACCACTGTCTAGAAATCAAATTTCCACAACTTCGCATAAATGGATGCAGTAAATTAGCTCTAGTATAGCGAAATTATGAAAACAATGTATGTGAAAAAAATAGAAAGAGAAAATAGCATTAAATTTCACTTACATGTATTAAGAGTATATCCAAACATAAAAAATTTTTCCAATAAAAAAGCTCCAAGGTAAGAGAAAATAATCCAAACATCAAAATTCATTCCATGCTCCAAAAATTCGTCCTCCAAGAAGGATAGCGAAGTTCTCTAAAGAGATACAAGTCTAATCCAAGTGATGATGCTAAAATGAATTCACATCACTTGTATTTATACACTTCTAATTAGTTTTATTTATCTAATTAGTCCTAAATTAGCTCCTATAATAAAACAATGTGCAGAATAACTAACCTTTTTTGACAAGCCTACCAAACTAGTTCATGAACAAAAGAATAAGCCTCTCAAGAGGTCGAATGATAAAAAATACATGTAGTTGGGCCTTCTAAGAATCCTGATGAAGTCCATAAGTTCCATAATGATTAATAGGACTCCCAAAAGTAGTGGAAAAGGGGTTGGCCCCTTGTTCTCCAAATAATAAACTTGTGGTGCTCTTGACAGGTATGGGGGCACACAAGTAAGCACATGGGTATCCAAATAGATCAAAGATGCCTGTAGACCATTTGCAAGGGCTTAGATGATGGTGTAAGTGATTCCACATTAGCATACATGTCCTAGGTCATCTGTTAAGTGCATGGCACAACTTTGGGGCCTACTGGGCATGCTGAACTAGGTGCATCTTCCTCACCCAATAGGTGAACCTCGAGCAATATCTAAACATATATGGGGATCCATGGAATGATGTCTACTGCTTTGGAGGCCCATGGATCTATACACACACCCTACATGTTACAATGTAGCCCTATTGACGTTTAGGACCCAATATAGGGAGACCAAACCCAAAATTGAGACCATATTCAATCTTGCATAAGATCCAATGCATCCCCTTTCCTTCCAGTACAAATATTCATTTAAAGAAATAGAGTTAAAGAGATTAAAAACCATGGAAAAAAGGTGGGAACTTGACAATGGAATGCCCTTCCATAGTGGGATTTTTCATGTGCTAATTTCTTCAAGCTCCAAAGGAGGTTAACCAATTACCCTATAAGGTGGTTTCTACCTTTAAAGGGGATAGTATATCCATGGTACATCCTTAAAATGGTGTTGGTATGTGATAAAGAAATGAATGGAGTAGGGAATGAAAGGGGCAATCCCGGGCCACATGTCGGTGTACAAGGGTAGATAGTAAAGGGAAGCCCATATTTGGGTATATAATGTATAGGAGGGAGAAATCGTGGTGCATGAGATACCCAGATCTTGATCTTTCCACCCTTCTTTATATGCCTTTTTCCCTTTATGATTTTTCTTTGATTAACTACTCAGGCTCAAGGATAGGAGCATGATGTGTAAGGTATAGAAGTGGATACCCCTTTTAAGGTAGGGAGGTCCATTTCCCACCAGGGGTTGGGACAATCATGGGTTCTAGAATGATAAAGGAGGTTCATCTAGGGCCTATAGGAAACAGGGTAATGGCCATGGGTATGGGATAAAGCTCATGCATTTGGATTTTTCCCACGTGCTAAATGTGTTTTTTCCAAACATATTTTGCATTTTATGGTACATTTTACTATTTAATTTGGCCAATTATGCTTTTACCTTTTCTTTTCATTTGCATCGACCTCCAGACATCTTTTCAGGCCTAACCAAAAGGAAAGGGGAGGCCAACCCTATGTGGACCCAGTGAATAAATGTGGACCCAGGTGGCAAAGATGATGAATGGGGCTATAATAAATGAAAGGAGAGTGATATATGTGGATGGGGATCGAGACCACACAACCAAAATTAGGGTTTCCCATGTAGTACCATCCCTAAAGCCCAAAGGTCAATAAAAGAGATCCCATGGGACTAGGATCTAAGGGTAGCATCCAAAAGAGGTCTAGGGGATAAGAGAACAAACCTAGCCCACTCTTTCCACTGAACCCCCCCATTAATCCATGCCCAAAACTTTCCATGATAAACAAACTACAATACTCAATTGAAAAATGACAAGTCATACCTTTAGGTTCAAGAGGCCCACCTTGAAACATATGATTATGACAGATGGATGAGGGACCACATGGTTGGCTCAGGTGGCAGAGAAATGGAACAATGAGCTAATTGGTGGTCACAAGGGGCTGTTGGTTGCTGACTGAGGACCACCTAGGAGAAAATGTTCTCCTAGGGATGTCACCTACAAAATGGTGGGTAACAGGGATTATCTAAGAGCTTATAAGATATTTGAGACTCCAGGTTGGTTAACATACTTCAATATACTACAAGTATTCAATGAACATATTGTATTAAAATTCACATATAATTTGAATGCACGAAGTTCAGTTGTAAGAGGAGTATAGATAGATGTTATAGGGGAAGTCATTTCCAGGGTGATGAATTTACCTCAATTTGAGATGCATTGGTTTAATAGGAAGAATTTAGTCATGAAAACCAGGCCCAAATTTTCTCAAGAAGGTGAATATATAAGGAATAAGGGCACTTCCACATCCCTAGGAGAATGTAGCGTATTTTATTCAAAAATTTATCATTTATGAAGGATGATTTTGGGTGGTTTTCAATTATCACTTGCACTTGTTGGCACACTTGTGTAGTGGGAAGATAGTCAACATGAAAAATTTCCTTTTAAAACCATTGCAAAATATGACATATGTTGTTTGAAAATTTAAGTACCTTGAAACATGTGTAAAGAATCATTAATTTATTAAGCTCATCATTATTGATTCACTGGAATAATAGGAGAGTACATGGGTGAGATTATTGGTTTCTACAAGAGTGCCAACCCGAGAAGAGATAAAGGAAAGTGATTTTGAAGAGAAAGGTGGAGGTTCTAAAATTGAGGAAGCAAGGCCAAACATGAGGAATAATTCCCCTGTTGATGCACTTGCTCAAAACCCTCTTGATGAAATCCATGAACAAACCCATCTTGTTGACTCACTAGTAAAATATTCTCATGTTGAGAATATTTTACATACTAAAGAACCAGTGGATATCACTAATAGGGAATCTAAGAGTTTAAAGTATTACTAATAGGGAATCTAAGAGTTCAAAGTATGGGGCATGCCTTATTTTTGAGGACCAATCCTCATTGGTGAAGGTGAAGGAAAGGTCAGTGAATAATTCTGTGATGGGGGGGGGGTGGGGGCGGATTTCCAAAGAAAAGGGTTAAAGTGAGTGCTACACCATTTCCTACTCCATCATCTAAGAGCCCCAATTCTATAGAATAAGTGAAATAATTATATGAGAAACCCAAAAAGGAAGAGTCCAAGTAGAGATAAGATGAAAATCCCCCTCTTGGTAAGTCAAAACTTTACCTTTTTCCTTTGCAAGTTCATGATTTAACGAAGGAAACTGAAAATGTAAGAAATCAAATTGCTATGCTTAGGGAAAAATCTAAGACTAAGAAACATTCAGGATTAGAAACCCTAGCTGAGGTAGTGGAAATTATGGATATGCCTTATTCTCTCTCTAAAACTAGAAAATCTAGAAAACCATGATGTGCAATTTGTGGGGAGCTTCTTGAAGAAATTGGTTATGAAGAACTTCAGAGGTCCTTAACTATTTTTTTAGGGGTATAAAAGGAAGACATAGTGAAGGGCATGAAATTTCAGGTCGTGAGACAAGAACCTATTGAAGATGAAATTGTCACACAAGAACCAATAATTGAAGTAGAGCATCTTGAATATTTTTTTGTCACACAAGAACCAACAATTGAAGGAGGGAAACCTAAGGGAAATAAAATCACTGGTACACAAGAACCCACCAACAATGTTACTGATACATAAGAACCAATGGATAAGGTAGTATAACTAGACGAAAAAGAAGAATAAATGGAAGAATAGGAGAATCTGCAAAAATCTATTGAAGCCAATTTCGTAACAACAACAGAGACACGATGACCTAAATCTGATGATCATTTGAGTTTGGTATTATTACTTACTGAGTTGCGAAGTTGGAGATGATCGAAAGTCTCATTGTAGGAAGGAACGATTTCACTAAATGAGCATAGAAAATTTATCCATGACTTGAAGGAAGCGTGAGCCAAGGAGTTTATGTTTCAAAGACTGAAATGGGAGAAGGTCAAGAAGGAGAGAAATAAAGAGAAGGTGCAAGTGTTGGAATTGCAAAATAAAGTCTAGCAGTTACATGAAGACAAGGACCATATCCTCAACCTTGTACATAGTGCATTGAGTTTGAGGAGAACCTCTGCTTCCTGCACCTTGTTTCTGCAAGAAAAAATATTCATTTTTATATTGACCACAATAAAGGGATGAAGACCCATATAAAATGACTGACATTCAATCCTTTCTTGGGATCTTTAAGCAAACCAATTTTGTAGAGCAACATTTGTTGCGTGAACTGTATCTGCATGAATTTGCTTTCTTTGAAGAGAAATTTAATTTCTCACCTTATGTAGGCGACATCCAATTGAGAGAATTTACTTCTTTCATGGAGAACCAAGTAAGATGTATAAAATATCATGACACTTTAATAATTGATATGTAGGGCATACCACTACATATTTGGGAAGAATAGTTTCTACTGCAAAATATTAAGAACCTAAGGAAAATTGGTTTGCGATATCCATAGAGGAGAGATAAGGTTACTGAAGTCAGAAATACAGTCATAGAGCATTGTTCTGGGAGAATTAAGCAGATGAGACAGGGTGCATTGGATAGAAGCAATTTCGGATGGGAATTATGTGATAGAAATCTGAAAAATGAAGACCCTTATTGTTTCCAAAATTTTGTTCATGCACTTTTTAGAGTTCCTAAGTGAATTGTATGTATTTAGAGGTGTGGGCCTAGTTGGGTTGGGATAAATTCCAAATTCCCATTAATATGTCTTCCTACACTTAAAGTACCAACATTTGTAATAGTTGAAGCACTAGACACAAATATGTGGTGGTTGGATTTGATTATTACCTATGGTTATAGGATTTTCATAGATGATACAACTATAGCCTACAAATTCTCTGAGCTACACTCATAGGATGAATTGAAAATTGATTAAAGGGTCTGCATGAGGACATGAAATTGATTTAGTTAGGGGGAGATATTAGTATGTTGAATTGACATCCATTTTAGCCTCATTTTCACATATTTTCTACCATATTCCCTTTATAATCATACTCTGTTACTCCATTAATCATATTTTTGACTAATGCATGCCACACTTTCATGTCACCTTATTTTATACAATATTACTCGTAGTTTATGTTGGAGATGGGGGTGGGGTGAATTAGTATTTCACTTTTTCTTACAATATAGTATCAAAATTATGAACCACTAACATCAAATCAAAGGAACACAATGCACATACACACACAATTTATTTATATTACAAGGTAAGCTACAACTATTGGATTTACCAGCTACAATTGGAAGGGATAACCCCAAGTTTACTAGCTCTCACTTGAAGGATGCGACAACCTATTGAAGGAAATTACAACTTCCTCACCTAGCAACACCATTCTTCCCTTAATAATTAAATAAAAAAGTAAAACTCTTAGGCTCCCATACCAAAGAAAATAACCCAATTACAACAATAAAAAAATTGTTAATCTCTATCAATACATCCTTAGATTGTATGCAGTGATATCTCTGTCAACATCTTCAGTCAAAATTTCAAGGTATCACACCTCAAATCCGCTTCTTGAAAGCTACTAAAGGTATACTATCACAACATTTCACTAATTTCTTCAAATATGGGCTAAATAATGGAAAAGAATAATTTTTTTGGATCATACCTTAATTTCAAAACTATTATGTTGTGCCTTCTCAGCCTTTTCTTCAGAATGTGACAAGTAATTTTCATTTAAAACTGATCTTAACCTAGAATTCATATAGTTGTTTGAAAAGTCTCAATAAAAGCATACTTTGGCCCTTAAAAATGATCAATAATCCCTTAATTCAACTTCATATATTGTGCTCAATTTTGTCTTTAATAAACCTCAAGTTATTGTGTCAAACTTGGCCTTAAAATACGCTTGATTTATTCATTTGTTTGTGGCCCAAGGGCCAATATTTCATCTCTAAAGTAAGCCTTGATAATAATTCAAGTCTGCAAGGATAAACTAGATTTATCCCTTCAATGGATAACTATTCACATAGCTATAGAAAACCTCGAACCAACTCAGAAGCAACCTCTAATCAATGCATATATTTCTTCAGACAAGTCTCAGGAAAGGCCCGTATTGTACCAGAGAAGGATGCAAATGGGAGCCTCAGGTACATGTATGAAATAAGCCTCAGGTGCAGGGATAAATAACCCTCAGATAGGAAAAATTTGATGATCCAGGTGGATATTGGTGGTCACTCGCCTATTCCACTTGGGGCTCCACCATTGCCTATTTCAGTTTTTTAGTTTCGGCACAGTTTACTATTTTTAGCAGTTTTTCGGGTCCTAAACTTCCGGAGCCGTTTTGAGGCCCTAAACGACGTTTTTTGGGAAAACGGAGAGCAACATGGGTCCATGGACTGATGTTGCTCGTTCCAAATTTTTAGTCCTCGGATAGATCTTTCTAACGAGGTATGGTACGCGTCAAACGGAGATCGTATGCCAAAGTTACGCCCCTGGGAAGTTGAAACACCAATTTACCCAAACAAGGCCCATAGTTTTGGCGCTTCATCTCCTAGGGTTAGGGTTTTGGCTGTTTAGGATTTCCCATTGTTTCTAAATAATAAATAGGTCCTCGAGCCTCATTTTAACTCAGTTCAGAGGCCTGTAGCCGCCACATCTCTTCTCAGAGATAGCTACTAGCGCCCTAGCTAGTTTTATTTCCATTCTGTCTGTAAGCAAATTTCAGTTCTTTGATATTAATGAAATGAAGTGTTATTTCCGCTGCATCTATGTATTTATGGTTATATGTTTATTCTGTTGCGTTCCTGCATAAATCCGGATCAGTGGTATCAGAGCGGTCTGCTTTTTCTCGATCCTTCTTTGCATGTCCCCAACGAGGTCGGGGTATAAGGAGCTAGGGCTCGATCTGGTGGAGCCTTTGCAAGATCAGCCTCGCAAACCTCGACGGACGCCCATGGGGGACGAAAAGAAAGATGAGGGAGCAGGAGATCCTATCAAAATATTGCTCGAGGAGGCCCTCGAAAAACAAAGGAACGTGATGATGGATAGCTTTGCTCAGATCCTTCAACGGCTGCCCACCGGCGACGCATCTGCATCCAGTAGCCACTCTGGAGTTGCGACTCCCTTTAAGGTACAAGTAAATTTTGAAATTCCCATATTTGAGGGTCAAATAGACGCAGATGCCGTAGATAGATGGTTGAATCTATTAGAAGGATATTTCTCTGTTCATGACTTTTCAGACCGGGAGAAGATTATTTTTCCACTCCTCAAAGCTACCCCCCATGTTAAGGACTGGTGGGAAACCTACTGTGAGAACAAGGACCAGACAGAACCCTCTCTGTTCTCGGCCGTACCCACTTGGAATTCTTTCCGAGACGCCGTCAAGGAACAGTACTATCCCGTGGGGAGCTATGAGGACAAGTACATACAATGGACCACGCTGCGACAACAAAGGGATCAAGATGTGCATGAGCTGACGAATCTGTTCCATACCCTGTGCACAAAGTTGGGTATCAAAGATTCGGAGAAACATTTGGTGCTAAAGTATCGCAACTGTCTGCACAGATACATTCAGGAGGAAATGGAGTTCCTCGACATCTCCTCGCTTGGTACGGCATACCGGTATGCTGCCAAGATTGAGCAGAAATTCAAACCGAAGAAGCGAGACTTTGGATCTGCGAATCAAAAGCAAGGGAAAGGTGCTTCCAAACCGCAGAACAAAGGACATTGCCAAGGCATGGCGGCTAAGACAACTGTCAGAAACCCTGATAAAGAACAACAGCAAAACAGAAGGACACGGGAAAGTGGTGTGAGTTCCATAAGAGCTCCACTCATAACACGAGTGAGTGTCGGGCCAAGCAATCGCTGGTGGTCAAGATGAGGGCTTCTGAGTCAGATGCATACTCCAACTCTGAATCAGAACCTGACAAGGGGAATGAAAAATGGAAACATATTATTGATGTGGAGCCCAACGCCATTGTTTCCACTACAAAGATCCAGAAGGAGGAATCGGAAGATCCAGAGGAGGAGGAACGTCTCTTCCACTCCCACATGTGGATAAAGGGCTCCCCGGTAGTTCATTGTCGACAATGGGAGCCAAAAGAACCTCATTTCAGTAGACTCCATGAAGCAGTTGGGCTTGCTGACCATAGCTCACCCACATCCATACACCATTGGGTGGCTTCACCAAGGACGAGATCTCCGCATCAGCCAGCAGTGTTGCCTTCCCTATAGCATCAAGCCCTTCACGGATGAGGTATTATGTGACATTGATCCTATTGATGTTTCTGATGTATTATTAGGAAAACCATACTTGTGGAAGCATCATGCTGTGTATGAGTCTCGACCTCTTGTTGCTATTGTTACTTTGGGTAATCAGTTGTACAAATGCAGAGGTACCACCTCGTGCCGCTATCTCTTTAGTTCTTTGCAAAACAATGCGGTAAGCTCATTTCCCAAACCGGGGAAATTTGGTTTTCATTAGTCCACCCAGGACAAGAAGAAGAATGTGGCCATGACCTCCCGGAGCCCGGGGCTCCTATGCACGACAACAACAAATGAACAAGGTTGTGGAGGAATACGGGGACATCTTCACCTCACCCACGGGGTTCCTCTGCACTGTCAGGTCAAGCACCCGATTTATCTGACCCCAGGTGCACCGCTACCCAATGGACCGATCTATCGGCGCTCTGTTCTGGAGAATGATGAAATCAAGAGGCAGATTCAGGAGCTGCTGCAGAAAGGTCACATCCGACCAAGTTCATCGCCTTGTGGGAGCCCGATCATGTTGGTACAGAAGAAGGATGGGACGTGGAGACTTTGTATTGACTATCAGGCGCTGAACAAGATTACTGTCCGGAATAGATACCCAATCCCACGGATTGATGACCTTCTGGAAAACTCAAAGTTGCAAAATATTTCAGCAAGATCGAATTGAAGTCTGGGTATCACCAGGTACCAATTGAACCCTCCGATGTGTGGAAGACCGCCTTCAAAGCCAAGGAAGGCCTTTTCGAATGGCTGGTCATGCCTTTCGAGTTGACGAATGCTCCTGTAACCTTCATGAGGATGATGGACGAAATCTTGCGGCCATTCACTAACTCATTTGTAGTGGTGTACTTGGATGAAATTCTGATCTTCAGCCAGACTTTGGAAGAGCACCTTCACCACATCCGACAAGTCCTCCAAACACTGCGTCAACACAAGTTGTGTGCCAATTTGGAGAAGTGCACTTTTGGCATGACCCAAGTTCAATATCTGAGATACATTATTGATGAAAGGGGGGGGTGCATGTGGATCCAGCCAAGATCCAAGTCATTCGGGATTAGCCAGCGCCAACCATTATAACAGAGCTTCGCAGCTTTCTGGGTCTTGCTAATTTCTATCGGAGGTTCGTGTTGGGATTCTCTCATATCACTTGACCCTTGAGTCAAGTCACCAAGGGAGGAGCGAAAGAAAATTTTCTTTTGGTCGAAACCTCAACAGAAGGCGTTCATAGAATTGAAAAATTGCCTCTGTTCTACCCTAGTGCTCACTTTACCAGACTTGCAACAGCCATTTGAGATCGAGAAAGATGCCTCTGACTATGCTATTGGGGCAGCTCTTACTCAACAGGGACATCTAGTGGCATATCACAATGAGACATTGTCTGACACAGTTCGCAAGTATCCCACTTATGATAAAGAAATGTATTCCATTGTGCAAGCTTATCGACAATGGAAGCATTACATTTTGAGGAAGGAAACAATCATGCACACAGACCACCAGCCCCTGCAGTTCATACAGACATAAGGGAAGTTGCAGAATGATCACCATCAGAAGTGGTCCACATATTTGCAACAGTTTCATTTGAACATCAAGTACAAGAAGGGTAGCACCAATAATGTTGAGACTACCTCAGCGACCACCGATCATAGCTCACCACCGTTCTCAACTCTTGTGGGCACGAACTTCTACTTGGCCGATTCTCTACGAAGCGACCCGAGTCGAACACACATACAAGGCACTCTTGGGGGGTACGCAAGTTCAAATTTTTTACCTCGAAGATGCCTTTTATGTCTGGGACACCTTTATGTTCCTTCAAGCGAGCATGCCAAGATGATATGGGAAGCACACTCGGTCGATCAGCAGCGTTAGGGTTGAGAAAAACACAGCGATGCAGAAGCATTTCTATTGGTCGAACCTTCGAAAGGGTGTCCAGAAGCACATCAAATCCTGCACTGCTTGTTCCATTGCCAAACCGACCATCAAGAAGCAAGGCCTATATACTCTGCTACCTACCCCTAGTCGACCTTGGGAATCCATATCCATGGATTACATGTCGAGCTTGCCTTCTACTAAGCATGGAAATGACTGTGTTTTTGTGGTCGTCGACAGATTCTCGTAGATGGCCATTATGGCAGCTTGCAAGAAGAATATCACAGCAGAAGCCACTACTAAGATCTTATTTGAATGAGTGTGGGTGCACTTTGGGATCCCATAGTCTATCATCGCAGATCAGAATAGCATTTTCCTCAACAAATTTTGGTCCAGCTCTAGTCAATGCTGGACACCAAGCTCACCAAGTCCACGGCTTTCCATCCCCAAACAGATGGCTAGAATGATCTGAGGTTGTCGATAGAATGATTGTACAAGTGCAACGCCATGATTAAAAGCATCCACGCACGTAGGACGAGAGCCTCCCCTATGGCCTGTATAGTTATAGCCGAGGCTCTCCACGGCTCAACCGGCCACATCCCTTTCGGGTGGGCTTGGGATTCCGACCACTATGTCCCATTGACGTAGCCATACATTTGAGGCTACTCGGGCTAATTTGGCTCATGTACGATCTGAAGTTGACAAAGGAAATAGCTTCATCGAGCGCATTGACACATCTGCCAATAGGTTCATGACATATTGGACGGATCCAATGCTAAGTTTTAAACAGCGCCATGTTCAACATACGATCTGAAATTGACCGATTAACTTCTTAACTCTATTACAGAGATTGAACGTAGGGGAATTTACTAGACATGACACCTTTGATAAAAGGATGAGGTCCAGAGGCTACCTAGCCCTTTATAGACTATATTTAGAATTAAAAGAAGTTAATAATCATGTTTTGAAAATAAAAAAATTGATAGAATAAAGTGCTGAGGTAGTTTGATTAGTTTGTCCTTTAGATTGATTGTTAAATAAAGTATGCTTTAATGAAACATTACATAAACTAGCAGCAGAAATGAATTAAATAACAGTAATAATCAGAGAGAAGAAGAGAAAAACAGTTTGATGACGGAGTTTGTCCCTACTGGATTACATCTCTGGGTCTGCTTTTAAGTGGGCGTCCATTTTTATTATGATTGATCGTAAAGAATATTTACCTTTGAAATAGAATAGAATGAATATGTTCGCGGAGGCATACCGGAACCACATTAAACGGAAAGTACTCTTCCTCGCCTTTCGACTCACCTAATCTCTGGTGCTCAATTCTGACCACCGACGGCTGAGAAATGCTGCAAACAAAATCGCCTCTCAACTTCTGAAACTGCACTATGTCTTTACAAACCAAAAGATCAAAATTTGAACTTCATGGTAGGGGATAGCTTTAATAGAGTTTTGTGCTTAATCTTCATTTAGCAATTTGTTGATAAATTGAAGTGATAAAGATCGAATCCCTCTCCATTCATGAACCTAGGGATAAGGTTCCAAAACCTTAGCGCACAAATAAATTGAAAAACCCATTTTTAAACCATATAATATAAATTTAGCCGCAGAGTTAGCTAACTGGGCGGAGGAGAAGCCGCCGCATGTGATCTGGCAGATTTTTTCCGGCGGTTAAGGCTTTTTCCCGACAGTTCTGGTGGCCCCAACGGTCACGGCTTATCTGCTGTCAACCATTTCTCCGCTGCATAAATCCTATTCACATGTCATAGCAAAAATTCAACGCGGTTTTTGCCACGCATTTTAGACTAACGCTGTGGTGTTTGTTATATTATAAAGTTTTAACCCATATATATCAAACACCCAAATGTGGATCTGAAACTTTATAATAAAGTTTAACCACTTCCGAACCTTTGTTAAAAGGTTTTGATAAAGTTTTTATAATATGGTTTTTATTTGACAACCACATCACCCGAACCCTTTTTAACTTAGGTTTATGGTATGATTTATTATATATTTCCAACCATCCGAACCTTTATTTAAAAAGGTTTATGATATGGTTATTTAATATGGTTTGTAATGTGGTTTGAATGTTGCGCTAGGGAATTTAAGACCATAAGTTTATGAAACTTAGGAATAGGACTTTAAGACTTAGGAATAGATATTTGACATATGGGTTAGAGTTTTAGGAATAGGACTTAGGTATTAGGGTTGGACATATGTTTTAGGTATTTAGGAATAGGACTTATATTTCATAAGGTATTTCACCATAGGAAACCTTAGATCTAGGTCCATAAATACTATGTCCCCTTTTACACCTTTTTCATCCAAACTCGAAACACATGACGACCTTGACACTGAAGGAGCTTTCATTGGCGATTTGAAAATTCTGAAGACTGAACTGGACATCGACCTGCTGAAGTTAACTTGGAACTCTACTGATCTTGTACTGATCAAGATCCTCCTGGATCAATCCTTTCCACTTAAAAAGCTTTTGGACAACAAAAGCTTGATTTTAAACTGAAAATAAGTGAGAATACAACTCTCTCACTTTCATCTTGAATTTGATGATGTACCAATACATTTGATCAATCAACTGCAAGTGATGACCCTGATGCTGATCATGGCACTTTTTGAACTGGTGACCTGTTCCACATTTTTGCAGTGTGTACAACTTGCGATGATGGTGAAACAACTAGTTATAAACATGGCAATTGAATTCTTTCCATAAGATACCATGAGTTAGTGATTCACAATCTTTGAAAACAGTCTCTATAGGATATTGTTCAATACTATTAACTTGTATTAACAATCTATTTTGCGGAATGACTGAGACTATTAAAGACATTTTTAACATCACTATTTGATGTTTCCATTGATTAGCACCTTCCCCTTATGCATAAGCTAAATACTTTGACACTGCTTTTAGAAAGGCTTTGATATGAAAACAAAAATGCTCCCTCTCCACTTGAAAAGAGGCTTCTAATGGCGACACAATACAAGAGAAATCAAACACTGAATTTCCCCAATACTGACCTGTATCCCTGCATCTATTAAGTTTCAAACTTAAACTGATTTGATTCATTATGACATTAGGAAGAAGAGATCTAGGCATCGTCTATAATGCATGTTGTATTCCTTGCTTATGAGTAAGATGTTTGTTTCCTTTAATCAAACTATTTTTAAACTGGGACTCATAAATTGAACTAACATATGGTCGAATCTTATGTTGTTCCTTTACACACATGATTACAAATATTTTTAATTGCTTTATTTCTTTATGCTGTACAACTGACTTGTGACACATTCCGTTATTAGAGGCATTCGGCATCAACTGCATCTCATGTGATATTTCCTTATTATGAAGTAGATGTTTTGGTTCTTTCACTAGATATTGTAATGAATCTAACCTTTTAACCAAATTGCTTTAATTTTGAAATTCACAACTTGAACAAGTATCCTTAAGATCCTTATGTTTCTCTTTTATCGACATGAGTATGTACCTCTTACTTGAACTAATTAAGCACTTCATCTGATTAGCATTAATTAAATTCAAGTGATTTTGAGTTTTATGTGCCTGAATGATGTACTTAATCCCATCTTTTATGAGATGATACATATGTTCCTTTCTATAAAATACTGCATCACGGTCATAGAGATAAGGGATACCTAAGACAATTCCACAAATTTCTAACGGTATCACATCCAGATCTACTTCATCGATATAGTTAGATGTGATTGCAAATTTTAACCGACACTGTTTGGTAACATGAATTTGAGATTTTTCCTTTAACCACCCTAAAGGATATGGCTTTGGATGATTATTTGTTTTCAAACCCAATTTTTTAACCAATGACTCAAAAATCAAATTTGCCTGTGATCCCGTATCGAACAATGTATCTATCTTAGTATGCTTTGAAGTCACCCTTATATGAAATAACTCGATCATTTTTCCTTCATTCAACTGTGTGATATTAGGAGAAGTAGAAGTACTAGCTTCAGAAACCTTACCTATTGTAACCATAACATTGATTTTACCTTCATCACCAGAATCAGATCCCAAATCCAAGCGTTGCTGGATTGCCGTTTCAGCCTTCTTTTCACCCTTTCTCATTTGGAACTTCTTTGGCCTTAGTTTCGGTTGAAGTTTCCAACACCTCGCTTTATCGTGGCCGATATTTTGGCAATGTGTACAAGTAGGTCTATCATCTCCCTTCTGAGCTGTGGCAGTCTTCTTTCCTTTTGACTTGCCCTTCTTTTTTCTATCTTCAGTTTCCATCTGTGTGGATGTCTTTGGTGTAAACTTGAAAGGTCTACCACTTGACTCGACATGAATAGCTTGAACACAAACTTCATCAAAATCATCAGGATTGAACATTAATAATGTATGCTACAAATATGAATGCAAACTTCCTATATACTTCAACAAAGTTTCTCTTGTGTCCAAAGAAATACCAAGTGATAATGCCTTCTTTCGGAATTCCTGTGTGAACTCTTGAACACTCCATCCCTTACCTTGTCGCAAGCGCTGCCAATCCATTACAGCTTGATGTGTGTGACCCAACGGATAAAACTGTTTCTTTAGAGCCCTTATAAACTTAGTCCATGACGTGATAACTTTTCATTTATGCTTTAAATCTATCTGTGTCTTACTCTCCCACCAGATAAAAGTAGTACCCCCCATTCTAAGAGTAGCTAATTGGATCTTTGTCTTATCATCAATAATATTTTGAATACGACAAGAGAATTCTAATTGTTTTACCCAATTATCTAATTTCTCAGGGTTCATTTCTCTGTCATACAAAGGTAATTCGAACTTAACATCAAGTTTCAAAAGTGGACTCTTAAGTTTATTTTCTTTATCTGATTCAAAACTAGAAGTAGTAGAAGAAGAAGAAGATGATGGAGATGAAGGAGGAGAAGGAGCTTTATCTGCCTTGCCTTTACCCTTCTTCTTTGATGCCTTCGTCGATGAGGCTTCATCTCTCTTCTTTTTGTCTTCATATAATTCTGCCAACATTTGTTGCATGTTCATAAACATCTGATGGATTTGAGTCTCATCCATGGGCTTCGTTTCAGTAGCTTCAGGAGTCTCAACGTTCTCGATCCCTGTCATCGTTGATTGATGAACGAATTTCCATTTTCCGATCTCGAGATCGAATTCCTCAAGCTTGCCTTTTCCACGTTACAAATCCTAACTGGTTAACATCAGAAAACAAACTACAAAACAAAACCGCTCGATACCAATATGATTTGAAATTGTGGAATTAAGTTATTAACTCTATTCTGATTATTCGTGAAATTCTTGGAGATGTCACCTTTGATAAAAGGTGAGCTCCCGAGCTACCTAGCCCTTTACACAGAAATACGTCTTTAGAATTAATAGAAGTTAATACTCATGTTCTGAAAATGCGAAAAACTAAACGAATAAAGTGTTGAGGTAGTTTGATTAGTTTGTCCTTTAGATTGACTGTTAACTGAAGTATGATTTAATGAAAAAAGGACATAAAACAACAACATAAATGAAGTAAATAACAACAATAATCAGAGAGAAGAAGAGGCAAACAATTTGATGACGGAGTTCGTCCCCCCTGGACTACATCTCTGGGTCCGCTTTTAAGTGGGCGTCTGTTTTTATTGGGATTGATCGTGAGGAATATTTACACTGAAATAGAACAGAATGATTATGCTTGTAGGCACTTCTGAACCTTGTAAACAAAAATTACCCTTCCTCACATTTCCGACGCTTGTCTCTGTGCTCAATTCCGACCACCGACGGCTGAGCAATGTTGCAAACAAAATCGCCTCTCAACTTCTGAAACTGCACTATGTCTTCACAAAACCAAAGATGAACTTCATGAAGATTTTCCATGGCTTTAATAGGTTGCCTTGAATCTTCATTTAGCAATTTGTTGAGAAGAATTTGTGATAAGGGTCAAATCCCTCTCCATTCATGAACCTAGGGATTAATATCCCCAAACCTTAGCGTTGACATTAATTTTGAAAACCCATTTTATAAACTTTATAGCACCATTTTCTCTGCAGCGGTTATGAGGTAACTCAGGAGTTAGTGATCTCCGGCATACGCATGTGAGCAATCGGATTTCTGTACGGCGGTAGCTCTCGAACCCCACTCCATAAACCGTGGATTACGCATTACAACTATCCACACATCTCTTTTAACGTACGGTTTAAGCTTGTTCATGTCATTACGTTTCACGGAAACACGGTCTGACACTAACTCTGTGGGTTTGTTTTATAATGTTTTTAAACCATATGTTTTACAATTAAAAACCCAAACCCTTTTTTGCACACAAAGGTTTATGGTATATGTTAAATATCCCCATTACATAATCATAATCCGAACCTTAGCCATAAATTTTTTACACCATATGATTAAACCCAACTCTCAAACCTTTTATAAAGGTTTTTGGAATGTTTTTTAATAGGTTTTAATATGGCGCTTTAGGATTTAGAATTAGGGATTTATGACATAGTTTTTTAATATGGTTTTGTAATTGCGCTAGGACTTTAGCATTAGGGATTTAAGACTTAGTAATAGGTCTTTGACATATGGGTTAGAGTTTTAGGAATAGGACTTAGGTATTAGGGTTGGACATATGTTTTAGGTATTTAGGAATAGGACTTACATTTCATAAGGTATTTCACCATAGGAAACCTTAGATCTAGGTCCATAAATACTATGTCCCCTTTTACACCTTTTTCATCCTAATTCGAAACACATGACGACCATGACATTTGAAGAGCGTTTCACTGGCGATTTGACGATTCTGAAGACTGAAATGGACATCAAACTGCTGGAGTTGACTTGGAACTCTGCCGATCTTGTACTGATCAAGATCCTCCTGGATCAACATTGGGTGCCACACAACTTCCAGGTGGGCGACAAAGTGTGGCTACATTTGCAGAAGGAGCTCCTCCCTGGACTCCACCACAAGCTTCGCCCGCTCTGATACAGGTCGTACACCATCACCAAGGCTGTAGGGAACAATGCCTTTGAGCTCAGCATTCCACCATTCCTTGGTCTGCACCCAGTATTCAATGTGGACCGCCTTCGTCCCTACTTCCCACCTCTACTGGACACTTCTGACATTGCAGAACAACTCACACCAACAGAGTTAAACCCAAACTGCATGGAACATGCCACCACATATTGTATCATGGACATGAAAATCAAGAACACTCACCAATAGAAGATCCAACTATATCGGGTTGTCAAAGCTGTCCAACTCCTGCACCAAGGAAAGTGGTTCACCAGTGACCAAGTTCAGTAGAAGTTTCCTCATCTCATGGAGGAATTTAACACAATGGGGATCATTGCTTCCTAAGGGGGGAGGAATGATCCAGGTGGATATTGGTGGTCACCCGCCTATTCCACTTGGGGCCCCACCATTGTCTCTTTTAGTTTTTCAGTTTCGGCACAACTTACTATTTTTAGCAGTTTTTCGGGTCCTGAACTTCCGTAGCCGTTTTGAGGCCCTAAACGACGTTTTTTTGGGAAAACCGGGAGCAACATGTGTCCATGGAGTAATGTTTCTGACTCAAAATTTGTAGTCCTCGGATAGATCTTTCTAACAAGTTATGGTTCGCGTCAAACGAAGATCGTATGCAAAATTTACGTCCCCGGGAAGTTGAAACACCAATTTACCCAAACGGGGCCCATAGTTTTGGCGCTTCATCTCCTAGGGTTAGGGTTTTGGATGTTTAGGGTTTTCCATTGTTGCTAAATAATAAATAGGCCCTCGAGCCTCATGGTAACTTAGTTCAGAGGCCTGTAGCCGCCACATCTCTTCTCAGAGATAGCTACCAGCGCCCTAGCTAGTTTATTTCCATTCTGTCTGTAAGCAAATCTCATTTCTTTGATATTAATGAAATGAAGTGTTATTTCTGCTGCATCTTTGTATTTATGGTTATATGTTTACTCTATTGTGTTCCTGCATAAATCCAGATCATTTGACCTTAGGAAACTTCAACCTCAGACAATGAATTAATCTTCCACATCTTTGTCTTTAATGGAGGTTTTTCCTACACTTTGAGAATGCTATAATCTATCCAACGAATAGACCACAAGAAGAATTAAATGATTAACCTAAAAATCTTTAGTAACTCGACCTCTTTACTATATATTCAATAAGCTCTCTACCTCAGGAAAATTCCTCAAATTCTTGATCAGAGATGTGCATTTTTTTTTCTTTATGCTCCCATGACAAGGAAATATATATAGATTGAAGAGGCCTAATTTGGGTAAGCTTGGATGATTGGAGTGTTTCTATTTGTATGTCACGTTGTTGCTCTAGGTTTTTTGATGTTGATACTCTAAAATGAGATTCTATTAATGTTGTTCCCAAAGTGTTGATACCTAGTTGCATAGTACTCTATTTTCTCAACAATACCATCATGAGTAAACATGGGATATTTAGGTTGGCATTATGATTGCATGTGTTGTCCTTAATGGCAAACCACTTGTAAAATACCAAGTATATGGTTTATGGATAAGCTCAAAGGTGACAAAATAATGAATCAGAATGTCAACATGATGGGACAAAGGCTTTGCAGATCAGAATCAGAAGATGGATAAAGTTCATAATTGAATAACTATATGTGAGTTAGTAAAGGCCAAGTCGCGTATAAACTCGATTACGAAGAAGAAAAGTCTCGTATGTGCTAGCACATTAATTTTATAATACCAGGGGCCTTTACCATGGTATTAAACCACAACATTGAGTGCAGTAACGGTTATTTGATCCCCTCTAAGAATATCATTGACACTTGTCTGCTTCACAACAAGGTTAAACAAGTGACCTTAGATCTGAGAGAGTGTTATCAAAATATGACTGAGATTTTCAACAATATTTGTAGAGAAAATTAATGGCATTATACTGTGCGTCTTCCTCCTACAATCATCCACAAATCTCTTGAAAAATGGTGCTTCAATCTGATCAGAAGGTTACACCTTTCGAAAAACATTTCCCATGATATTTCAGGGCTCCAACAGATGATGAAATTTTTCTAATTAATACAAGCTCAACAAAGTACAAGAATTTCAAAGAATACAAATTCACTTCCCTTAGGAATAGTCATGAATTCATATATTATGTCTCCAAAAAGGACCGCAGATTTTAAGGAAATAAGACTACAGGGCATGATCCACTTAGGTTGTAGGTCTAATGTATTTATGTCACTCAAAATTCTTCTTCGCTTGGTCTTGGAAGATACTTAGATCTTATAGATAAATAAACCACAAAATGAATAGGATAGGTGTAACAAGGTCCTTCTCTTTCACTGAGATAGAAGTCACAAATAATATTCAAAAATTTCACTATTATAGTCTTTCAAATACACTTAGAAACAAGTGAATGCATCGCTTATCATCACTGTAATTTCCACCTTAAATGGGACCCTTATGCCCAAAATTCTAAAACCTAAAAGAACCAAAACCTTTCTAGAAGATAAAACTATGAAAACCATGTACCAAACCAAATCAAAACCCTTTAAATCTCCCTCTTATGTAATTTAACAATACTTCCAAAAGGTCGAAGATAAATCTAAGCTAGAAAGATTCTCATTCAAGTACGTACCTTGGTGATGAGGCTAGATGTTTTTTTATTGATTTTGTCTTGAATTAAAGGTACCTCACATGGTGGGCCAACTTAAGTTTCTAGGAGGGAAGGCCATTTCAAAAATCAAACTTTGTTGGAGTGAAAACCCCTTTGACGGTTTAAAGATTTGAATTTCAATTGATAGTCATTTTTAAATATTTATTTTGAAATTTTCCTCCACGAGTTTGACGATAAAAAAATATTTTTTAACCCCTTTTTCAATCTCATGAAAATTATTATAGTCTAACTAATAGAGTATAGCCACATCATTTTCCTGTGGGTTTTTTCTCACAAATTGGTTCATTCATCTTCAAACAAGCAAAAATCCCAAACCGTGAAGGCTCTCCTGACGTGCCACATACCATAGGAATCGTCTTGATGAGAAGAATATAATGATGATGATATTGTGTCCATTTTTATTGCTCTTAATATTCAAAAACCATGATGAATGTGGAGCTACTAGGGTTTCCAAACATCCTTTGATTGGAGTTTCCAACTGATGGAATCCAGACAAATATTAAGAGCATTCATTAATGAACATTGGAATCAATGACAATGTCATTAAAAAATCTCCCCCTTTTTCATTGATGGCAACACATATTCCTTCTATGAGTACAATTGTTAGGTCCCTAGATTACTAGTGTAGTCCCTTATTGTTGTTAGTGTAACCCCCTTATTGTTATTTTTGTACCCTTGTAACCCCCATATTGTTATTATTGTGCCCTTACATTATTATTGTTAGGTCGACTAGGATTATATTGTGACCCCATGGACTCCTATATATAGAAGGAGCTTTTTTCATTTGTATCATCCAAGAATTGTTCGTTTATGTAATGTAAAGGAGATTTCCCCCTCGAAGTGCCTTATTTCTAAGGCCTTGATCTCTCTTTTCTTCTATTTTTGGAGTTGGTTTCATAACGTTTGGTATCAGAGCTTTGGATTCTAAGGTTTTGATACTCCAAACAGGTCATCATGGAATTTTCACTATAAATTTTTTTATACGAAGGTTCAGAGTCTGAAATTTTTATCGCGCGAAGCCAAAATCCTCGGGAACCTCTTGTACAAATTTCAAATCTTGGTTCACAATATTTTCGGAGATATGATCTATGTAAGTTAGGGTTTTTCAGGCTCCCAAATTTTATCTAAAAGAGGTGACCTTTGGAAAATCGTTATAACTCTCTCTTTGAGCACCGGATTGGAATTTTGTGAAAATTGGCCGAAATGGAACGGGTTGTAGTTTCCTGTGTTTCGATTTCAGAGCTGAAGGAGGAAACAATGACATGTGGCATGCCGTACAAGTGCGCTCTATTGAACCAGTCCATGATTAGGTCATTATGGGAGATTGGGCATAACTTTGTCTTGATGCATCCAAATCAAGTCAGACCTGTGGCATTCGAAAGAATATTTAGAGGGCTACTATAGTACCAAATTTTAGATATTTAAGGTCCAAAATCACAGAAACAATTCAGTTTCAATATAGAGCTCCTCAAAAGCAAGAAAAATGTGTGTATTTTTTTTCCAAATTGCATAAGTCTTGTTTGAAAAATAATTTTGAAGTGATTCCCAGGGCATATTGAATCATTCATATCAGTATTGCGTTATAAAATTTCCCCTAAAAATAATTCAATGCCCATCAAGCCCTCAGAATTCTCTACTATGACTCATGAAGATGAAGAAGTTTAACATGATATATCACAATTACAAGAGCAAGTGCACCAAATTTCGCTCTCGCAAAGAGAAACAAAAAATGAAATGGAAGTTTTGATGAGAGGCATGGAAGCTAAGATGGATGGTTTGTATAAAGGGTTAGAAGCTAATATGGATGGTTTGAATAAAGGCATGGAAGCTAAGATGGATGGTATGGATGAAAAAATGGAAGGTTTGAAGGAAAACATGGAAGGTTTGAAGGAAGGTTTGACAAAGTTGATACAAGAAATTATTCCTAATGGCGAAAATATAGTAAAGGAAACTCATGATGAGAGAAAAATAAATGTTAATCATGATTTCATAAACTCCAATGTTGGATGGAGGACCCACCATATTCCAAAGATGGATATGAGGAAGTTTGATGGCAAGGATCTCGTAACATGGATACTACATATGGAGAAATATTTTGATCTCAATAATGCGAAAAACACACAAAATGTATGCATTGCAACTTTATATTTAGAACAAAATACATTTGTATGGTATTAATGACTTTGCTCCCGTAAAAAAAATTTCACTTGGCCAATTTTTACGGAGGAAATGATAGCACATTATGAGTATACAAAGAACAACACTTTTTTTAGCCAATTAATAAATATCAAACAAAAGGGTTCAATGGTGGAGCACATTGAGGACTTCCAAAAATTGAATATAAGGGTAACAGGATTGATGTCTTCATAGGGACTTTAAAGGATAACATCCAACATGAGGTTCATGTTTGGGAACCTGATTTATTGGAGAAGGCATTCAAGTTGGCAAGAAAATTGAATGTAAAATTATGGCGAGAAGGAATCCACTCACATATATAAAAATGGAAGTGTTGCTACTCCTAGACTTCCACAACCTACAAGGTTGACACCACAACAATTAGAAGAAAAAAGAGAAAAAGGGCTTTGCTATAATTGCAATAGAAAATACACTAAAGGTCATAAGTGTGGTAAGAAGAAATTATTTTACATAGATTGTGAAGAGGAGGAAGAAAATGAACAAGAAACTTCAAAAGAAGAGGATATACACCAGGAACCAACCCTAGAGAAAGAAGAAATGAGTCTGGCCATATCGTGTAATGCATTGGCAGGCATTACCACTCCTCGAACTCTCAATATAGAAGGACATATCAAGAAGAAAAAGGTAGTAGTGTTGATTGATTAGGGTAGTACCCATAATTTTGTTCATTGTAAGGTAGCCAAGGAATTGAATTGCTTCCTATACCCAGCACCAGAATGTCAAGTGATGGTTGCAAATGGAGGACCTATAAATTTCTCTGGAAAATGCCATAGTATCAAGCTAACCATGGGGGAATATGTATTGAATAGTCCAATTCTTTCCATTCCAATGGGAGGTGATGATTTGTACTAGGAGTACAATGGTTACAATATTTGGGGATGATAACTTTTAATTTTCAAGAACTTTCCTTGAATTTTTTTTCAGAAGGAAAGGAATTCAAATTACGGGGTATCGCAAGGAAGCCGGGAAAGATAATAAGCTCTAATGTCATGACAAAGCTTTTGAAGAAAGAACAATGAGGCGTAATTGCACAATTATACTCACTAGAAGTTCCAACATCAAAATCATCTATTTCTCAAGATCTCCAAAAAGTCTTGGACAATCATTCTGAGGTGTTTGAAACTCCCAAAGGACTCCCACCTATTTGTGATCGTGATCATGATATTCATTTGATTCCAAGAAGTGTTCCTCCAAATATTAGGCCTTACGGATATCCTTATGTCCAAAAGAGCGAAATAGAACGTATGATTGCAGAAATGTTAGAGGCTGGTATAATTCGACCTAGTCAAAGTTCTTTCTCTGCTACAGTAGTATTGGTGCACAAGAAGGATGAATCATGGCGCATGTGTCTGGATTATAGGGAGCTCAATAAGATCACTATTAAAGATAAATTTCCCGTTCCTATGATTGACGAATTATTGGATGAATTACATGGAGAAATTTATTTTACCAAGTTGGATCTTTGTTCAGGATATCATCAAATTAGAATGAAGACTGGAGATATTCTAAAAACAACATTTTGAACTCATGAGGGTCATTATGAATTTTTGGTCATGCATTTTGGCCTTACCAATGCACCTTCTACATTTAAAGGGTTGATGAATTCCATTTTCAAACCCTTCCTTAAAAAATTTGTGTTAATATTTTTTTGATGATATACTAATCTACAACAAGTCTTGGAAAGATCATGTTCAACATGTTGACAGGGTGCTCAAACTATTGGAGGAGAAACAATTATATGCAAAAACCTCCAAATGTTTCTTTGGAGTACACGAGGTGGAATATTTGGGTCATATTGTATCTCATGAGGGTGTTAAGGTAGACCCTAACAAAATTAAATCCATTAAGGAATGGAAAGTCCCCACAACCATAAAGCAGTTGTGACAATTTATTGGGTTAACATGGTATTATCGCAAGTTTGTTAAGAATTATGGGAGAATAACAACACCTCTAACAACATTATTGAAGAAAGATGCATTTTCATGGACTTCTGAAGCAACTAAGGCCTTTGAACATCTTAAAGAGGCAATGTGCCTAGCACCGGTCTTAGTTACACCAAAATTCACAAAATTGTGGAATGTGATGCCTCAGGAAATGGAATCGGTGTTGTTTTAATGCAAGAAGGAAGACCCATTTCTTTTGAAAGGCATCCAATCAAAGGAAAGTATTTACAAAAATCTATTTATGAGAAGAAAATGTTGGCAATACTACATGCACTAAAGAAATGGTGACCTTACCTAATGGGAAGACACTTCAAGGTAAAAAATGATCATGATAGTCTTAAACACTTTTTGGAATAAATATTATCTTAAGAAGAACAACAAAAATGCGTCACAAAGATGTTGGTTTATGACCTTGAAATCATCTACAAAAAAGGGAAGCTAAATGTTGTTGCAGATGCACTCTCAAGAAAGGATGAAGAGGTGGAAGCATTGATTTGTGCCATTTCAAAAGGATGAATGGAAGAAGGACAAATAAGTGTGGAAAATCACTCAAAAGTTGCAGCAAGATCCTTGTACATTTGATACATTTAGTTGGAAAAATGATTCCTTATGGTACAAAGATCGCTTATATCTTTGTAAGAATTCCCAACTAAAACAAAATATTATTTTAGAATCGCACACTTCTCCTTTAGGAGGACACTTAGGATTTTTAAAAACTTACCATAGGGTGAAGAAAGAATTTTTTTGGGATGGCCTTAAATCTGATTTTGAAAAGTTTTTGGTGGATTTTTTAGTTTGCCAGCAAAATAAAGTTGAGACAATTAAGACCCCGGGTCTTCTACAACCTTTATCCATTCCAAGTCAACGTTGGGAGGAGATTTCAATGGATTTTATCACAGGTTTACCTAAGTCTGAAGGAAAGAGTTTCATCATGGTGGTAATTGATAGACTTACCAAGTATGCACACTTTTGTGCATTATATCATCCATTTAAAGAAAGTACAATCGCTATTGCATTTATGGAAACAATTCAAAAGCTACATGGAAACCCAAAGATTATTGCAAGCGACAGAGATCCCATTTTTACTAGAAATTTTTTGATGGAATTATTTTCTTGTTTGGGTACTCAACTAGCTCATAGCTCATCTTATCATCCTCAATCCGATGGTCAAACTGAGATAGTGAACAAATGTTTGGAAGGATATCTTCGTTGTTTTGTATGTGATAAACAAACACAAAGGGTCAAGTGGTTACCTCAGGCTGAATGGTGGTATAACACTTCCTTCCATACTGTAGCAAAAATGACCCCATTTCTGGCACTTTATGGATATCTTCCACCATCCATCACATCATCTTTAAGAGAAAATTCTAAGGTTCAAGCAGTGGAATATCACATCGAGCATCAACAACAAGTTCTCCAAATCTTAAAGGATAACCTAAATTTGGCACAAAATTGAATAAAACAACAGGCATATCAACATCACAGCGAGAGAAGTTTTGATGTAGGAGATTGGGTATTTTTATAGCTACAACCATACAAACAAATGTCCCTCAAGAAATCTAAGAAGGATAATAAATTATTTCCAAAGTACTATGGTCCTTATAAGGTGTTGCAAAAGATTTGTACTATGGCATACAAATTGGAGCTTCTTGCTTCTTCAAGAGTGCATCCAGTTTTCCATGTTTCATGCTTAAAGAAGGTAATAGGTGACAAAATTCCAATTCAAACAATATTTCCAAAACTTGATGAGGAAGGAAAAATAATATTGGAACCTGAAGCAGTGACGGAAACAAGAACTCGACAACTATGAAATCGATCAATTTCAGAGTATCTCATCAAGTGGAAGAACTTACCCACTGAAGATTCTACATGGGAGGATGAGAATTTTATACAAAAGCATCGAGAGCTACTTAAGCATTGAGGGCAACAATTTTTTGAAGGAGAGGGGCATGTTAGGTCCCTATATTACTAGTGTAGTCCCTTATTATTGTTAGTATAACCCCCTTATTGTTATTATTGTACCCTTGTAACCCCCATATTTTTATTATTGTGCTCTTGCATTATTATTGTTAGGTCGGCTAGGATTATATTATGACCCCATGGACTCCTATATATAGAAGGAGGTCTTTTCATTTGTATCATCCAAGAAATTTTCATTTATGTAATGTAAAGCAGGTTTCCCCCTCGAAGTGGCTTATTTCTAAGGCATTGATCTCTCTTTTCTTCTATTTTTGGAGCTAGTTTCATAACAACAAATCCCCCTAAATTCATGCCTCGGTATATTTTCCTTATTTCTATCCCCATTTGCCATCAATGGCAAAGGGTGACTCCCACTGACAAACTTCCTACTTCTATGGACCTGTAACCTACTTGTGCTCCCCCTAACAAACATCATTCCTATGTCTTATTTCAAGATAGCTATATGCTTCGAAATTTCTTGATGCTTGTTGCAATAAAAAACCTGTCTCCTCCTCACATGCTATGCTTCATACAAATTTCCACAACTGATTCTAATTGTCAATATGGATCAAATTTTCCTACAAAAACTCTTATTTCACTTAAACTTCCCATAATATTTCTTCATATTTGACAGTTATCAACCTGTCAAAAGATATATCTTCAAACATCCAACTATCCCTGCATAGACTCCCCTCCCCCTCTTCAATATTCAGGGAGTCAACAAGCTATATTCTTCAAAATCATGTGTGGACCATATCTTCGGTCGGATCATCCTAAACTTTGACATCTTCCATTGGAGATTACTCATGCCATTTTTCCTTTATGAAGCCTAAAAGAATCACTGCTGAGACTTTCTCATTTGCTTGATCTTCTTGCATTGGTTTTCTTCTCCAGACCTTACTCTACTTGATGTTATAGATGTTTTTCATGGAATTTTCCATCTTTTACCTACAATCACGAGCTATATTCAAATAGTTATGGAATTTTTAACATTCAATGTTCGGCCTGAATGATAGAAAAAATGACATATATTTTTTACTGGAAAAGTTATTTCTAAACTTGTCTGACTTGATCCTACAAACCTTCTTCTAGTGTTTTGATTTCATTGATAATGTCTTTGATGATCAACCTTGTCATACATATTGCAATTCTTGGTCATGTGTCCAAAGTTATAACATGAAAAAAAATAACCATTAAACATGTTAGGGTACCTGGATGAAGTGTCATGTCTTAATGACCTTCTATAATCATCCTTCTGTTGGTTCCCTGTAATCAGCAAGATTGGCAAAAGTCCGACTGCAAGGAGAAACACCGTTTCAACCACTTTGGGATTCTAGGATCTAGCCCTCCTGAATCTGGAGAGGGATCTCTACAATAAGTGCAGAGATGGATTTATCTTTAAAGTTTTTGGTTAATGATCTTAGGCTAGTTATGAAGGCCAAGGGTTTTGTTTGTTTTTGGATGGTTGAGCATGATTATTATTTGAGGGGAAAGTTCTAAGTGCAAAGAGTTTCAAAGGTGAGAAGTTGCAAGCAAATAGAACAAGCTTTGGCCAAAAAGATAGAAAATCATTGGTTTTAGTCCATTGGGCTATGGAGTCATAATAGGGATTAATTGGAACAACAAGGGGAAAAAGTGGTCCATGGGGCAAGTCATCTATGTCTAAGGATCTCTTTAAAGTTTGATTTATGGAATGAAATGATACAACAAGAAGGGAAATTAAAAAAATGAATAACAAAGAGTAGCCCAGGATCTGGTAAGTACTTTGAAACTAGCCAGCCTTTGACAAACACTTAAGAATAACATAAAAGCAATCCAGGATCTGGTAAGTACTTTGAAACTAGCCAACCTTTGATATCCTTTCAATAGAAAACATATTAAACACAAAGGGAAACTTAAAGGCAACTGTTGGAGAAGAAACTAGCGGGCTGGGCTCACCACAAAACCTCTCCTAGCTCTGCTTTACTTGGTAACTTTCAAGACAAACACATAAGATAACAAATAATGGTCTAAGATCTAGTAAGTGCTTTGAAACTAGCCAGCTTTCAACACATTCCAAGGGAAACTTTCAGACAGTCTTTGGGGATAAAACTAGGACCAGGGCTCACCATGTCTTCCTTAGTTTCTCTCTACTTAACATGAACTGAAGATAACATTCAAGAATAAAAATTAGCTAAGACAATAGGACGAGGGAACGCCAGCATTCCTAACTGCTTGAGCTGAATTAAATCATTCCTAAATAACACAAATTGGAAGAAAACATTTAGATAAAGTTTATCAGTCAGAGAAGGGTACTGATATACAGTAAATCCTAACTCTATGCTTATTGTTCTTTATAAGAGAAGATGAACAAAGTGAAAACAGAAATAAGATAACAATTTACAATAATAAATAACATCACCGTCGACATAGACTAGGATCCCATAAATCAGCTTGTATTGATGCTCCAAACCAGTTACAGCTTTAAGTCCAATGTTTCAGTTTAGCAATCATATACACTTCCCAGACTAACTTATCTATCACAAGAAGAGCTCCAAGAGCCAGTGAACACTATTTACAAGTAGAAGTCTCAAGCTCAAGTATATTTCAAAGTTCAGCTGCAACCAACATTTTCTCATCTTCTACAGAAGTATTTATAGAAGAATGAGGAGGTGGGAGAGGATAAAAGATATCCCAGGGTAATTAATACAGACTTAAGGCTTCTCAGCCTTTGAGGGGCTCGATGAAGAAGCTTACATATGTGTCCTCTGTATTAATTGTTTCACATTTAAGATTTAAGCTCGGTGGAGCTTGTGTTGACTTTTTGAGGCTCTGTGTCATGTTATAGCAGCTATGCTGATATTTTTGTCATTAAATTCCTTTAGTAGACATAACTGTTTGGCTATGCTGAGGCTAATATCTTCTTTCTGATCAATAACTTCGACCTCTGTTTGAATGCTTGTGGCTACAGGTGGCAATGGGTAGCTGAGAGGAATCAATTTGCCTCTGTTGTGGCGGTGGAGGCCTTTTTGTCTGATAGATCTTTTGATTTTCTTTAACTGTGTATTAATTTGGAGGATTAGGCTTTTGATAATTAATCTTAGCCGTAATCCCAAACTGTCTTCAATCTTCTGTTTTGGTGCGTTTTGTCTTCGACACTGATACTCTTTTAATTTGATTCTGTGTGTCTTGTTGATGTGCAGGGCCGCACAAGGCTCACAAGGCATCAATGCCCATGAATCATTGACGAGACATGGAGTTTGAACCTTGAAAGTGGTTTCCCTTTGATGAATCAAAGGCATGGGAATCGTCATTCCCAACCTTTGGCTTTTTCTTCAATATAATAGAAAACCATCAAACCCTGCAAAATACAAACAATATTTATAAAATCCTGCATTTTTTGGGAAAAACCGCTTCAGAGGGCGTGGAGAGGAGCATGGCCATTGGATGGCAACATCCAATGGTTGGGATTGGTTTAGATGAGGTCAAAAAGAGAGCAAAGGGGGCAAATAAGTCGGATCCGTTGATCCTGTAGAGATCGACGATCGGGATTGGTTTTGATTTAACGGTGTGAAGGAGCCACACTATTTGGAAAATAAGAGAAATGTAAAGAAATGGGGGTAAAAACCTTTATTTTGGAATAAATATGATAAACATAGAGTTGGGGGCTCGGGTTGATCGTGGGCCGTTGGATTAGACTCGCCCATGCAATCAACGGTGGAGATCTACGTTAAAAACCTTCGGCGAGGGTGGAGGGTGATATGTAACGGCCAGATCATATCTGGGCCGTTGATCTATAAAGATCAACAACGGAGAGCACGTGCGATGAATTATAAAGGAAAAAGGGAAAGAAATTTCGGGTTGCAAAACAACTTTTTTCACGCGGCAAAAGGGCAGGTAGGCAGTTTTGCCTTTTGGAACGTGATATGCATCCCCGCCCGACATGTGGCCTCAGAAAACCACCCATATCGCGTGCCCTTTGAGAAATTATCTTCTGTGATAAAATTTATGTGACTTGGGATATGGGCCGTTAGATCTAGGGCCTCAGATCCGACGATGGAGAATGAGCGCGAAATAAGATAGATGCGCGGGCAGAAGCAAGGGGAGCAGTTTTATTATGGACCGTTGATCTAAGATATGGATGGCTGAGATTGCATCTTGAGGAGGGCAGGACCCATAGGAGGCAGGCCTATTGGGTTTAATATGGGCTGTTGGATGTCGAAGATCAACGACCAGGATTGAATCTTGGGGTTGGACGAAATAATAACAAAGTGGAGAAAGGGTGAAGGAGGACCATTGATCTGCAGAGATCAACGGCCACAATGGGCCAAAAAAAATTATGAGCGGGGCCATATGTTTTAATCCAAAGTTAGGAGGTGCGATCTGGACCGTCCGATCTAGACACGTGGACGGTCCAGATGCAATCGGGGCTCCGCAATCGGCGGGGGGGGGGAGAAACTCGAGAGGCGCCGATGTGATTTACTGTGGACTGTCGATCTGCAAATCAGATTGACGACAAAGAACTGATTGGGTTTTGACCAATCGGGGCGACATTATATTAACGCGCTGGACAAAAAATTTGCAATGCGATCATGTGTGGGCCGTCTGATCAACTTTAGATCAACGGCAGAGATTTGTTTTACATCATACACGACGGAAAACCTTTAATATTTATGAAAACCCGAAATTTAATATAATACAAATTTTTTTATGTGTCGAGGCAGGTTTATATATATGAAATGGATAGGCGCCCGACTGCGGGGCCTTTGACTATATGGAAAAGAAAAAGGCCCGGGGCTTATGTATAAGGGCCAATCGGGATCGGAAGGTCGGGCCTTTGGGCTTTTCAATCTACCCATTCTAAAATCCTCCGATGCGATTAAGCGCTTTGGGACTTTTAACCTTTGGTCCTGGGCTTAAGTTATATGAATAAAGTGGAGGGCGGAGTTTATGTAATGGGGCTCAATCGCATCGGATAAATGATGCGGATCTTTCAATCTACCCATTTTTACATTAAAAACATGGCTCCAGTGGGTTTTAGACCAAAACTTTAGGTAAGTGGGTTTTTTGATTTACGAAAGGAAATAATGGATCTAAGATGAAATATACAAAGTTTTTAGTGCTCGACTGCGGGCACTCGGGTTATATAAAACCATAATAGGATCGGGGGCTATGTACAAAGGAGTAATCGCATCGGAACTTTTAAACATGGAAAATAGACTTATGCGCTCGGATTTTTGCGATGAGATAAGCGCTTAAATGGTTTAGCGCTTGGTTCCAGCATCAAGGCGTATGGAGGGGAAGTGGTTTATGATTTTTAGCCCAAGGGGGCTTTAAGTCTGTAATACAAAAACATAGTTTTTATGAAATTTTTCCAAGTTTTCCAATGGATTTGGGGGTTTCGGCAGAGTCCAAAAAGGAGTTTTAAACTCTGTAAAGGAGATTTTATGAAGGGGGAAATGGAAAAATGAAAAATAGAGGAATTTCATGAGAATGAAAGGGGTAAAGAATGAGGTTATTTTTGTGGTGGAGGGAGGGAAAAATGGATTTTTCAACAGTATTTTCTCTATGGAATCAACAGAATTTCTGAGTTTAAAATGGAAACAATAGTGAAGATTGAAACAAGGGCATGATGCCTTCAAGAGTCTTCAAGAGATAACATTTTTTAGCAATAAAAATTGTTCCTTGAAGGCTCCAAAAATGTTTTAGCCACCATTTGATATAACAAATTTTATTAGTGGCTAACAGTGGCTCCACTTGGGGATGGTGCCTTCTTGAAGGCATCAAGAACTTCAGACTTGCATTCTCTGGGAGGCCGAACAATGCCTTCTCCATTGGGCTGCCTTTCTTTGCTTGAATGTTCTTCCTTGTTTTGAAAACATTTTAGCAGCCACAGAAATAATGGATCTTTCATCAATAAGCTTTCTACCTACCCAATCCTACTGATCTAACATTTTTTCTTCTTTAGAGTGCACTTGGATTGGCAAACTCTCTTCACAACATAATGTATGCTGCAACATTAAAGATGTTTTGGTTCCTTAACTAGATCTTGAACATTAATAATGTATGCTGCAAATATGTATGTGTCCAAAGAAATACCAAGTGCTGATGCCTTCTTTCGGAATTCCTGTGTGAACTCTTGAACACTCTGTCCCTTACCTTGTCGCAAGCGCTGCCAATCCATTATAGCTTGCTTTGTGTGACCCAATGGATAGAATTGTTTCTTTAGAGCCCTTATAAACTTAGTCCATTAGGTGATAAATTTTCCTTTATGCTTTAAATCTATATGTGTCTTACTCTCCCACCAGATTAAAGCAATACCCCCCATTTTAAGAGTAGCTAATTGGATCTTTGTCTTATCATCAGTAATATTTTGAATACGACAATAGACTTCTAATTGTTTTACCCAATTATCTAATTTCTCAGGGTTCATTTCTCCATCATACACAGGTAATTCGAACTTAACATCAAGTTTCAAAAGTGGACTCTTAAGTTTCTTTTCTTTATCTGATTCAGAACTAGACATAAAATAAGAAGAAGAAGATGATGGAGATGAAGAGGAGATTTATCTACCTTGCCTTTACCCTTCTTTGATGCCTTTGACGATGAGGCTTCATCTCTCTTTTTTTTGTCTTCATATAATTCTGCCAACATTTGCTGCATGTTCATAAACATCTGCTGGATTTGAGTCTCATCCATGGGCTTTGTTTCAGTAGCTTCAGGAGTCTCAACGTTCTCAGTCCCTGTCATCGTTGATTGATGAACGAATTTCCATTTTCCGATCTCTGAATCGAATTCCTCAAGCTTGCCTTTTCCACGTTGCAATCCTAACCTGGTTAACATCCACTGAAAAACAAACTACAAAGCAAAACCGCTCTGATACCAATATGATTTGAAATTGACCGATTAAGTTCTTAACTCTATTATAGAGATTGAATGTAGGGGAATTTACTGGAGATGTCACCTTTGATAAAAGGATGAGTTCCAGAGGCTACCTGGCCCTTTACAAACTCTGTCTTTAGAATTAATATAAGTTAATACTCATGTTTTGAAAATACAGAAATTGATCGAATAAAGTGTTGAGGTAGTTTGATTAGTTTGTCCTTTAGATTGGCTGTTAACTAAAGTATGCTTTAATGAAACATAACATAAACCAGCAGCATAAATGAATTAAATAACAACAATAATCAGAGAGAAGAAGAAGCAAACAGTTTGATGACGGAGTTCGTCCCCCCTGGACTACATCTCTGGGTCTGCTTTTAAGTGGGCATCCATTTTTATTAGGATTGATCGTGAGGAATATTTACACTGAAATAGAACAGAATGACTGTGCTCGCAGGCACTTCTGAACCCTGTAAATAGAAATTACTCTTCCTCGCCTTTCTGACTCCTGTCTCCATGCTCAATTCCGACCACCGATGGCTGAGCAAAGCTGCAAACAAAATCGCCTCTCAACTTCTGAAACTGCACTATGTCTTTACAAAACCAAAGATCCAAGCTGAAATTCATGAAGATTTTACATGGCTTTAATAGGCTACCTCGAATCTTCATTTAGCAATTTGTTGAGAAAATGAAGTGATAAAGGTCGAATCCCTCTCCATTCATGAACCTAGGGATTAATATCCCCAAACCTTAGTGCTGACATTAATTTTGAAAACCCATTTATAAACTTTATATTAAAGTTTTCTCCGGCGGTTATGCTAACCGGGCGGAGTTAGTGATCTCCTGCATCTGCATGTGAATAGTCGGATTTCTGTCTGGCGGTAGCTTCGGCAGTTACTCCATAAACCCGGTAGTTCTGCATTACAACTGTCCACACATCTCTTTTAACGTCGCGGTTTTTAAAACTGTTCACATGTCATTACGTTTCCTGACACGGTCACAACACTAACTCTGTGGGTTTGTTTTATAATGTTTTTAAACCATATGTTTTACAATTAAAAACCCAAACCCTTTTTTGCACACAAAGGTTTATGGTATATGTTAAATATCCCCATTACATAATCATAATCCGAACCTTATCCATAAAGTTTTTACACCATATGATTAAACCCAACTCTCAAACCTTTTATAAAGGTTTTTGGAATGTTTTTTAATAGGTTTTAATATGGCGCTTTAGGATTTAGAATTAGGGATTTATGACATAGTTTTTTAATATGGTTTTGTAATTGCGCTAGGACTTTAGCATTAGGGATTTAAGACTTAGTAATAGGTCTTTGACATATGGGTTAGAGTTTTAGGAATAGGACTTAGGTATTAGGGTTGGACATATGTTTTAGGTATTTAGGAATAGGACTTACATTTCATAAGGTATTTCACCATAGGAAACCTTAGATCTAGGTCCATAAATACTATGTCCCCTTTTACACCTTTTTCATCCTAATTCGAAACACATGACGATCTGAAATATTTTTTGTGTTTTCTGAGTTATTTTTTAGTCGTATTGGTTGTTAAGAGTGTTCTAAATCTGTTTCAGAACTTAGCTACGGTTATGAGACAAAAACAATCTACTCTTATGGCTAAGCCAGCTAATCTTTCAAGGTTAGATAAACTCTTATAAGAATCCTAGGGTTCACCTAGTTTGTCACTGATTCAAACAAGCTTTACCATGATTACCATCACTTGGTAGTGCTTGAAAAGGCTGTTTTTTACTCACAAGGTTTTATGAAGTGTTTAAGGGAACATAAGATGAAAATTCGACTCAGTCCCCAGTGGAGTCACCAGAAATGTTAGATGCTGGTGGCTCAGCTGGCCAATATGCCAAATGTTTAGTGAGTAAAGTGGTTTCTGAGATATTTAAAGTATTTAACAAGAAAATAAATCAAGGTTCCCCAGCAGAGTCGCCAGAAATGTTGGCTCCCTGTAATCAGCAAGGCTGGCAAAAGTCCGACTGCAGGGAAAAACATCATTTCAACCACTTTGGGATTCTAGGATCTAGCCCTCCTGAATCCGGAGAGGGATCTCTCCAATAAGTGCAAAGATGGATTTATCTTTAAATTTTTTGGTTAATGATCTTAGGCTAGTTATGAAGGTCGAGGGTTTTGTTTGTTTTTGGATGGTTGAGCATGATTATTATTTTAGGGGAAAGTTCTAAGTGCAAATATTTTCAAAGGTGAGAAGTTGCAAGCAAATAGAACAAGATTTGGCCAAAAAGATAGAAAATCACTGGTTTTAGTCCATTGGGATATGGAGTCATAATAGGGTTTAATTGGAACAACAAGGGGCAAAAATGGTCCATGGGGCAAGTCATCTATGTCTAAGGATCTCTTTAAAGTTTGATTTATGGAATGAAATGATACAACAAGAAGGGGAATTAAACAAATGAAGAACAAAGAGTAGCCCAGGATCTGGTAAGTACTTTGAAACTAGCCAGCCTTTGACAAACACTTAAGAATAACATAAAAGCAATCCAGAATCTGGTAAGTACTTTGAAACTAGCCAGCCTTTGATATACTTTCAATAGAAAACATATTAAACACAAAGGGAAACTTAAAGGCAACTGTTGGAGAAGAAACTAGCGGGTCGGGCTCACCACAAAACCTCTCCTAGCTCTGCTTTACTTGGTAACTTTCAAGACAAACACATAAGATAACAAAGAATGGTATAAGATCTGGTAAGTACTTTGAAACTAGCCAGCTTTCAATACACTCCAAGGGAAACTTTCAGGCAGTCTTTGGGGATAAAACTAGGACCAGGGCTCACCATGTCTTCCTCAGTTTCTCTCTACTTAACATGAATTGAAGATAACATTCAAGAATAAAAATTAGCTAAGACAGTAGGACGAGGGAACGCCAACATTCCTAACTGCTTGAGCTGAATTAAATCATTCCTAAATAACACAAATTGGAAGAAAACATTTAGATAAAGCTTATCAGTTAGAGAAGGGTACTGATATATAGTAAATCCTAACTCTATGCTTATTGTTCTTTATAAGAGAAGATGAACAAATTGAAAACATAAATAAGATAACAATTTACAATAAGAAATAACATCACCGTCGACATAGACCAGGATCCCATAAATCAGCTTGTATTGATGCTCCAAACCAGTTACAGCTTTAAGTCCAATGTTTCAGTTTAGCAATCATCTACACTTCCCAGACTAACTTATCTATCACAAGAAGAGCTCCAAGAGCCAGTGAACACTATTTACAAGTAGAATTCTCAAGCTCAAGTATATTTCAAAGTTCAGCAACCAACATTTTCTCATCTTCTACAGAAGTATTTATAGAAGAATGAGGAGATGGGAGAGGATAAAAGATATCCTAGGGAAATTAATACAGACTTAAGGCTTCTCGGCCTTTGAGGGGCTCGATGAAGAAGCTTACATATGTGTCCTCTGTATTAATTGTTTCACATTTAAGATTTAAGCTCGGTGGAGCTTGTGTTGAATGTTTGAGGCTCTGTGTCATGTTATAGTAGCTCTGCTGATATTTTTGTCATTAAATTCCTTTAGCAGACATAACTGTTTGGCTGTGCTGAGGCTAATATCTTATTTCTGATCAATAACTTCGGCCTCTGTTTGAATTCTTGTGGCTACAGGTGGCAATGGGTAGCTGAGAGGAATCAATTTGCCTCTGTTGTGGCGGTGGATGCCTTTCTTTCTGATAGATCTTTTGATTTTCTTTAACTGTGTCTTAATTTGGAGGATTAGGCTTTTGATAATCAATCTTAGCCGTAATCCCAAACTGTCTTCAACCTTCTGTTCTAGTGCGTTTTTTCTTCGACACTGATACTCTTTTAATTTGATTCTGTGTGTCTTGTTGATATGCAGGGCCGCACAGGGCTCACAAGGCATCAATGCCCATGAAGCATTGACGAGACGTGGAGTTTGAACCTTGCGAATGGTTTCCCTTTGATGAATCAAAGGCATGGGAATCGTCATTCCTAGCCTTTGAATTTTTCTTCAATATAATAGAAAACCATCAAACCCTGCAAAATACAAACAATATTTATAAAATCCTACGTTTTTTGGGAAAAACTGCTTCAGAGGGCATGCAGAGGAGCATGGTCGTTGGATGGCAACATCCAATGGTTGGGATTGGTTTAGATGAGGTCAAAAAGAGAGAAAAGGGGGAAAATAAGTCGGATCCATTGATCGCGCAGAGATCGACGGTCGGGATTGGTTTTGATTTAACAGTGTGAAGGAGCCACACTGTTTGGAAAATAAGAGAAATGTGAAGAAATCGGGGTAAAAACCTTTATTTCGGAAGAAATATGATAAACATAGAGTTGGGGGATCAGGTTGATTGTGGGCCGTTGGATTAGACCCACCCATGCAATCAACGGTGGAGATCTGCATTAAAAACCTTCGGCGAGGGTGGAGGGTGATATGTAAAGGCAAAATCATATCTGGGCCGTTGATCTATAAAGATCAATGGTGGAGAGCACGCGTGATGAATTATAAAGGAAAAAGGGAAAGCAGTTTCGGGACTGCAAAACAACTGTTTTCGCGCAGCAAAAGGGCGGGTAGGCAGTTTTTCCTTTTGGAACGCGATATACGTCCCCGCCCGACATGTGGCCTCAGAAAACCACCCATATCACGTGCCCTTTGAGAAATTATCTTCTACGCTAAAAGTTATGTGTCTTGGGATATGGGCCATTAGATATGGGGCCTCAGATCCGACGGTGGAGAATGAGCGCGAAATGAGATAGATGCGTGAGCGGAAGCAAGGGCAGCGGTTTTATTATGGACCGTTGATCTGAGATTTGGATGGCTGAGATTGCATCTTGAGGAGGGCAGGACCCACAGGAGGCAAGCCTGTCGGGTTTAATATGGGCCATTGGATGTCGAAGATCAACGTCCAGGATTGAATCTTGGGGTTGGATGAAATAATAATGAAGCGGATAAAGGGTGAAGGAGGATCGTTGATCTGCAGAGATCAACGGCCATGATGGGCCAAAAAAATTTATGAGTGGGGCCATATGTTTTAATCCAAAGTTGGAAGGTACGATCTAGACCGTCCGATTTGGACACGTGGACGGTCCAGATGCAATCGGGGCTCGGCAATCGGCGGGGGGGAGAAACTCGGGAGGCGCTGATGCGATTTACTGCAGACCGTCGATTTGCAGATCGGATCGACGGCGGAGAACTAATCAGGTTTTGACCAATTGGGGCGGCATTATATTAACGTGCTGGACAAAAAATTTGTGATCCGATCATGTGCAGGCCATCTGATCGGCTTTAAATCAATGGCGGAGATTTGTTTTACATCATACACGGTGGAAAACCTTTAATATTTATGAAAATCTGAAATTTAATATAATACAAAGTTTTTTATGCTTTGGGGCGGGTTTATATATTTGAAATGGATAGGTGCCCGACTGCGGGGCCTTTGACTATATGGAAAACAAAAAGGCCCGGGGCTTATATATAAGGGCCAATTGGAATTGGAAGGGTGGGCCTTTGGGCTTTTCAATCTACCCATTCTAAAATCCTCCGATGCGATAAAGCACTTCGGGACTTCTAACCTTTGGTCCCGGGCATAAGTTATATGAATAAAGCGGAGGGCAGAGTTTATGTAATGGGGCTCAATCGCATTAGAGAAATGATGCGAGTCTTTCAATCTACCCATTTTTACATTAAAAACATGGCTCCAACGGATTTTAGACCAAAACTTTAGGTAAGTGGGTTTTTTGATTTACGAAAGGAAATAATGGATCAGAGATGAAATATAAAAATTTTTTAGCGCCCGACTGTGGGCACTCGGGTAATATAAAACAATAATAGGATCGGGGGCTGTGTATAAAGGCGTAATCGCATCGAAACTTTTGAACATGGCAAATAGACTTATGCGCTCGGATTTTTGTGATGCGATAAGTGCTTAAATGGTTTAGCGTTTGGTTCCAGCATCAAGGCATATGGAGGGAGAAATGGTTTAGGATTTTTAGCCCAAGGGGGCTTTAAGTCTATAGTACAAAACGTATTTTTTATGAAATTTTTCCAAGTTTTCCAATGGATTTGGGGGTTTCGGCAGAGTCCAAAAAGGAGTTTTAAACTCTATAAAGGAGATTTTGTGAAGGGGGAAATGGAAAAATGAAAAATAGAGGAATTTCATGAGAATGAAAGGGGTAAAGAATGAGGTTAGTTTTGTGGTGGAGGGAGGGAAAAATGGATTTTGCAGCAGTATTTTCTCTATGGAATCAGCAGAATTTCTGAGTTTAAAATGGAAACAACAGTGAAGATTGAAACAAGGGCATGATGCCTTCAAGAATCTTCAAGAGATAACATTTTTTAGCAATAAAACTTGTTCCTTGAAGGCTCCAAAAAATTTTTAGCCACCATTTGATATAACAAATTTTGTTAATGGCTAACACCTTCTTTGGAGGAGGTGTGGCCTTTTGTTGATTAATTCTTGGAGCATTTTTATCCTTCTTTTTCCTTTCATCTCGATTTTGTCTTTCAAGAATGTTATTGTCAATCTTCTCATCAATCTCACTCTGCAGTAACTTGGATATCATGGCATCATTACATGGATCATTACTTGCTTCTTTTTCCATTATCTCCAACTAAGCTATGTCATTATTGTTCATTTTTCATCCAACAATTTCTCCTTCCTGAGCTTGTCTAGAGTTAGTTAGGTCAGTGTCAAGTTCCTTTCACTTTTGATCAATATCTTCTTGAAGCCAAATTTTCAAGACTCTTCTCCTTTCTTCTACTTCTTTTACTTGTAGCTTTAGAAGAGTGACCTTTTTTACTTCTCTATTAAGGAGTTGTATTGGTTCCTTCTACTTTTCATTTTCCTTTTGTGCCTGCTAATTTATGTTGAAGATGCATCCACTTCCTTTTGTTTTTTATCAACTTCAAATACGCACCTCGGATCAAATTCCTTTAATTTTCTTGCCAAATATTTATCTTTCTTTTCTGCTTCCTGTACTTGGAGTTTCAAGAGAGCTACTTCTTCTTTGAGTGTGTGATTTTCCTTCTCTGTTTTCTTCCATTGTTGGAAGGCATTAATTAATTATTTTTCCTCTTCTTCATAATCATTGTCATATTCTTTGATGTGAGGATTTTCACAATTATCAACATCTTTATCTTGCCATGTATGTTTTTTACCTTCATAGATATCTTGAAGTTTCTCCCAAAAGTGTTTAGTTGTGAGAATTGACCAAATTTCATGGTGTCTGGAAGATTATTAATAATTACATTCATGGATTTTGTATTTAACATTCTAGATTCGTTGGTAGATGTGTCTCCAAAGAAAACAGAGTGTCGTACCTCATATTTGTGAGCTTGAAATAAGGCTTCCATTTTAGCTTTCCAAAATAAAAATTAAAAATCATTGAATAGAGGAATTGGAACAACATGTTTCTCTTCATCAATAGTAATAGAACTTGGAACTTCCTTTATTTTGTTGGTGGCTTGCTTCTTTGATCTTCCCATTTCTACACTCTAAGATTTTCCTTCCAATTGTTAGTCAACTAAGGAACCTTGCTCAGATACCAATTGCTGCAAATACAGAGAGGGGATTGAATTAGTATTTCTTACCAAATAATATATTTTTAACTTTACAAAGCATTAATTTTTATTAGCATCAGATAAATATAAACATTCATCAACACCATTCAACAATGCACAATAATAAAGACAATAGACAAAAATATTTTTAGGAGGAAACCCCTCGAGGACAAAAACCATTGAACACACCTTAATATTGTATTCAAATATTTACATTAAGTTCATCTCCAACTAAAGGAGGCTCCAACTTGTAGGATGATCCAATGCCCTATTTACCGACTGCAACTAGGAGGACGCTCCAATGGCCTAGTTTATAGGCTCCAACATGAAGGATACTCTAACACCCCGTTTACTAGTTGCAACTGGATGGACGCTTCAATGCCTTGTGTAGGCTCCAACCTACCCTAGCACCACCTTGTCGCCCTAAAGTGTTCTTAGAATTCCAACCTAAATGAGACTCCAATCTCCTGCCTTGCACCACCCTGCCATCATGATCAACTAGTGGGCCACCTTTCACAATTTTTAGATCAGATCCCCTTATGCTCAGTAAAATAAATAACATCAAATAAATTGTTGTATTTTTCGTTCTATTATACTTGCTCAAAGTCATCATCAGATGCAACAACTTCTTGTGTTCAATGATCAACCCCTCACTGTCAATCCCAATGCTATACTTCAACCTCTACAACTAAAACCCAACTCTGCTCATATATATATATATATTAGTTGATAACCCTAGAAGTGGTACATAAAATCCACTAACATAATGAACTACATTGTATTTTATCTGGCATCACAATCTTGTAATATTGCAATTGCTATCACTATGTACTTGTTCCCATGAACAAAAGCCCAGATTCCACCAAATTATCATAGTCCCAATTGTCGGTTGTATCCTTGATGAGCTTGGGATCACAGGATGTGGAAATGATATGTTGCAACGAAACCCTAGTTTCTCATACCAATGCCATCAACTACTATAATGCACTTATAACAATGTATTCTTCATGAAAATAGATCAACCTTGGAGCTTGTTGTCAACATCACCAACTCATCAAAATTTCACTCTAACCACTAGATTCCACTCATATATTCAAGAGAATTGGGGCACCAAAATAACATCACACATGCATGATTATATCCATCTTGTATGATTTATTTTGTGGCTTCTTCCGGGATCAGATTTGAACTTATAATCAAATACAACTATATAGAAAATTAAATATTCTACAGACCGAGTCTTTCCTTGTGATCTTCAATAGTTACCTTATGGGTATTTCCCAGTGATCTTCAATAGCTCCCAAATAACTACTAAGTGTTCGATAGAATGGTCATATGGCCCAAATATAAAAATTAAAATAAATTTTTACTTTATGTATATTAGAACTTCTGAAGTCCTGTGTAATATGATTGTAGAGCTCGACATTTCGGGTGAACACTTCACCCATCTTACGCTTAGCTTCCTGCTCCTAAATATGGGTGAAGTGTTCACTCGAAAAGTCGGGCTTTACAATCATATTACACAGGACTCCAGAAGTTCTAATCTACATTATGTATCTGGTTGTGGAAACGTTCACGCATTAACTTTTTACTTTCTTGGGACCACTAAAGAAGACTAAAGAAAATATTTGAGGCTCCTTCCTGGTGATCTTCAAATTTTTTTGGATAACTACTAAGTGTTTGAAATAATGGGCATATGACCCAAATATAAAAATCAAAATAACCTTTTAATTTGTTGGGGCCACCAATATACCACATAAGTGATGAATGTGATTACTGTTAAATAGTTGTTAAGTGACTCAACAAACCGTTTTCATGACCATATGCGACTTGGCTCAAATCATGAGTTCTGAATTAGCTCCAACACAATAATTTACAATTATGTGTGTACACGCTTTGTATTCTCGGTGCATACACCACATACATCTATCAATAGTTCTAGCTCGTAGTTGTCATGATGCAAGGAAATGAAAAAAACATGTTTCGATGTAGTGGAAGCTTTCAAGTTTGGGCCATAAGAGTGAATGAACATGTCGGTCTGACCACTGACAGAAAGTAGCCCATTGATTGTTCTTCTTCCTCCTACAATAATCCACAGATCTCTTGACAAATGGTGTTTCAATATGCACATAAGGTTATGCCTTCCAACAGATATTTCCCATGATATTTTAGGGCTCCATCAGATGTTGAAAATTTTCTAATTAATATGAGCTCAACACAGTCTTTCAATGTAATGCAAATTCACTTCCCTTAACAACAATCATGAATTCAAATATTATGTCTCCAAAAAGGATTGTAGATTGTAAGGCAATAAAACCAGACGGGATGAGCCACTTAGGTCGCAATTCTAATGTATTTATGTCACTTATAATTTCTCGTTCGCTTGGTCCTGGATGATACTTGAAACTGCTAGATCAATAGACCACATAATGAGTAGGCTAGGTGTAACAAGATCCTTCTCTTTCACTGATATAGAAGCCACAAAGAATATTCAATAATTTCATTGTTCTAGGCTTTGAAATACACTCAGAAACAAGTGATTGTACCCCTTATTATCATTAAAATTTCTACCTTAGTTGTGACCCTTATGCCTATCATTTTAAATCATAAAAGAACCAAAACCCTTTTGCAAGATAAAATGATTAAACCCATGTACCAAACCAAACCAAAAACCCTGCAATATACCTCTTGTGTAATTTAACAATACTTCCATAGGGCCAAAGTTAAATCAGAATTAGAAAGATACTCATTCAAGTAAGTACCTTGGTGATGAGGTGAGATTCCCTTTTATAGATTTTTTCTTGACCAAAAGGGTGCCTCACAATGTGGGCCGACTTAAGTTTTTAATAGGGAAGGCCATTTAAAAATTCAATATTTTTTTTAGTGAAAACCCCTATAAGGTTTTTTAGATTTTGAACTTCAAGTGATAGTCATTTTTAAATATTTATTTTGATATTTTCCTCCATGATTTTGACCATAAAATAAATACATTTTAATACATTTTTCCATCTCATTAAAAGTATTATAGTGTAGCTAATAGACTATATCCACATCATTTTCCTTTGGTTTTTTTCCCAGAAATTGTGTCCTCCATCTTCCAACAAGCATAACTCACAAATCATGAAGGCTCTTGTGGCATGCCACATACCACTGGAATCGACTTAATGAGAAGAATATAATTATGATGATATTGAGGTCAATTTCACTACTCTTTATCTTCAAAAACCATACAAATGTGGGGCTACTAGGGTTTCCATCCATCCTTTAATTGGATTTTCCAACTGATGCAATCTAGACAAATATTATAAGTGTTCATTAAATGATGTTGGCATCAATGACAACACCATTCAACATGAACAAGACAAATGAAATAGTACATTCAAAAATTAATTGTAAACAAATACATGAAACAATTGTTGTTGACATTGTGTGATCCCTTTTTATTGACATCCAAGGAGGAAGGTTATTGTTTATCATAAAAATAGGCCACATCGAGTAAGCATACTTGACCTATCCAAATGGATTAACACTATTAGCTACAAATGAAAGCCTGACATTATGAGGTTCTTCTTTAAACATTGGCCATATTTCTTCAATGTTCTTAAATTTAGAACCATCTATAGGCATTCGAAGAACACCATCTTCACTTATGTTTATTTCATGGTAATCCATAAATTTTATGCTATGATTTAGCACCTGAATAATCACCACAATCATGGAATTATGGGAATATTAGGAAGAAACTTGCGAGACACCTTTTTATTGCTTGATCAATACAATATCTACTAATTTGACATTGCAACCATTTCCTTTATGATGCATATTTTCCATAATATATAATATGATTATTAGGACATGCATCAATAACTTGATAATCTATTCCAATATCTTTCATAGTCGCAAATAATTTTCAGTATGTGCTAAGTAAATTATTTGATGAAGAAGTTCAACTAACAATCTACAACATAACAAATAAATTTATATTGTAAAGAAAATTAGTCATAAATATTGCATTCTTAATTTACACATTAATTAAAACTAAAAATAGCAAAAAAATAGACATTTATATATTTGTGACGAATTATAATGCACACCTTTGAATTTGGGTGAGACAACTGTTTAACAAACCATTCAATACCTTCAATTTCACCAACAACAAAATAGAAGTGAGAATATTTGTCCTTGGTCCTTTATAAAGGGGTTTTTGTGACTTATCAAGCATAGGTACATCATGGATATCATCAAAATTGTCATCCATTGGAGTAAATGTGACTTGGATAAATATGATTCTATACCATCATTCTCAGTTGCATTATCAATGTCATATTCTTCAATAGGAGTAATTTGATATGCAATATTCATTCCATCTTCCTCATTGCACACAACAGGATTTCGACTACCACTTTGCACATTCCTGAGCTCACACCTTGGATGCCCTTTATTTATAATTAAAAATAGTCAAATAAAATTTAGTGTACGTAAAAAATATTAAAGTGACAGAAAATTTTACAAATGCAATTGATACAAAAGAATATAATTAATAACTTACCAAGGGATGATATTTATACCCCCTTTAGTGTGACCATTATGTTTACAATGTTTTTTTAGAATTTTTTATTAAAAGTCTTCTTTAAATAAATACACTATATATTCTACTATACTAGGGTAATAACATTTCATATCACCCTTTACATTCAAAACTGCAAATAACTTTTGAAGCATCCTATCATTCTCCTCTTCAGTAATGTTATATGGCATTATAATTAACTTTACAAGAACATCCAAAGAAGCAATATAAATACAATTTAATATATTCACCAAATTTTCACATTTAAATGCATTTAGTTGAAATAATTATATTATTTGTGTATTAATGGAGAAGAGGTTACATAAGTTGTAACGCATCTCCTTAGTTTAGGATTTGTTCCTAGAATTTAGGAGTCTGTTTGCAACTTCCTGATTTCTTGTGATGTACTTAAATTTGTAATTCCTGATTCATGAATGCAGAGTGATCTCTCCGTTTGAGTGTAGTCTCCAGGTGTAGTACTCACCTGAGAGATACAACTCCTTTTCAATTCTGTGCATATTTTATCTTGGTATCAGAGCTCAGATTGGGTGAGCTTGATCTTTTATCGCCTTTGTGGCCAATTTGCCTTTGTGGCTGAATCGCCTTCATGGCTAAAAGTGCCTTTATGGCCACGTGTACACGAGAGCTGTGTGCTCACAGAGCTTTGTGCTCGATCGAGCAGGTGGACTGCAGTAATACCTGGCTCACGGTCTCAGATGATTTTTTGAATCTCTGAGCAGAAGGGGGTTGGCGCGCTTTCTTCGCTGACAGTCACACCAAGAAGTGAAATTGGCGCGTCTGTTCAGCCCATACCCACGCCAGCGCGCCAAATCACGGGATTGGTGCGGAAGCGCATGAAAAACCTGCACCAGGATTTTGCCTTGCTTACATTTTGTTCTAGGCACGGATTTTTTTCTCAGAAAGGCACCACCTCACCTTCGGTGGAAGATCCATGGAAAGCCTCACCTTCGGTGGAAGATCTGCGGAAAGTTGCAGATTGGAGAAGTTGCGGATCTGTCCAGGAGAGGCAGATTGGATCAGTTTTGTGGCTGTATTGGGAAACAACGGATTTTCTCATTGGAGCAAGATTATTTTTTGCAAATTTTCAAGATATTGCTGGATCTGAATCGAAGATACAGTGAGTGGATCAGGAGAATTAGAAGATCAGTGGCAGATCAGTTGTCAGTATCTGACATGTATTGATTTTTTTTTTCTGATCAGTTGGGTAGATTCATTTATTTGTAGATCAGTTCAGAATGAGTAATACTATGGAATCATATCTCCACGAGTCTGGCAAACTCGATGGATCTAACTTCATGAATTGGAAGTTTAAGATACAGACCTTGCTTGAGGGTGCAAATGCATGGTCGATAGTTATAGGAGATGAGCAGAGACCGAATTCAATTACAGGAGCGACTACACAGGAGCAAGAATGGGATAAGCGAGAAAACAAAGTAAAAGTTTTGTTGAAGACGTCTGTCAAGGACAACATTATCCCACATATTAGAGAGTGTAAAATTTCCATGGAGATCTGGACGACCATCAAAATTTTATATCAGACCCAGAACACAAATCGAATTATGGCACTCAAAGTCAAGCTGTTTTCAATGAAGATGGATGAAAGTGAGACTACTGTTGCATTCATCGCGCGAGTTAAAGATCTAAAAGACGGATTGGGAGACATAGGAGAGAAGGTGTCTGATTCCGATCTCGTCACAATCACGCTGAATGGGATGAGGGATGAATATCAAATGTTCATCACTAGATTGGCGGCAAGGGAGAAAGCTCCTACATTTGAAGAACTGACAAGGATCTTGCTGCAAGAAGAGGAGCGACGGCAAAATTTGAAACCACAGAGCGATGATCTTGCTCTGATGGCGAAATGGTGATCATTTAGAAGGAAGCTGCCACAACAGCAATCACAGTCACAACAGCAACAGCAGCAGAGAGGAGGAGGTACATCGCAGAAGAGTCCGTACAGAGGTATGTTTGTAAATAATCCTATAAAAATATATTATTATTGTGGAAAGAAGGGTCATATACAGATTGAATGCCTTAAGAAGCAGGCAGATGATGCAAAGAAAAATTTGGCGACAGCGAAGCACAGAGGATACTTTGTTGAAGAAGATGAAGATTTCAGTCACGAATTTCGACCGTTCACAGCTGACTGTGCCCTTTCAACATCTAATGAGGATGACATCTGGTATGTTGATTCTGGTGCATACACTCACATGACAGGTAAGAAGGAATGTTTTGAAACTCCTGAAGAAAGTACATATGGTTCAAAAATTTATTTAGGAGATGATAGTGGATATGAGATTAAAGGCTACGAGGATATTCCGGTAAAGCTACCAAATGATGATATTAGTCGTCTTAAAAATGTTTTATATTTACCCAAAATTAAGAAAAATCTGATATCCGTATCCATGATAGCTGATCAAGATATGCAAGTCGAATTCTTCAAGACTCATTGTGTCATAAAGGATTGCAGGAAAGAAATTGTTGCAACATGCGTGCGTGTAGGAAGCCTATACAGATTGGATGTAAAAAGTATACCACAGCAAGCCATGATTGCAGGAGGATTGACAGCCAAAAAACTCTGGCACCAGAGATTCGGTCATTTGAATTTGCAGGACCTCATGTTATTACATAGAGAAGGTATGGTCGAGGGACTCCCTGTCTTTCACAGTACTCAGTTAAATTTTGATGGATGTGCCTTAGGTAAAATGCATAGAGAAGAGTTTCCTGTGCATGATAGAAGGAAGGAAAGAGATATCCTAGAACTAGTGCATACTGACATATGCGGACCTATGCAGACGAGGTCGCTAGGTGGAGCATATTACTTTCTTTTATTTACTAATGATTGCAGTAGATATTCATGGGTTTATTTTTTGAGTAAAAAGAGTCAGATTTTCTAGTATTTTATAGAATTTAAACCTTGGTGGAAAAACAGTTTGGAAAAAGCATAAAAATTCTCCGCTCTGATCAAGGGGGTGAATACAGGTCAGGGGAATTCATGAAATTCTGCAAATCTCATGGGATTGTTCAGCAGTTTACAGTGCCTCACACACCATAGCAGAATGGAGTGGCAGAGCGCAAGAACAGAACTTTGGTGGAGTGCGCAAGGAGTATGTTACAAGGTAAGGATCTATCTAATAGTTTTTGGGAAGAAGCTATTAATACTGCTGTCTATTTAAAGAATAGAAGTCCTACCAAATTTCTTGGCTTCAAAACCCCTTTTGAAGCATTATATGGACTCAAACCAGCAATAAATCATCTAAGAGTATTTGGGTCAAAAGCCTTTGCCCATATACCCAAAGCTGATAGGAAGAAATTAGACCCTAAAGCTATCAAATGCATCTTTGTTGGATATGGCACTAAATTTAAAGCATATAAGTTGTTCAATCCCGAGTCTCATAAGATATTTGCAAGCAGGGATGTAGTGTTTCATGAACAGGTTCAAGAAGGGAAAGATGACAGTGATGATGATTGGCACATTTGTAATATCCCCAAATGGGGGCTAACCAGTAATAAACAGAAATGCACTAATACAGATATAAGCTGAACCAGATCACTGAATCATGACACATGTAACACCAAAATCTGAGCCATTTTATTAATCAGAAAGTACATAGAGAGGAGTACAATAAATCAAAGTAAGTGCACCTATCCCTGCCCTAGGCAGGTGGAGACCCTCTCAACAGAAAAGTGGCTGCAACAAGGACAGCGTCCTGGATGCTCTGCAAGCTGAAGATGAACTGCGCTGGGGCTGAAGTCTGCAAACCCTCTCAAATGGAAAACGCTGTCTCTGCCAGTGACAGCGCAGAAACAGATAAAGCACCAAGCCCTCAACTCTCCAGACAGATGAAGCTGCTACAGGATCCTGGAAAACGCCGTTAAGCACTCCTCACAATGATCTGCTCCTCAGATCTGCGTCCCACCTGATGGATCTGAAGCCTCCTATCACAACTGCGTCCTCCCTTTCCTGATCTGCGTCCTCCAAAACCCAATCTGCTGCCAATCCCTTAGATCTATGCTAGATCTGGAACTATCTCCTCAGATCTACAGCTTCTAGGGCTAGATCTGGTGTTTCCCCTTCAGATCTGGACTAGATCTGTCAATATCTCCTCAGATCTGTCACTCCTCAAGCTGGATCTATTGCAAAACCCTCAGATCTGCAATATACAAGGCTAGATCTGCAACATACAGGACTAGATCTGTAAGATCTATCTTTCACCAAGCTAGATCTGACAAGAAACCTTCAGATCTGCAATATACAAGGCTAGATCTGCAACATACAGGACTAGATCTGTAAGATCTATCCTTCACCAAGCTAGATCTGACAAGAAACCTTCAGATCCGCAACCCTCACCTCCAAGAATGGACAGCGTCCTCACTCTGGGCTTGATCAGCGTCCTTCTGCCTCTCAAACAGCGTTTTTCTCTGCCAGTCTGGAACTGCGTCCTCTTGGACAGCGTCCTACCTCTCCTGCAAGGGACAGCGTCCTCTCTTCAGATAAAACAGCGTCCTTCTCTTCAAAGATTCAGCGTCCTCCCTTCTCTTGCTCTGCGCAGCCACAAGAGGGCTTTCCTCCTCCTCAGATGTGCTTCAGAAATGCTGCTGCTTTGCTACTGAAAAACCTTACTAGGGCGGGCACTCGAAGTCCCCCGAAGCTAAGGGTGAAACCAGAAAAACCTTCCCAGGGCAGGCACTCGAAGTCCCCCGAGGCTAAGGGTGAGATCTCCGACCGGAGACACTCGTGCACTAAGCAGTGCTGCAGACCGACTAAACAACCGGCGTGCTGAAGCAGACAAAGTCTAGCTATCAATAAGAATAGCAAAATCATGGATGATCAAAATGAGGTGAGAACCTCTCCTTTTATAATGCCAAATTCCCTCCAAAATTTAACTGCTCCCTTACTCTTCTCTGACCTGCACAGTTTACCTTGGGTCAGCCTGATGCCTCCCCCCATCATAATCACGTGGACCCCCAAGGCCCCCTCTTTAAGTTACAACGTTCATCTACTTAGGAAAATAACACTTTATTATAAAGTGAGGTGACTAAAGTGAGGTGACCCCTCTTATTTCTCACTTTATTTATTATTTCTAGCCAAAGCGGCAAAATAAAGCAAAAATGCAATATTCCAATTAGCAAGGCTAATTGGGAATATTACAACATTCCATTGTTGATGGAGGAAAGCAGTGAGGATGAACGAGAGCAAGAGCAGAAAGAAGAACCGAAAGAAGAGTAGGAAGAAGGTGATAATGCAAACCCAAATAAATCTGAAGAAAACAAATTTGAGGTAAGTCCCCTACCAAGGAGATCAAGTAGGAAGACTCAAAAACCATCCAGATTGAAAGACTATGCTTTGATGTCAAATATTTTGAACATTGTAGAACCCACTAATTACAAAGAAGCTAGTCAATCTGAGGCATGGAGGGCTGCAATGAATGAAGAGATGGAATCTATTATTAGAAATAACACTTGGGATTTAGTTGAACTGCCTAAAGATAAAACACCCATAGGATGTAAATGGTTGTTTAAACCAAAAATGAATGCAGATGGAAGTATAGAAAAACTAAAAGCTAGGCTGGTTGCAAAGGGGTACTCACAGCAAGAAGGCATAGATTTTGATGATACCTTTGCACTTGTAGCAAAGTTAAACACTATCAGAATGCTTATTTCCTTAGCAAAAAAACACAATTGGGAGCTACACCAGTTTGATGTTAAATCTGCATTTTTAAATGGTGAATTGAAAGAAGAAATTTACTTAGTACAACCTGAAGGGTTTGTAAAGAAGGGGCAGGAACATCTTGTTTGCAGTTTGAAAAAGGCACTATATGGCTTAAAACAAGCACCCAGGTCTTGGTACGAAAATATTGATTCTTTCTTTTTAGAGCATGGTTTTCATAGTAGTTTGAATGACCCAAATTTGTATACCAAGTACAATAAACAGGGGCAAATTATTTTGATTTCTTTGTATGTGGATGACATGATTATAACAGGAAATGCAGATAATTTAATCAAAGAAATCAAACAGATGATGGCACAATTTTTTGAAATGAAAGATCTCGGAAGTCTCCATTACTGTCTAGGATTGGAAGTATGGAGAGATACTGGACATAATTTTCTTACTCAAGGAAAGTATGCTAGAAATCTGCTGGAAAAATTTGGCATGGATCAGTGTAGGTAAGCAACAACACCATTGCAGCAGAATTTGAAGTTGTGCAGTGACGATGGCACTAAGGAGGTGGATGCCACTATGTACAAACAACTAGTTGGGAGTTTGATATATCTCACAACAACTAGACCAGATTTAGCATACTCTGTAAGTGTGTTGAGCCAATTCATGTCTAAACCACTTGAAAGTCACTGGGTTGCAGCAAAAAGCGTGTTGAGGTATCTTTGTGGTACTAATAATTATGGCATTTTATACACTGACACATCTGATGTTACTCTAGCAGGTTTTTCAGATTCAGACTGGGCAGGTAACCTGGATGATCGAAGGTCTATCACAGGTTACGCATTCAACATAGGATCTGGGGTCATAGCATGGAGCAGCAAAAAGCAAAGTACTGTAGCCTTATCTTCATGTGAAGCTGAGTACCAAGCATTGTGTGCAGCTACATGTGAAGTGATCTGGTTGAGAAGGCTTCTTAATGATGCGGGAGAAGAACAGAAAAACTCAACTTCCATCAAAAGCGACAACCAGAGCACCATTAAACTAGCATACAATCTAGTGTTTCATAAAAACACCAAACATATTGACACTCAGTTCCATTTTGTTAGAGAGAAACTACAGTCAAAAGAAATCTTTGTTGAATATTGTAAAACTTGTGACAATATGGCTGATATTTTTACTAAGCCTCTTGCATGTGTAAAGTTTGAATTGTTTAGAGGGATGCTAGGAGTTCAGGATAATCCTTTCTCCATTAAGGGGGGGAGTTGAAATAATTATATTATTTGTGTATTAATGGAGAAAAGGTTACATAAGTTGTAACGTATCTCCTTAGTTTAGGATTTGTTCCTAGAATTTAGGAGTCTGTTTGCAACTTCTTGATTTCTTGTGATGTACTTAAAGTTGTAATTCCTTATTCATGAATGCAGAGTGATCTCTCTGTTTGAGTGTAGTCTCCAGGTGCAGTACTCACCTGAGAGCTACAACTCCTTCTTTTCAATTCTGTGCATATTTTATCTAATTTATATAGCCCAAAAAACACAATATACGTAATAGGGAGGAAGAAGAGATATGACCCCATGAGAAAGGAAGAGGAAAGGGGAAATTTTTTTTGGTTTCCATCTCATCAAACATTTGGGGAACATGCTTCTAACATTTAATGTAAAAAAATTGTTAAATGGTTGCAAGCATGCATCCTTATGCACCTTTCCCACTATGTCAAAATCTAATGTTGTAATTGGGGAAAGGGAAAAACCTTGAGAAATCAGAAATCATAAATCATAAGTGATTCCACTTTTTTTTATGCTATTGAAATTCTCACTTAAATATGATATTCTTAGGATATCCCTATAGGCGTCAAAGTGGATATACAAAATATTGACTATGTAGATAAGATAGTTAACGTGTAGGCTAGTAATAAAAGTATGTTCACCACCCTACAAAGAAATCATTATGGTCATAAGATTATTGTCAAATAAACCTAAAAAAAAGATATGGCAACCAAATCATAACTTACTTGCTTTTTGTGGCCTAGATAATAATTGTCCAAATCCTTCATAATAAATCATGCATCCATAATCGAGGTTTCAATTGTGGTGGCTATATCACTATTTATTTTCAAGTGAAACTATAAATATTTTGATAGATTTAAAATGATCGATTGCACCCTCAGAAATATTTAGACCTAGAAGTGCATTTTGTGAATCATGGCATTCATTTTACATAGGGTCAGAAATCATAGTTAAAAAGAAAAAAAAATGTGTTTCTTAAGTGTGGTTGTGCCTTTTTGTAAGGTTCATTATAATCTATTAATATACATAATAATATACATAGTGGAAAACAAGAGCCACCAAGGGGGCCTACAATCGGTGTCCCTTGAGGCATTAAAAAAGAAAAATTTTAAACAGATGATGGTCTTCCCAACTGTTAAGAAGGTAAATCCTCTCTGCGGACAGAGACGATCCCTATAGCCCTAGAGTGGGTCTAGAAACAAAGAGACATGCTAGAGTGTGGGTTACTAATTACAAAATGAAAAGAGGACACGGTAGATCAACCTACCTAGAATCCAATGCTGTTGTCATGACTGTAGTAGTGGTGTTCTCTCGCTCCTACCTCGGCAAGTCACAATCCTACTGTAGTCATGCTTGGATACCTGCACATAGATCAATAAACAAGAACAACATAAGACATAATAAATTCATTCATAACTACTAGCCAGTCAAAGAGGGCTAAGCATATTGCATTAAAAAAATGACATAACACAAAATGGGAACCCAAACAATAGTCACATATATATTGGTAGAAGGAAGAGGTATAACCAAAGCTTTGACGTCGTAGTCTCTTCCAGCGGGGTTCAGCCGAAGCGCGTCTCAGATACTTTTCAGGGGATTCAGACGGGATGAGGGCATGGACTTAAGCTCTCTCAACGAAGTTCCTTATTTTTCTATCTCTTCAAAAATTCAGCGATAGTATACTCAATTCTCCATGTTCAGCTAGCTTATGCAAGGAGAGATAGCTTCTTTATATAGAGGAAAAGGAGAAGGTTAGGATCCCTACAAAGGTATGGAGGCCTATCATTTAGGAGGTTCCCATGGGAGGTGGAAACCATAAAATAAAGGAGTGAGTCTATGGTTATTCAGTCCAACCACTCCCAATGGCCCATCCTCGAAGTTGTTAGAGTGGAATCTTTGTCTCTATTTTTAAAAAACATTCCATAAACAGCTCGGCGGGGGTGTCTAACTGGGACATAGCGCCAACTGGTGCGCGACCCAATGTTAATCTTCCTCATTGGCACGAGGGTAGAACTAACTACTCGTGCCAAGGAAAAAACAAGGGTTTTTGAATCTCTGCTCAGGGAATTGTTAACAAAAGGAATATTGCTCTCATGTAAAGGGACGCAATGATGGTCTTTGCAAGGCATGACACTTCTTATTGATCACAGAAATGACCATCTAATGTGAGATATGGGGATTGCAGGGACAGTGAAAAAATGTTGTGTAATAGATGCCCCCTAAAGCATGAGGTTTGAGGGAGAGGGAGGGGCGAAATGCTTTACGAGAACGCGTTCGAACTAAACACTACTGTCAGAAAACCTGCCATTACAAATATAACTGATATCTATGATACATGAACATGTGGTATGGGCACAACCATCCATTATAGAGTATATAAAAAACTGAGATCTGAGGTATGGACGCAGCCATCCAGCAGTAAGGATCAAAAAATAGACTCAGGTATGGTCGTAGTCATCCAATCAAAAGATTCATGCAATAAGACATGATAATCCACAAGAACCCGCAGCTTGGATTTCATCAGACAAAACCCAGGGTCTTGTGCTCCATCTCAACCTGAACAAGTACAATTTTAAGCATGCGAATATGTGAGTTGAAGTCGAACATGCAATAAAATCGCCTGATTACCGGCCAATGATGAAAGTTGTTAACCGACGCGAGAGAAACCACCAATAATGACAATGGCTCTCAAGGTACGAAAGGTACAATCCACCGAATGTGAACAGTGATTTGACATTGAACACCCACAGAATCACTCGATCGAAGGCCAATGACGTGGAACTTGCGTCGAATGTGAAGAACCTACCATTGAGGCATGTAGGCTCCAAGGTACCAGAAGGGAGTCTCTAGATCAAATTCCTGGATAATGAGATGAAGTCGACAGGAACTGACCTGGTCGAAGGAGGGCCATAATATTTCCTACATCATCGACATGAGACAGAGGAACATGATGATAGTGAATCAGGACCAATAGAGAATCAGAGAGAGGTTGACAACTGCAGAGGCAAACTTCTCTTGAACATATCAGCGACACAACACTAGATTTGGCAGCATTTGACATCAAGGTATCTGAGGTCATGATGACGTGGCAAAGAGAAAATGAGAGGTCAAAAGAGATTACCCAAACCCATGGAGGAAAAAATGACGAAATGAGACGTCCCCAACCTGACACGAATGCAGACAAGTGCCATGTTCAAGAGAGACATACTGCCAACGTAACTAGAACTTGGTTCCATTTCCCCCCCATAATTTATGGCGAGTACCCCAATTATTTTTTTAAAACAAGCTTGAAGGGGATAGCATATACTTGCAATGTAAGTTTTTCCTTCGAACAAATCCAACCTAGTACATTTTACAAGCCCTAGGAAGGAGGAACTCAAGTAAGGTCATGGTGACAAAGTCCGATGTCATCAGAGTTTAACGAGTCTGACAAAGGGAGAACTCGACATCTTTTCATGTTTAGAGAGTTTGAAAAGAAGGCGAAAAAGAAAACTCCAACATGGTCCTTTTTGTAAATAGTCTCTCAGATCTGAAAAGGTAGAAAACAATATCTGAAAGAACCTCTTAGTCGTGATAGGCTAAGGTATTCCTTTTTCGTAAATAATCCATCCCAGCTCGAAAAAGGGGTAAACGTATACTGGGTAGATATCGTTTCACAGCCATTTAACGAGTTCAAAATGACAAGAATCTCGGAAATCATTTTAATTTTAGAGAGTCAGAAAAGAGCTGAAAGTTGACTCCTCCTGGAGGAACGAGTGGTATTAAGGGTAGCAACTGGTTCCAGTGATGGTGGAACTGCTCAGAACAAGTAAAGGTCAAGAGGCTGGCTAACAAGACCACTCATTGCAGCAGTTCCTCAGGAATGGGAAAAACAACCAAGTGAAGGAGTATGATCAGCCAAGCAGATGGGGATGATGGAGTGAGTAAACCAAGGCTCATCTGAAAAAACAGGCTAAGAAAATGGCAATCACGAGAGGTAAAATAAGAATGGTTTCATTTTTACACAAGCTTGAAATCAAGAAACTCTGCTTGAGGTTGGTTTCATTTTTACACAAGCTTGAAATCAGGAAAATCTGCTTGAGGTTGGTTTCATTTTTACACAAGCTTGAAACTTTAACAAACTATGCTTGAAACCAGTTTCATTTTTACACAAGCTTGAAATGGAAACAAACTATGCTTGAAATTTTTGCATGCCCCTAGCATGGTGACTCAATTCGAGGTACATGCTCCCCAAGCTTCAGTGCATTCACCGAAGTAGACATATGGAGGGAGTGAAGGTTCATTTAAGAGATCAAGTGAAAGACTTGACTGGGATTTTACGAGATCTTATCAAAGACTCTAATTGAACAAGAATGTGTTTCATTGTTTTAACGAGGTTAACACATTAAAAGAACTATCCTCATGAGCTAATTCATTTTTTAACGAGGTTGACATAGAAGAATAACTATCCTCGGACGAGCTTGTTTCATTTTTTAAGGAGCTTGACACAAGAAAAGGAACTATGCTCCGATGACCTTGTTTCATTTTTTAAAGGAGCTTGACACAAGAAAACGAACTATGCTCCAAAAAGCTTGTTTCATTTTTTAAGGAGCTTGACACAAGAAAACGAACTCTGCTCCGAAAATCTTGTTTCATTTTTTAAGGAGCTTGACACAAGAAAACAAACTCTGCTCCGACAAGCTTGTTTCATTTTTTAAGGAGCTTGACACAAGAAAATGAACTCTGCTCCGACAAGCTTGTTTCATTTTTTAAGGAGCTTGACACAATAAAACGAACTCTGCTCCAAAGACAACTTACCATGTCGAATAAGAAGTCATGGCTTCCAAGAGGTGTTCATCTGATGGGAGGAAAACATCTTGGAAGTCAGGACCCAATGCCCCCAGCACATGATGCACAACAACACTATCACTGAATACGGGCATGGGACAGGTAGCCACATAATTAAATTGTGGCAGGGAAGATACAACTGACGAATAAAGATCCGGAAGAGATGATGGCAGGCCAGCTGCCACATCAGGATCAAAGAATGAAAGCTGATCAATGGTCACAATCCGACCTTTGTGTGGAAAACAGATCACACAAAAGAGGGAAGAGACAAGCACACCCATGGCATAAGCATAATCGCGCCCCAAGATTAAATTGAAATCCAAGGGGCCTGGAACAACCATCATGTCTATATAGACAGTTTTCCCTTCCAAAGTAATAGGCAACTTCAGAAGGATCCCTAACGGTTGACTGGCTCCTCTGTTAAATGCCAACAGATTCTGCGTAACAGGCACAAATGGTGGAGAACCAAAATCTTGCCAGGTAGTTGAAGACAAAACACTAATAGATGTGCCTTCATCTATAATCGTGCTAGGTATGACCATATTGAAGGCCTGTACCGTTGTCATCTGACAATCTCCTATATGTAGCTATATGAGAAAAGAAATCTTTCAATTCGATGAATGCTATCTAGTTAAGGGAAGAGTCTCAAACAATGATGCAACAAACAGCAAACGAAAATTTTTCCAAACTAGATGACTTTCACTATCCAAAAGTAATCTAAAACATTCAACAATGCAAATTATGCAATTTAATTTATGAAAAATTCTCTTTTTTGAAAACTATGCAATTGTAATCTACACATAATTTCCTTTTTCTTTTGAAAGAATAAGAATGCACTAAATGCATTTTTCGATGAAATGAGAATCTACTTAATGCATGGTTTTAATGAAAGAGAATGCACTCAATGAGATTTTTAGCTTTCAATAAGTAAACAATGTAATCTAAGTTCAAAGATGGATCTCAAAAAATACTTTTCAACGCAATGTGATCTAATGCATTTTAACGAAAAGCAAACTATGAGACGAAAAATAAATGAACGCAAATTTCCTTAATGGAAGGATGAATGCAAAAGGGATGCAAACAAACACTAAGAATGCAATCATTGTTTTAAACACTTTGTAACGAAATTCCTCAAAAGGCTACAAGACATATGAGGTCAAGCAAAAAAAGGACTTCCAAAGCGTGAGCTCAAAACAAGTCATTCATTCCATTTTACGTCAAGCAATCATAGAAATAAGGCTTTTCAGCTGAACAACAAGCAATGTAATCTATGCTCACAAGTGAAAAAGTAAAGGGGAGAACGTGTAAATCATACAGAGAAAAAGACCGGAAGGGCAAGGCACACTGATAAAGGACTTAGGGAAAAAACCTTAATTTTTCACACACCCTGAAATTGGCACAACTTTTGTGGGTGAAACTAGCGCCAATTGGCACGACTTGCTAACTGAAAACTAGTGCAAATGGCCAATTGGCACGATTTTCTAACTGAAAACTAGCGCCAATCGGAGTGAGTTTTAGAAAAATAAAAGGGCCAATGCATGAAAAATAAAAAACAAAGAATTTCTCCCAACCAAGACCAGACTTACCACTTAAAGCAAAAACTAAAAGATCGTAATTGATGTAAAACATAGGAACAAACAAGGAAATGGTCGTTCAAATAAACTCGTTGAATGACGAAGACCTCAAAGAGTGAAAAACTCAAAGGAAAGTCCCCAATGGAGTCGCCAATTTGTTAAGCAGGTAAATCCTCTCTGCGGACAGAGATGATCCCTCTAGCCCTAGAATGGGTCTAGAAACAAAGAGACATGCTAGAGTGTGGGTTCCTAATTACAAAAAGAAAAGAAGAAACAGTAGATCGACCTACCTAGAATCTAATGTTTTCGTCACGGCTGTAGTAGTGGTGGTCTTTCGCTCCTGCCTCGGCAAGTCACAATCCTTCTGCAGTCATGCTCAGATACCTTCACACAGATTAGTAAACAAGAACAACATACGACATAATAACTTCATTAATAACTACTTTCCAGTCAAAGAGGGCTAAGCATATTGCATTAAAAAAACGACATAACACAAAATGGGAACCCAAACAATAGTCACGTATATATTGGTAGAAGGAAGAGGTACACCAAAGCTTTGACGTCGCAGTCTCCTCTAGCGAGGTTCAGCCGAAGCGCGTCTCAGATACTTGTCACGGGATTCGGACGGGATGAGGGCATGGACTTAAGCTCTCTCAATGAAGTTCCTTCTTATTCTATCTCTTCAAAAATTCAGCTATAGTATACTCAATTCTCCATGTTCAGCTAGCTTATGCAAGGAGAGATAGCTTCTTTATATAGAGGAAAAGGAGGAGGTTAGGATCCCTACAAAGGTGGAAGGGAGGCCTATCCTTTAGGAGGTTCCCATGGGAGGTGGAAACCATAAACTAAAGGAGGGAGTCTGTGGTTATTCAGTCCAACCACTCCCAATGACTCATCCTCGAAGTTGTTAGAGTGGAATCTCTGCCTCTATTTTTAAAAAACATTCCATAAAAGGTAGATGTGGGTGTCTAACTGGGACAGAGCGCCAACTGGCGTAGGGCCCAGTGTTAATATTCCTCATTGGCACGAGGGTAGAACTGACTACTCACGCCAAGGCAAAAACAAGGGTTTCTAAAGATCTGCTCAGGGAATTGTTAACAGAAGGAATATTGCTCTCATGTAAAGGGATGTAGTGATGGTCTTTGCAAGGCATGACACTTCTTATTGATCACAGAAATGAACCTCCAATGTGTGAGATGGGGATTGTAGGGACAGTGACAAAATGCTGTGTAACACCAACAGTGGGAAAACAACCCAAACATCGAGTCTTTCGGAACATCAAATTTTGACAATTTGTAAAATTAACAGTTGGAGACCTTGGGAGTCTATGAAGCTGAAAAAGACAAAACATCAAACTTAAACAACTTAAACAGATAAACCAAACTAAGGACGAGGAGCTCCTCAATTATCCAACATCAGTAAGGAGAAGAGAGAGAACTCATGGAGCGACTAGGGGCTACCACGTGACCAATGGTCTACCTATAAAACTGATGATTGTCACCTCCAGGAACGTGAAATTGAAAAATGCCCTTGCTCGTTGATGTGTCCCCAATCTCCATGCCAGCAGCACAAACCTGGGTCACATCATGAAATTGCAGCTCGAACTTGGGCCGCTTCAATTGAGTCGAGTCTGGCACAGGAGGACAAGGGGTCTTCAGGGAAGAGATGGGATTAGGATGAAATATTTCTTGAGCATGAGGCCCTCCTAGCTGAAGCAGAAACTCTCGGTCATAAAAGACCTCCTCCATGGCCTCCTGAGCCAACTCTAGAGCATGGTTTCCCCATATGATTTGTAAATTGAGCCTGTCCTCCAAGAGTTGACATTTCACCAGGGACGATGCAAATAAAATTTTCATCATCCAATACCTGATAAACACGGTAATTCTCAGCGCACCCTCCACAGAAAAATCTTCCACCTCCAACGAATCAACCAGAATCTGAATGTGAATAGGAATCTTTAAGTCAAAGTTTCCCAAGTAGTAATCCTCCCTAGTGTCTCTAGCCGAGTTGATAGGAACTTGAGCACCCATTATCCCACCGAGAATACAACACATTTTGAGACGAGGCATCACTGGGCTCCTAAGGCAAACTAGAAGTTGAATTCTCACAGTTTCCAGATCTTCTAGTAGAGCCAACACACCGATGACATTCAGAAGAATGATTCTCCATATAAAAAGATTGGAAAGATAAGGGGCGTGGTGCGTGAGAGTGTTAAAACTTCACGCATGCGACAACATCTCGTCAACTTCCTCTCGATCCTCCAAGTACAGAGGATATCGTTGTCAGCATTTCACCATAGCACTCGCAATACCTCCCCATGGAAACCACATTAATAACATCAACCACAACATCTGCATTAATAGCAAGGAGGATGAAATGGAAGTCATGTCAGCTGGATTGTTTTTGTGATCCAGTTTTCCATCCTCTAGGTTATGTCTCCTTAAGACCACTCGCATTTGGGTTGGAAAGATCCTGTTGTGCCAGCATCGCACAATTGATTTTTAGAGAAATGTTGGGCAGGGTCACATAGTCACCAATGAATAAGTCAATTTCTGCATCCACACCTTCATTGGCCAATTTGTCCACCACATTTATTGCATCACGCCTCACATGTTGGAAGTGAGTAGCTCCTATCCTTGAAATAAGGTCTTCCAAAATTGAGGTGGTGGAATACAACTGTCATTTGAGAGAGAGCTTCATTGTGTTCCATCCATTAAGGAGTTTATAAGTTATATTGATGATAATTTGGGATTCCCCTTCAACCATAAGGGGAAAAAGGTTGTCCAAAACCTTGATCCTGAGCCCCAGGAAGAGTCCCTCCAATTCCGCAGCATTGTTTATATCCCACCCCAAGAAGCCATAAAACGTTTTTATGATATAACCATGGAAATCCCTAAAGAGCCCTCCAAAACCTGCCTCACCCGGGTTACCTTTGGAGGCTCCATCAAAATTCAATTTGAAAAAAATGGTAGGAGGACTCCATGTAGAGGGGTTGGGAGGGGAAGATACCTTGTGGATAGGCTACATGCAAGGAACTTGAGAGGAGAAACTCCAATTATGAAGATCAATTTTTCCTAGTCAGAAGTAGGCATCTCGGAGTGAGACCACATTTTTAAGAAGATAGTTTCATGGACATGCCTCTTTAATGTAGTCCAAAGCAAATCCTATGAGAAATTATTATTTGTAAATATGAGCTTGTTCCTTTCCTTCCACATCTCCCAAATAAAAAAACATGGAATTATTTTCCAAAGTCGATTGAGGAGGGGAATTTGAAAGGTATCAACCTGCCAAGAGCGAATAGTTTGGACAATGTTTCCCTGAGATCGATTTGTTCTTCTGCAAATAGTTGCGACATGGTCCCAAAGAATTTTTTCCACAGAGCATTGGTCCAGAATATGATAAATAGTTTCTTGATTCTCACGACACATGGGGCAAAAGGAGGGTCCCTGGAAACCTCTTTTGAGGAGATTGTCCTAGGGCAAAATTCTTCTTTTGCTGAGAAACTAGATAACAGTAGAAAATTTGGGCCATAGGCGGGCCTTCCATATTTTATCCCATATTTCATCTTATTGATGAGGTATTTCCTTATGTAGAATATAGTGTGCTTATTTCAGCGAGTACTAGCCTCTAGGGCAATATCCCCATCTCAAGATATCGTCACCCGGCTTGAACTTGATTTTCCTTTTTTGTAACTCTTCCCAGATAGCCTTTGGATCTTGCTCTCCCCAATTAGCTTACCAAAAATCAGGGTGTTTCCAGGCCCACAGGTACTCATTATCAGGGGCCCTCTAGAAATGACAGATTTTTTTATGATCTGAAGCCTGGATTTCAGCTCTCCATTACGAGAGATGGAAAATATTGGAAAGATTTGGCATTTGTTGCCAATAATCTTCCTATAAACAAGAAATTGATCCTTTTCGAAGTACCCAGAAACTATGTAGCTGGATGAGATGCTTTTGCTGAGATGAATCTTTCCAAATTAAGGATCCTTCAATGTTCACATTAAGTCTGGTGAGTTCTTACTGATCCCAGTCTAGGGTATATTTATTTTTTCCAAAATTGGGCCCAAAGAGAGGAGGGTTGTGAAATCCATTTCCAACAAATTTTCACCACCAATGTTGAATGCTTGTTTCTGGATCACGAAGTCCAAGCCCGCCTTGGGGTTTAGGAGTGCACACATTGTCCCAATTAACAAGGTCCAATTTTTTCTTATTGCAGTCACCTCCCCAAAGTAAAGTTCGTTGAATATTTCTGATATATTTTAGAACCCATTTGGGTGCAACTATGATGGAGAAAAAGTATAAAGGCATATGTTGAAGGACTGATTTGACCAGAGTGAGGAGACCAGAAAGGTTAAGTGATCTGAAGGTCCATAAATCCAACTTACTTGTAAGCTTATCTAGGAGCTCTCGTCAAGAGGAGTGTTCAATGGTTGAATTTAGTGAGTGGGGTGCCTAGATATTTGGAAGGAAGAGCGGCCACTGAGAAACCTAGAATCCTAAAAATATTATTTTGAGTAACCCTCAGAGTGTCGAAGAAAAATATTTGGGACTTGTCAAGATTGATGGTGGTACCCAAGGCTTTCGAGAAAATTTTCAAAATTGAGTGAATGCAGCGCACCTCCTATTATGAGCATGTTGTCATCAATGAATTGTTGATGAATGTGAGGGCCACTATTATGGAGAGTAATTCCACACATATTTCCTTGAAGGACAGAGGCCTTTATGGATCGACTAAGACATTCTGCCATTAGGACAAAAAGAAAAGGAGAGAGAGGATCCCCCTGACAAATGCCCGAGAGGGATTGAAGGTTTCAGATGGAGAACCATTGGCTAAGATGGAAAATAAGGTTGAGGATATGAGAGAGATAATTCAATGAATCCACTCCTGGCAGAAGCCAAAAGCCTGAAGGATGGAATTTATGCATTCCCAACTCGGTTTATCAAAGGATTTTGAAAGAGCTAGCTTGGGTTTCATACATGGGCATTTGGTTACCTTGAGGGATTGAATAATTTCATGGGACATTATTATCCCATCCATGATTTTCCTTCCTTCAACATAACCAGTTTTCTCTAAAGAGATGAGGAGAGGAAGGAGCGGCTTTAAATTATTGGAAACCACCTGTTACACATTATTTTGTCACCATGAAATTTTACTGTCTATATGGGTTCATCAATACCTATATAATGCTCCCTTAGAAGTCTACAACCCTAAAGTTCCTAAACCAAGTCCTGAATTTGGAGAAAAGCTTGTAAAAATCATAAAAACACTTGTACCGCACTTTTCCTTAGCCTTACCTGTGGCAGCGCACCCTTTTGCACTAAAAACTGCGGAGCCGACCACATGTTTTCTTCATTAAAGGTGCGGTTCCCCTGTAAAAGGTAAATTGAAGGCGAAAGTAAATTCTAGAATCCTAGCTGGTCGAATATTCTCTCAGCTGGAAGCTTCTAGAAGGTGTTATCCATTCAAAGCCTCACTCCCTCCTTTCATGAACATTCATTCCTTCATAAAAGGAGCCTATCGTTGGTCTTTGGAACTTAATCCCTTGATAAGAGGACTCTATCCCTTCCATTTTGGAGCTGTAACCACTTTTCTTCTCCTATAAATTGAAGCTTTGGTTCAGTCTCAAGGGTACATGCTCATATATGTAAAAAATTCTCTATACATTTTGTATACACTTAGTACTTGCTTTGTACTTGGTAGTTACGATAGAGAAGGGAATTGCTGAAGAAACATACTCTTTTTGCTAGCTGTTATCCATGCGAGAACGATTACACACTCGTATTTAGGCTGGTTCAAAGAGTGGAAGGGCTTGTCAGACCAAAGGAAAATTCTTTTTCCGGACCCCAGAAGGATCTGTACAACATCAAGGCGAACGCGGTTGTAGGACTCCTTCATTTATTTAAAGATAATACAAATGGATCTTGTTTTCTCAATAATTTGTTTATGTGTTGACTTGAATGACTTATTTCTTAAATTCCTTGATCATTAAGATAGATTTGTGAATTGTGAATTAGTATATGTTGCAGGTGCTTTTGATTCTCTTCCGTGTCTTTGTTTGCAGGTCTTAAGAGGTGACTTCTTGGAGCGACGGGAGAGAAGAATTCAACTAGCATTGGATCACAGGTAGGTCCTTTCTTCATCATAGAAAATTCTAGATCATATATAATCTAGAGAAAGTAGTTTACATTTGTCCTGTTTGTTTCTAGCTATCCTTGTGATACTAGGGAGATCTTTCTTGTCCGCAAGAACGATTTATCCGCCTAACAAAATGGCGACTCCACTAGGGATTATTTCTTGAACTTAGTTTTCTTTTTATCTTTGAGTTTGACTTATGAAAGTATTTTTCTTAGTTTGATTAGTCTACACTGGGTTGGGCAATTATTTCAGTAGAATCCCTGAAAACTACTTTAGAATTTTTTATTTTTCTTTATGTTTTCTGGTCTTCGCACTTTTTCTTTGAAAACAGTGTGGTAACCTCCACAGTTTCTCTGTGTAAACAATGCGGTACCGCACCTTTTTATACTAAAACCTGCGGACCCAAGAAAATTTTTGAAAAGTTTAAGATTCTTTTTTCTGGAACCAGCTTACATGATTCTCTTTATTTGCCCAGACTTGTCTTGACTGTCAAAAGCCTTGTGTGAATTTCTTTTCAGCAATTTTACAATCTCATCAGTCTCCGTTAAGTTAATTGGGTGTTTTGAGTTTCTTTTTTGGAGAAATTCTTAATTTGATTTGCTTTGGTCATTACTTTGAGGTTTGTCTCAGTCTCTTAACAATTTTTCATCTTTTTGCTTTAAGTCTTTGAGTGTTAGTCACCTTTGAGTGTTTTTATTTTTTGATCTTTGGAACTCTCACCCAATTTTCTTTACTTACACTTGATTGGTTCTTATATTACATTATAATCATCTTGTGTTTGAGAATTCTTTTGCATAGATCACATTTGCATAATTAGAATTTTCATTTTCAGAATATGAATGAAAAATGTGCATAGATTACATTTGCATACTTTTCAAGTGAATTGTGCATAGATTACAATTGCATAGTTTACATTCTGAAAAAATCAATCACAGATTTAGATCAGTTTTCTTTGATTTGAATTTACATGTTTTTATGCTTGTTTTAAAAAATAAAAATATATATATATATTTTTGAATTGATACGCATTAGTTTTCTTGATGAAATTAGTGCATTAGAGAATTTGTTATATTTTCTCTTATTTATCAATTTTTGCATTGTTGGAAGTGAATGGAAACTCTATTCTTACTTTAGTTAGGATTCATTGAATTGAAAAGATTACATTATCATATTCGATTGCATTCAGTTTTGGGTCGGGTCATAACACCATTGGTTTCATATCCATTTAGCCTTTGAGTAATAACATCCCAAATAACACAACGCTTAATAAAATTCATCTAGTAATTTTTACATTTTTAGGGCTCTTTCCACCAATCTAGCTCAAGATTAGTTCTTTGGAATAGGTTGTAGTTAACTTTCCAAAGAAACTAAACAAACAAGTAGTAATCTTGCGGTAAGAAAAATTCAATTGTAACTTGTATGCTCTGGGAAGCTCTTCTTAAAAGAGTTAATCACGAGATCATATCTGAACCAGTGAGGTAATCATACCTATCTCATTGGGAAAGATAGAATATGTGCACGTATTAAAAATGGTAAACCTCAGATAGACCATTGTCGAGGAGCTTGGGGTCACTTTTCGGTAAACCTTGGATTATGTCAAGGAGCCTTCAAGGGGATTGAGCTAGTTACTCTGCCCTTGCGTGTATGTCGGATCATAGACTGTTCCCCCAGGTATATTTGTTCCCATTGGTGACCTTAGTGGCTATATACTTTAGGATTCTTTCCCAAGGTGACGGTGGAGGGAAGGTTCCACTGTACCTGGAGCAAACGTCGACTAGACTCACTTGGACTCTCCGGAGGGTTCCCTTCACTCGAGATGGTTTAAGTGGAGAAAATTGCACTTGTTTGTTTCATTAAGCAGTTTGTCGGGGTAACTGTTCTAACCTCCATTTCTGCATTAAAATACTATGATGTTGGATTTCATCACCAAATAGTGTTTTTAGTGTGGGAATCTACTGTTTGTGCGTGGTTTGACTACTAGATTTGATAGCGCGTGTTCATTTGTTTGTTTACTTTTTAGAGACCATAAGTGTGACTTGTGAATTTTAATTGTTAGGTGTGAATTGTGAATTGTTAATAAAATTCACTGAAGTTGAATATAATGACAACTGTTCTGGAATTTACCAACCAAGGAATCCCTCTTAATGAGAATCCTAGTACTTTTCCTTTCTTTGGAAATGCTGGTCCTCCTTATATGGCTACATTGTCATTACCTGGATTTCCAATAGGTATACCGATATGGTTATTTTCAACTTCGTTGGCCTCATTTACTCCAATTTTTCCACCTCAACCGGATGCTTCACCTCAACAGAGTTCACCATCTCAACATCACCAACCTCATGTTGACCCTTTACCTTCTTCGCCCAACATGTCTTCCTCCCTTTCTTCCTCTTCACTTGGTAAAAGCCTTGACGCTAGTAACCAGGTGGCTAAGAAGAAGAAGAAAGGGAAGAAGTAGAAGAAGCAAGATAAGAAAGAATTCAACCAACCAACCATGGCTGTAAGTGTTAGTAATGTTGAGGAAACCTCCAACATGCATTGTAAACCCAAATTCCCTTGTAAGCTTTGTAAGGGTGACCACTTCCTTATCAATTGTCCTAGTATTCCAAAGGTCTTGGAAGTATGGTAAAAAAAATCTCATCAACTTTCCATTGATCCATCAACCAGTGATTGTCAGGTTCCTGGGAAAAAGGGTAAAGTTAGGTTTCCTTGTAGGTTATGCAAAGGAAGTCATCAAACTCAAATTTTCCCTCACATGGATGAAGCCTCAAAATTGTTTGAAAACCTTACTGTTCCACAACAACAACTTCCAACTAGTTATCGCAAAATTTCTCCCAACCTATCATCAAATGACGAAGTGATTGATCTAATTCCAAATACAGTAAATCCAACTCTTCCATTGGAGAGTGAAACTCATATCACTTAGGTTGATGATCCATTAGTTGATCAAGTGGTCAACTCGATTTCACATTCGGTCGATCCCATTCTCCTTGTAGAGAGTGCTTCATACCGCTCAGGTTCTTCTTGTTACATCAGATTCTTTTATGCCAGGGGGCATTTCACCTGTTCCTACTGAACCCCCTCCAAGTACTGAGGTCTTTTCCTTTGATTGGAGTAGACTGACAGAACCTCATATTCCTTCCTCCATCCCTTTCCAAATCATTGTGAAGGCTTGTGGTAAGAATGTACATCGCAAAAATATAGATGAAGGTGCTTCTGTTAGTATTTTATCCTCAACTGCTTGGCAAGCTTTGGGTTCCCCTCAGCTTGTGCCTGTTACACAAAATCTGTTAGCTTTTAACAGAACCATTAGTGAACCTTTAAGGATCCTTCCTAAGTTTCCTATTACCTTGGAAGGTAAAACTATCTGTATTGATCTTATGGTAGTTCGAGGCCCCTTGGATTTCAATTTAATCCTTGGGCGAGACTATGTCTATGCAATGAAAGCTATCGTATCGACACTATTTCGCATGATGTCTTTCCCTCACAATGGAAACATTGTGACTGTTGACCAACTTTCATTCCCTAGCCTTGATTTGACTACCAATAATCCGACACCCCTAAATATTCCTTATACGGAAGTGGTACCTACCCCTAAATTTTCCTTAGTCTTCCAAACATGTGAAAATAATGGTAAAGGAGCCTTTGGAACTAAGCTAGAGGTCAATATGACCTTTGGGCTTTGAACTAGCCGCAATCCACCCGCGTAGGGCCCTTTCGATGGGCCAGATACCAATGAATTTTCCTAAGAGTGCATGATCCTTCATGTACTATATTTTTGCATTAATCCTCTATGTAGGAATTTGCAAATTGGGTCGTTCAGATAAATTTGGAATTCATTTGGATGTAGTTGAAAAACCCCTAGGAGGAGGGTTGGATGTTGGTTGTTCTGAACGAGTGTCAAAGCCCGGTGATCCAGAGGACGAGGTGTCCACCTTCTTTGCTTGCCTTCGTTCAGCCAATTTTCTAATGGAATAATGTGCGCATCCTCAAGAGGGGAGGGACCTGATGTACCTCCCGCCGGTCCATACATGGGGGCTACAGAGGTACCCTGTGCCAGTAAAGGGTCAGGAATAGGTAAAGGGTGTCAATGTGACAAAGGGATCAAGGTTGCAGGAAGGGCATCAAACCATAGGCGGCCACCATTGTCAAAGCTCATCTGAAGCCTCTAAAAAAATTAAATTAATGTTTTTTGAAAAAATAGAAACCCTAATACTATTGGTTTGTGCAACAAAATAAACTACCTCAATAGAGGATATGGTGTCCATTTTATGGCCAAAAACATTTTACTATGCATAAAGGCTAATAACTGCCTTCTAAAACAAAGAGGCCAAATTGTTCAAACTGGCCTTATTAAAATGCATGATATCTTGAGGGAAATGAATTCCCAATGGTAAAATTCATATGATGATATCAGGGATTTCAAGGAAATGCATACCCTAGGAAGAAGAATGCATGCATTGTGTCGATAATATGGTATGTTGACATGGTGAAATTACATGAAAACAAGGTATTGTGGAAAGTGCATGCCTTGTTTGGAAAAAATGCATGTCTCAAGATGAGAATGCATGTTGAGTACATGAAATTTCATGTTTACATAGTAAGGAGGAATATTTGCGCCTTATTAATGACAAATGCACACCTACACAATAAAAATTCATGCCCTTAACATGTTTTGCAACCCTATGAAATACATGCGCTAGAAAGAAAAATGCATGCCTTAGGATGAAAAATGCATGCCTTGTGTTAGTAATTATATTTTAAAATTATGAAATTACATTAAAACATGATATTGAGAAAAATGCATACCCTATATGGAAAAATGCATGCCTAAAGTTGAGAATGCATGGTGAGTACATGGGATTGCATGCTTACATAGTAAGGAGGAATAACCAAACCTTGTTAATGACACATGCATGAATTCATAAATAAATGCATGCATTGTTTTGGAAAATTACATGCCTCAAGTTGATAAGGCATGGTGAATACATGGGTTTGCATGTTTACATAGTAAGGAGTAATATCCACTCGTAAATGTAAAATGCATGCCTACACAATAAGAATGCACACCCTTAACATGTTTTGTGGCCCTATGAAGAAAAATGCATTCCTCTTGTTGGTAATTGTGTGTTGACATTATAAAATTACATGAAAACAAAGTATTGAGGAAAATGTGCACCCTATTTAGGAAAAATGCACACCTCAAGTTGAGAATGCATGATGAGTACATGGAATTTCATGTTCACATGGCAAGGAGAAATATCCACACCTTGTTAATGACAAATGCACACTTGCACAGTAAAAATGCACACACTTGACACATTATACAACCCTAGGAATAACAATACCTTCCTTGTGTTGATAATTCTATATTCGCATTATGAAATTACATGAAAAAAGGTAGTGAGGAAAATGCACGCTCTGTTTGGGACAAATGCACACCTCAAATTGAAAATTCATCGTGAGTACATGTGGTTGTATGTTTACATCATAAGGAGAAACATCCACACCTTTTTAATGACATATCCACATCTGCACAATAAAAATGCATGTCCTTGAGACATTTTATAGCCCTATGATGGCCTAGATACTAAATGGTTATTCCTTAGCCCATATGAATGGTTTTCATAGGAATATCAACGAAGATGGATGTTGATCCATTATGTATGATTGATGCTAGTATGACATATATGATAAAAAACTTGGAAAAATGTTCGATAAGTTGTTTGGAAACATACTTAGGTAGTTAAAATTGCATATTGAGTTGTTGCAATTTTGGGAATGACTTGATTGTGTTAATTTTTCTTAGGGCTATATTGTTCTTTGCTTTGATAATTGCATTTCATTATTTCCATATTAAATTCACCCTATAGCATCATAATATTATTCATATTTACATCATTATTCAATAACATGTGAAACTATATAGAAATAACAATAACATCATCAATGCAGCAGAACATAAAGGAAAAATATAAGAAAAACATTCACACATAGAGACACCAGGATTGGTCGGAGCCCAGGGAAAAACCCACTATGGGGAAAACCCTTTCAAATTCTTCTTCTTATAAGATTTTCATTGAATCATTAAGCAAAGAGAGAGTAAAATGATCCATATATTCAACCATAAACCTATCCAGCAAAAATGAACTAAAAAATATCCATGAGATGAACCCAACCATGCCAATAATAAAAACCCTAATTCAGGAGCCTGTAATCAACTGTCACTGTCTGCGGTCAACTATCAAACACTGCGATCAACTGGCGAAAACTTTGGTCAACTGAGAAATCAAACTTTAGATTCCAGTCACATGGAGGAAGAGACATGTGTGCGACTAAGAGCTTTCAGTTGCTACATTAAGCCTACAAGCTTGCCACTACTGTCGAAAATTACCTTTGACATGCTTGTGATTGTGACCCAAAACCTTAGAAACAAACGCGAGCTTCAGACCTGTAATCTTGGACCTGTGTCAACCAATATCCACAAACTTGCCTAAAAACTATGGGAGGCAATCCAAAGAAGATAATGGAAGAATTTCTCATGATGATATCAAATGAGTTTGAGTTCACTTGACTTTATAGCCTTCCAAGGGTGTCTAATTTGCTTTAGGGTCCACCTGATCAAATATGCACATGTGGGATTTTAATTCAAAAATACACTTTCCCTTGTCCAAATTGAGTGCTTAAATAGTCAAAATTGGCCCTCTCGAAAAGAGGAATCTAGTCCCATGGTTGGAATTTGTCACGAAGGTTCCAAATTAACACTCCCTCTCAGCCAAGGAGAAATTCCAACTGCATCATGTAATCATTGCAACTATCATGTCATCAATTCATATCCACTATCAACAATTTCATCATCAAATGTCATCACTTCTCATGTCTTCTCATCTCTTGGTTATTACTAATTATCTATTTATCATCCCTTCTCATATGTTGAAAATTATTGAATCTAAAAGAATAATAATTTGATATTAGAGGGGAGCCTAAGCTACCACCCTCTATTCATTGGGGAGACACTACTACCACCCGGAATCACTGCCAGTGGGGATCCCAATGCTACTTCCTGGAAAACATCAGTGGAAAGCCACTTCTACAATCCACATCAACATAGGAGAACCTAGCTCAATATAGAACAACACCACATAACACATATCAACCTAAAACCATGTCAAGGAGATTAGTATCAACCAGAAACTGAATATGGGATAAAATATTAACCCAAACTTCACATCGGGGAGTACATCTCAACCCAGAATCTCATGGGGGAGCTAAAAATATACAAATCCATATCAAGCAATAGGTGATATAGGGGAGCACATCTCAACCCATTTGATTTCCCACTGACCTTCCCAACAATGACCGTTAGGAGTCATGTGGTACAACACCTGCATCATAATAAAATTGGCTTGTACATCCCCACATACATTCTCAAACCGTTGGCTAGATCGGGAGCAGTATTCCCAAGAAGACTAGCTAGTGGGTATGATGCCAACTAGGGTATACTTTACAAATACCAAGATAGGGGAGCAACATCTCCAACCCTATAGGTAATAGATAGGGAGCAACATATACGACCCTATTTTCCATATATCCCTCAACCCCATGATCCCTCCATCTAAACTCCTCACCCTAGGAGCTAAGATAGGGGGGAAGAGTTGTCTCAGTGTTCTCAATAAGTTATGCTCTCTATAGAATAGAAATATATCATTGTGCTCATATTTGGTAATCATCATCTCTAAATAGCATCAGTATCCTCTTCATGCAGGTCATCAAATCAAATATCATATTAGAACAATATATATATATATATATATATATATATATATATATATATATATATATATATATATATATATATATATATATATATATATATATATATATATATCGAAAAAAAGGATACCATATTCATCCTCCCTCTCATGGAGGCAAAAACCACAAGCCCATTCTTGTCTCGTACAACAAAATCTACTGAATATATCTCGGTATTCTCTACCAATTGGATCCCACTCATTCTTGTCGCAATGTATCTCAGTCATATCCAGAACCTACTCAAACAACTATCTAAAGAGATTCTTCAACCTGACTCATAACTAGTCATGTCAGTCATCATCATACTCATCCTTGGGCATGATTAAAGCTATGGACTTATCATCCCAAAATATCACGGGTGATCTCATACTAAGGCAACACCTAGATGCATTCATCTTAACAATAACAACATCAATACATCCATGTGATCACATATCATAGGAAAAATATCTCAGACCAAAAATTGATCGTCCCATGAAAATATCTCGAAGGGTTCTTTGCAAAAAATCAGTGTGTATGAAGAGGATCAATCATGAATTTACTCAAGTTTATCTATGCAAGACAGATATATATGGACATGTGTTCACACGAAACATCAATGCTTCAGTCGACTATCGGTTTCCAAGTCAGGTTCAACAATATCTCTTCATAACTTCTTGAAATTCAATTGGAGTGTCCAAGGATTTTCATTTCCATTTTACTAAAACTCTTCAATAGATTTATGATATTGATTTTCTTTTCCAAACTTCAGAAAGTAATTCATCATGCCATGATTCATTATTTTGAGCTTTAGAAGCCAACTCCCTCTTAATTTAATTGTCATAGGTTCATTAACTTTCAAAAATAGACCATTAATATATAAAACCAAAATCAAAGGCATACCTTGGACCACTTTTGAAGTAGAGGTTTGGATCGACACCTTTTCCTGGCTTCACCAGATGACTGTCAATATAGGCATACCAGACTCGGGAAGCTTTATTCATATAACGCTTTCTACAAACAAAATATGTTCATCCTTACAAAAATCAATATTGTGTAATCAAAATCACCAAGTTAGCTTTATCAATCTTTAGACGCTAATATCAAAATCATAAATGTGTCTGCTAATATCCCCGTGACAAATTTTTCAGACCAAATGTCAGGTGGAGCTCACATCTAAATACCAAGTCATAAAAGGAATTATACAATCTAAGTTTATTAATCCATCCTTATGATCATAACATGAATATTTTTGCTAGTAAATATGAATGGATACATCAGGGACAAGTCATATAAGTTTTGCATATACCAAGAATGAGTGATACAAGTTTCATCCATTCATTGTGAGATTACTTCATACTGAATCACAGTTGTTTATACTTAAACTAATGAGCCAAATCCAATGAAGCCAATATAAAATCATTATTGAATACAAATATTAGTCTCTGAAAATCACTATTCCCACATAGAACTATCTTCAGGGGAAACCATTAGTTATCAAATAAAAATCCTAATTTTCTATCACAGTGAGTTCAATTAGTACATAACCCAAAACATATCAAGTCATCAAACTTCCTTATTAGCTTTCTTGAGGGACATTTGTTTGTATTGTAGCCGTAAAAATACCTAGTCACCTACATCAAAACTTCTTTCGTTAAGATGTTCATCAACCAGTTGTTTCATTCGATTTTGCGCCAAAGTGAGGTTATCCTTTAAGAGTTGGAGAACTTGTTGTTGATGCTTGATGTGATATTATACTACTTGAACCTTAGAATTTTCTCCTAATTATGATGTGATGGACAGTGGATGATATCCATAAAGTGCCATAAATGGGGTCATTTTTGTTGTAGTATGGAAGGAAGTGTTATACCACCATTCAGCCACAGGTAACCACTTGACCCATTGTGCATGTTTCTTAGATACAAAGTAACGAAGATATCCTTCCAAACATTTGTTCACTATCTCAGTTTTCCCATCATATTGAGGATGATAATATGAGCTATGAGCTAATTGAGTACCCAAACAAGAAAATAATTCCGTCCAAAAAGTTCTAGTGAATATGGTATCTCTTTCACTTACAATAATATTTGGGTTTCCATGTATCTTTTGAATTGTTTCCATAAATTCAGTTGTAATTGTACTGGATTTAAATGAATGAGATAATGCAAAAAGTGTGCATACTTGGTAAGTCTATCAACTACCACCATGATGACACTCTTTCCTTCGGACTTGGATAAATATGTGATAAAATCCATTGAAACCTCGTCCCAACGTTGACTTGGAATGGATAAGGGCTGTAACAAACCCATGCTCTTCATTGCCTCAACTTTATTTTGTTGGAAAACCAAACATTCCACCACAAACTTTTGAATATCAGATTTAAGGTCATCCTAATAAAATTCCTTCTTAACCTTGTGGTAAGTTTTTAAAAATCCTGAGTGACCTCCTAAGGGATAGGTGTGCAATTCCGGAAGAATATTTTGTCTGAGTTAGAAATTCTTACAAAGGTATAAGCGATCTTTGTACCATAATGAATAATTTTTCCAGCTAAATGTATCAGATGTACTGGGATCTTGTTGCAACTTTTCAATGCGTGCCCACACTTCTTCATCATTCTTCCATTCATCCCTTGCTTCGGTTATCCAATCAAGTTGGATAATAGAAATGACACAAATCAATGCATCCATATCCTCATACTTTCTTGAGAGTGCATATGCACCAACATTTTTCTCCCCTTTTTTGTATATGATTTCAAAGTCAAAACCCAACATCTTTATGACCCATTTTTACTATTCTTCTGAAGATAATCTTTGTTCTAAAAATTATTTAAGACTATCATGATCCATTTTTACCTTGAAGTGTCTTCCCATTATGTACGGTCACCATTGCTTAAGTGCATGTAGTATTTACAACATTTCCTTTGATTGGGTGACTTTCAAAAGCAATGGGTCTTCCATCTTGCATTAAAACAACACCAATTCCATTTCCTGAGGCATCACATTCCAAGATAAAGGTTTTTGTGAAGTCTGTTGATCCAGGTGGATATTGGTGGCCACCCACATATTCCACCTAGACAGTTTCATCAGTTTTCTTATTTACTATTTTTAGCAATTTTCAGGTCCTGAACTTTCGAAGCAATTTTGACCCCTTAAACAATTTGTTTTTTAGGTATGCTGCAGTCCCATAGTTAGGGGTAGGGGATCATGGAAAAACATATAGTCCTCGGAGAGATCTTTCCAACGAGGTATCATACACGCCAAATAGAGATAATATGATCAAGTTACGACCCAGGGAAGTTGGCTGCCCAATTAACCCCAACGGGGTCCATAACATCTTGGTGTTACATCTCCTCGGGTTAAGGTTTTGGTTGTTTAGGGTTTTTTATTATTTTTCAACAATAAAAATGCCCTTGAGTCTCATTGTAACACAACTCAGAGACATGTAGCCGCCACATCTCTTCTCAGAGATAATCTACCATCGTCAGAGCTAGTTCCTTTCAATTTTGTCTGTAAGCATTTTCAATATTTCATATTAATGAAATGAAATATTATTTTTGTTGAATCTCTGTATTTTTTATTATATTTGTATTCTGTTTCATTCCTTATTAAATTCAGATCATTTTTCGTAGCTAATACCGATGCTTGGCACATTCCTCTTAAAGATGTCCAAAGGCCTTAGTTGCTTCTAGAATCCACGAAAATGCATCTTTCTTCAGTAATGTTGTTAGAGGTGTTGTTATTCTCCCATAATTCTTAACAAAATTTCAATAATACCCTTTCAACTCGAAAAATCCTTGCAAATTCTTTATGGTTGTGTGGATTTTCCATTCCTTAATGGATTTAATTTTGGTAGGGTCTACCTTAACACACTCATGAGATACAATATGACCCAGATATTCCACCTCATGTACTCCAAAGAAACATTTGGATGTTTTTGCATATAGTTATTTCTCCTCCAATAGTTTGAGCACCGTATTGACATGTTGAACATGATCCTTCCAAGACTTGTTGTATATTAGTATATCATCAAAAAATACAAACACAAATTTTCTAAGGAAGGGTTTGAAAATGGAATTCATCAAACCTTGAAATGTAGAAGGTGCATTGGTAAAGCCAAAAGGCATGACCAAAAATTCATAATGACCCTCTTGGGTTCTAAATTTTGTTTTCAGAATGTCTTCAATATTCATTCTTATTTGATGATATCCTGAACGAAGATCCAACTTGGTGTAGTAAATTGTTCTATGTAAATTATCCAATAATTCATCAATGACTCGAATGGGAAATTTATATTTAAGAGTGAGCTTGTTGAGCTCCCTATAATCTGGAAACATGCACCATGATCCATCCTTCTTGTGAACCAATACTATTGGATCAGAGGAACTTTGACTAGGTTGAATTATATTAGCCTCTAACATTTTTGCAACCATACGTTTAATCCCACTCTTTTGGGCATAAAGATATATGTAAGGCCTGATGTTTGGAGGAACACTTTCTGGAATAAAATGAATTGCATGATCATGATCACAAATAGGTGGGAGGCTTTTGGGAGCCTCAAACACCTTTGAATGATTGTCCAAGAATTTTTGGATATCTGGAGAAATAGATGATTTCGATGTTTGAACCTCTAGTGAGCATAATTGTGCAATTACACCTCGTTTTTCTTTCTTCAGAAGCTTTGTCATGACATTAGAGTTGATTATATTTCCTGGTTTCCCTGTGATACCTCGTAATTAAACTTTCTTTCCTTCCCAAAAAAAATTCAAGAAAAGTTCTTGAAAATTAAAACCTATCATCCCCAAATATTGTAACCATTGGACTCCTAGTACAACATCAACACCACCCATTGGAATGGAAAGCATTGGACTATTAAATACATATTCTCCCATGGTTAGCTTGATATTATGGCACTTTCCAGAGTAATTTATAGTTCCTCCATTTGAAACCATCACTTGACACTCTAGTGTTGGATATATGATGCAATTCAATTCCTTGGCTATCTTACAATGAATCAAATTATAGGTACTACCTGAATCAATCAACGTTATTACCTTTTTCTTATTTATATATCCTTCTATCTCAAGAGTTTAAGGAGGGTAATTCTTTCCAATGCATTACAAGATATGGTCGGATTCATTTTTTCTTTCTTCGAGGTTGCTTCCTAGTGTATATCCTCTTCTTTTAATGTTTCCTGTTCATTTTCTTCCTCCTCTTCACAATCTATGTAAAATAATTTCTTCGCAACGCATTGATTACCTTTAGTGTATTTTCTTTTACAACTATAACAAAGCCCTTTTTCTCTTTTTTCCTTCAATTGTTGTGGAAGGCTAGGAGAAACAAAACTTCCATATTTATAGTTGTGAGTGGTAGGCTTCCTTGTTGCCATAATTTTTCTTTCAACTTTTCTTGCCACCTTGAATGACTTCTCCAATGAATCAGGTTCCCAAAGGCGAACCTCATGTTGGATGTTATCATTTAAATTCCCTATGAAGACTTCAATCCTATGCTCCTCTAGAATATATGTGACCCTGATATTAAATTTTTGGAAGTCCTCAATGTGCTATGCCATTGAACCCTTTTGTTTGAGATTTATCAATTGGATAAAGAAGGTGTTTCTCTTTGTATACTAATTATGTGCTATCATTTCCTCTATGAAAAGTGACCAAGCGACAAGTGTTTTACAAGGAATAATACATTGATACCATACAAATTGAGTGGGTTCTAAATAAAGAGTTGCAATGTGTACCTTTTGTGAATGTTTCACATCATGGAGATCGAAATATTGCTCCATTTGTAGTATCCATGTTACCGGATCCTTACCATTAAACTTCCTCATATCGATCTTTGGAATGTGGTGGTTCTTAAAACCAACATTGGATTTTATAAAATCACAATTCATATCCCTTTTTTCCTCATCATGATTTTCATGGATTACCTTGTCACCACCGAGAAGCCTTTCTTGCAACAACTTTGTCAAACCTTCCATGTCTTCTTTCAAACCAGCTATCTTAGCTTCTATTTATGCTTTTAAACCATCCATGTCACCTTTTAGTTCATCTTTATGAGAGCAAAATTTTTTGCACTTGGTCTCGTAATTTTGATATATCATGTTGCAATTCTTCCTCTTCATGCATCATAGTAGAGATTTCTGAGGGCTTAATGGGTGTGGAATTATTTTTTTGGGGAGGAATTTTAGAACTCAATATATATATATATATATATATATATATATATATATATATATATATATAGATATATATATATAGTTCAATATTCCCTTGGAATCATTTCAAACTGATTTTTCAAACATAAGTTATGCAATTTAAAAAAAATACACACCTTTTTTCTTGTTTTGTAGGAGCTCAATTTTGAATCTATTGTATCTCTGTAATTTTGGATCTCCAAGGTCTTAAATTTTGTCCTATGGTATCCCTCTGAGTCTTCCTTCCAACCCCACAAATCATACCAAGATTGGAGCCTTCAAGAAAGAGTTATGTGTGATCTCCCACAATGACATGATTATAGACTAGTTCAGTAGAGTGAACTTGTATGAAGTGCCACATATCACTGTTTCGACCTTCGACCCTGAAATTGCTACACGAAATGCTACAGTCCGTGAAATTTTAGGAACATTTTATAGAATTCAAATCTGATTCCTGAAACAAAAGTTATGAATATTTTCCTGAGGTCACCTATTTGAGATTGAATTTTGGAGCATGAAAAAACCCTAACTTCCTTGGATAATATCTCCAAAAATATAGCGAACCAAGATCTAAATTTTTTACATAAATTTCATCACAATTTCGGCTCCATGTGGTAAAAAATTCAACATCTAGAGCCACATAGAAAAAATGTTACAATGAAAATTCTAGTATCACCTATTTGAAGAAGCGAAACCCTAGAATCCCAAGCTCTGATACCAAATGTTATGCAACCAAATCACAAAACAATAGAAATAGTAGATCAACAACTTAGAAAATATCATTTTCGAGGGGGAAACCTCCTTTACATTACAAAACCTCCTTTCTATATACAGGAGTCTAAAGGCTCACAATATAATCAGAGCCAACATAACAATAATAGTGTAAGGGAACAACAATAAAAATAGTGGGCTTCTATGGGGCACAACAATAACAATATGGGGACTACATGGGCACAAAAATAACAATAAGGGGGCTACAATAAGGTAATACATTGGTATTATAGGGACCTAACACTTGTCCAAATTGAGTTCTTCAATAGTCAAAATTGATCCTCTCAAAAAGAGGAATCTAGTCCCATGGTTGGAATTTATCACTAAGGTGCCAAATTAACAGCTTGAACCCAAAATAAAGGTAATATGGATATTCTAAGTTTTTTATTTCTAAACCTTTGTTATTTTTTTTTTCAAATATACCTTTAGGTCACAATGTTGATCAACAACAAGGCTTGAGTCCATTACAATAATATTCTCATTTTGAGCTCAAACATGTCATATGCAAGAATTGAACCCAAGTGGGGAGGATAACAACATTCCTCCCTATTACCCGAGCTACACCTAATTGGAACATACATGCAATCATTATTGACACTAATTTTCAAATTCAAATTAAAACCCTTGATATTCCAATTGTTTACAAAACTTTACCAAGGATGTAAAATTTTCATTAATTCTCAAAAATTCTATGTCTATAGTTCAAAAGGGCTACAAATCTACTCGAAGAGCCTATAAAATTCCATACCAAGTTTTGTAAATGTGTTATTTTTAATAAGTTTTATCTTATCTCTATATATTAATATACTTTTCAATAAAAGGTGCTTTATAGAAAAATATTGGAAATCTATTTAGGAAAAAAAAACATTTTCTTGGAAAGGGTTTCCTTAACGTGCATTCCATAGCATCAAAATGTATTCCCCAACACCAGCTTCCATTCCTTTGTATGCATTCAATAACCTCTTATCCATTATTTCATGTTTGAACACAAACAACCATGGCCACAATAGACACACCCTCTACCATGGTCATAATAGTTGAAACAACGGGTTCCAAGGAAGAAGAGTTCATTGTCAAAAAATTCAAAGAGTGTGTTGATGCATGGAGAGATACAAAAAACTATCCAACAAGTATGCTATATACCCTAAGAAGAGAATAAATTTATGAATTTATCTTTGAATAGTTTAATTTCCAAAATGAGGAGATAGATGATTTCATAGCTAATTATGACGATACAAAGATCCAATTAAATGTATTTGGGCAGAGGTTTTACCAGACCTTGATTTGGTTGAAATAGAAACAAACATTCCATACAAAGGAGGAGTAACATTTGACTCCAAAAAGAAACTCAAGAACAAAATGTTGAAATGACTAGTAAAATTTATAGCCAAAAGGTGCTTGTTCTTAGGTTCAGTGTAAAAATACATGATGTTTCCTATTGATTGTACAAATATTTAATTCAAATTATCCCTAATACATTTATGAATCATCATAAGAATTATTTTTCTATGACTGCATGAAACTAGTTATTCATTGGGTTGAAGACAGGTCCATAGATGTCCCTCGTATATTGGCCAAAAAATTACATTATGCCTTACAATAAAGTAAAGAAGAAGATTAAGTTTAGTTTCTGAGGCACACTACAAAAAATATTGAATTATATCAATTTAGAGTTCAAACAAGATTGAATAAATCATCCATTAAAAATAAAATAAAATAAAACCATTCAAGAAGTACCGAAACAAACTCAAAATGATGGTGTAAAATTTTCTGGTGATATTGCAGTTAACAAGGATTGAGTGACTATTGTCGGGGTTTTAACAAACCTACATATATGTATGGATAAAGTTGAGTAGGGAGCTTATATTTACAATTATATGGAAAGAGGTAATTATAATATGAAAATAAGAATTCCTCAAACATATGGAATTTCAGTATAATGTCCCTATTACGACAACTGATTTGACATCTCCAAGTTCAAATATGCACAATCCAACATATATTTTTTATGGCAGAATTGTGTTCTCATTATTTGATACAATTATATAGTACAAATAGTTTAAATGGACAATTATTTCTCTATACATAGTCCGAAGGAAAAGTGCCAACTAAAAAACATGGATATTTTAGAATGCATGAAGCAGATTGTAGTGTTGCAATCAACAATTGTGAAGTAAGCAATTGACTCAACCAAAACCATAAACAAAAATGATCATATAATTAATGTATTAAACATTAAGTTGTCTAAAATTTTAGAAGATTATATGAGTGAAAATGATAATATCAAGGAAAAGTTGAAAGCATTAGAATTCTTCAAGAGGAATTGAGAAGAAGATTGAAGGTTTTTTCATATACCTCTATTGCAACCTAAAACTAGTCCTTTCAATGAATTAAATAACAAGTTGAAGAAGAAAGATGAAATAATTGAAAATTTAAAGGTTGAATTTGAAAATGAATTGAAATGGGTGCAAGAGAAACATAAATTATAGGTAGCAAAATATAGTGAAACATTGGCCAAATTGAATCAGGCCAGTTGAAAAAGAGATATTTGGAATGTGCCAAGGTAGCACAAAGAATTAAAAAACTTGAAGAGGCTGAAAATAATGGCATATAAAATTATATCAAGGTAATAAGGGTGAGAATAAAGGTAAAATCCAGGGAAATCTAGCAAAACAAATGCCTTCAAATGACTTGGAGAAGGCCCTGCAAACATGAGAGAAGAGATTATAGGAATCCATCACATCCATTAATGTTCTAGTTGATCCCCATTATGCCTCATCATCAATGGTTGAATCATTTAAGGAAAAACTAGTGATAAAGAGGAAAATATTAAAAATCTCAAAAAGGAACTCATGCATAATTGAAAAGAGCGACATTTGAGGTTCGACGTGGAGATACAAAACTTGAAATCCCAAATTATTGAGAGGCCAATAATTGATTCAATACCAATTTTGTCTACTAAAAAGGAGAAATTTGAGGGAACAACATCTTGAGAATGAATTACAAAAATTTGGGGTCAATTTGTTGAATTTAAATCCTAACTGAAATATAAAAACAGGAATACGTTGAAAACAATGAAAAGAACAGAAGGAGAAATACAAGAACAATGTTGAAATGTTGAAAAATCTAGTAGAAGATAAAGGAAATTTGCAGTACTTATTGAAAAAATATGCAAAGAAAATTCAAGAACCAGAGAAACAATCAAAACATGTGCCTGTTGTATTTCCTGAACAATCAAAAGCCTCTACAAAAGGAAAGAGAGACTCTATTGAATTATCTTCATCTCAAGAGGAGGGCTTGCATAAAACTCCCTAGTAGACTAGAGTTACAAAATATATAATGTCTATTTAAATACATTTTAAATATGTAATATATGTCAATATTTGCGTACTTAATTAACAATATATTTATTTTATGCAGTTAATGAATTTAAGGTGATTCATAGTGTTCATTTTATTTTCAATTAATGTACATTTTATTAATAGAAAATTGATTCGAGCCGAGTGATAGTTATCATTTTATTTGGTCTTATTGTATATATGTGACTATTAATTAATAATTTTTCCTCTGAAATAATCATATTTTTATTACTAAAAAAAAAATACATTTTAAAATGCATGCCAACTAATAAAATAACTCACTATTGCTTGAAATTGAAATGTGATGAAGCATTGAAATATATATTGATATATGCTTATAAACATGTATGAATGTATATAGTTACATATCAAAGTTTGCAATACTTTAAAACTTATTTGAGAGTTCATATACAACAACAGTCCACACCCATAATATTTCACTTATGGAATCACTAATCTATCATCTATCACTGTAAATCATTTCATAGTTATATGTGTAATAATACATATTAATTCATGCATGTAATACCAAAACAAATGTATATTTCATCCTTCACCAAATTTTGGGCACATAAAGACATACATATAGCCAGTGGGTTATCTAAATTATATAGGCCTATAGGTTACGAAAAAATTGTAGGTTGAACTATATATACAACCTTTATGATATACATTTTTGTAGGATTTACAATTTGAGCTTGTTTTCACAACAACGTACACCTTTTACAAGTCATATTCATACTTAACAGATGAAAATTGACTATTGTATTTTATAGTTTGGAAACCTACAATATTTATCAAGTTACAAGACTGTGTATATTTTGTAAATCCTAAAGAGTGTTCATTAAGTTTATTTGTGCCCATAATTTAGTAAATGCTTGAAATATACATTGGCTTGTGATTATAAACACGCATGAGTGTGTATATTTACCTACAAAATCTTGTGTACTTGACTTCATATACTAAGTGTATGCAATATTTGGAAATGGCATTGCTTGAAAACAAAATTCAAGGTATTATGACCATGTTTGGTTTCAATTGTTAATTCTTAATGAAAATTATTGTAAAACGTTGTCCAACCTATTTATTATGAAAAAAATATAAATTTGTTTCTACACAGTAACTAAACTAGCATACTTGTACACATGAGCATTATAGAAAACAAAAGACTACAATTATCATTGTATTCATATTTAATGAAGGATGTGTTATCACTTCACCAGATTCCCAAGGTTGAGGAAGGAATCCCAATAGAGGTAACCAAAAACCAAGCTTTTGACTTGATAGCTAGCCCTATCAAGCGAGAGAGGGCTCTCTCCAAAAGGATCACAGTCAGGAGGGCTAGAGAAATTAGGGTTTTAGGCTAGATAATGAGTGCAAGGGGTTGTTTTGATTTGGTTTTGGTTGGGTAAATCAACGGATAATGAAATTAGGTCAAGGAAAACTAGGTCAGGGCTATAGAGTTAGGGTTACAGGGATGAATGGGGAAAGGTAGGTATAATGTCAATCACTTGAGAAAAATGGTTATGAAATGATTTAGAAAATGTAAGGAGGCTGAGGGAAGCATAAGAGATGCATTTATCTTAGACAGAAGATATGAAACAAAATATGATCAGTTACCCAAAATAGAGCATGGCTAGCATGTATTCTGAATTTCACACTTATAAAATATCATAATCATATACATGAAAAGGAAATGAACAATGCATTCAAACATATGTCATTGAAGAAGAAACAATGAAATACATTTAATACCACAGGTATCCCATAAATATAGTTGCAACTCCTCTTGTATTAATGGCCAAAACTGAATACAAAGTCTCCTTGATCAAGTAGCAAAAATGAAACTGATTCCAACTTCCCACCTTTGATTCTTGTGAAAAACTAACCTAAATAGACATGAAAACCACTTCCACTCATCCTTGGGGTCAAATCTATGAGATGAGGGATATATTACATGAACTAATAGCTAGAGTATAGGATGACAAAAGTGACTCATTCCTATCTCAAGTGAATTGATTCATTACACCTCATATGCTTAATTTACCTAATGTATTTACCATATTAAATAATAATAACATGATAATTACATTAATATTCATCATTTACATAGGTAAATTCATCATTTCCCAATGTAAAAGTCAAAACTTGAGTGAAACTCAGAAAATTTCTGAGGACTGCAAAAACACATTTTCCTTGTAAAACGCGCATTGTCTAGGCAGAAATAATGACCTTTGTTCAAGGCTGAATTTGAGTGTCATACCAATGTCAAAATATACTCCATGATGGCTACTTGGAAATTATTTTGAGTCTAATTTCCCTAACTACCTCTAGTTTTCAAAATGGTGCCCATTTGCCCTATCAAAAACTACTTCTCCCAAGACTAGTAAACGCGCAGCGACCAAGGTGCAGAAATGCAGAGAGCTATTGCAGGAAAATTTTGGAGGCCTTAATCAACTACAAATTGAGCTCATGATAATTGGAAACATTATTCTGTATACTTTCCAAATCTACCTTTATTTTTATGATTTGAGTTGATTTTCCTTGTCAAAATTTGATCTTCCCAAAACTGGTCAAAAAGTGTTGAATGAGGGTGTAGAAATGTAGAGTGACGTTGCAGGCAACGTTTGGAGGCCTTCCTCAACTCCAAATTGAGCTCATAATAGCTCATTGAAAACATATATTTGTCTAGTTATCATTTGACTCATCAAGAAATTCATTTGGACATTCCAGCTAGGAGAAACCTTTTCCCTAGGTCACTCCAAAAGTGTAGCAACTCTCCTGTGGCACCTATATTGTTGAAATTTCTCCAAAACCATGAAATATGTGTAAAAAATAAAGGAGGGTTTTCTTCCTTGACCTATTATGGACAGAAAAATCTCTCACTCTTGTCAAATTCATCTTTTTTTGGTCAGAAACACAGTTACAAGAAAAATTGGCCCTATAAGTGGCAAATGACTTGACCCTTGGAATGATTTCGTAAAAGATGATGGAGACATGATATTATGAGTTGGAATGGCCTAATACTTACTGATATGACCTAACTTATGGATCCTCTGCTCAGATTTCTCGTTTCCATAGCAAACCCTAACTCAGTGGGAGAGGAAATTAGGGTTTAGTGCTTGTGAACAATGATGACTTGGGCACCTTTGGGAAAAGAAAACTCCCTTTGACATTTGATCAATTGATGAACTAAAAACTCTTTCACTTTGACATTTTATGTGTTGGCATGTGGAACTCTGAGTTGGCAGCCTTTGGGAGATTGAATATTTATTACATTTGAATTGACATAAAATTACATGAATAAATAAAAATTACATCCTGGAATGAAACTCACACTTGAAATCAAATTAAAACTTTGGAAACTATCTTGGAGGTCATCTTTACATGGTAAAGAGACATTATTGGGATCACTCTCATACTTTGTTTACCTTATGCAAATGAAATGGTGCATTTTTGGACCTTGAACAATGAAACCTAATGACCTAATGGGACCTTCAATGACCTGACTTCCATGGTTGACTTTAACTGATACAAGACATGGTATAATGAGATTTTCATAGGTGTTATTATGCTCAAGAAGACATGAAGGTGAGTCAGAAAATGTCATTTTCTGAGGGAGAGTGAAGTTTTATTTAGTAGGACTAGCATCAGTGAAACAATTTTTAGCATGACCTAATGGAATGATATAAAAAATTCAGAGTGAGACACCTAAAATGATAATGAAATGAGTGATTTTGATCACTAATGGAAAAATGCATATTCTGACACTAACAGGATGTACCACAACCTTCAATAAGTTTCAATAAGTTAAACCAATAAAACAAAACATGGTAAACATACCTTGAATCTAGGTTACAAGAAGTGTAACTATGTCATATACCTAAGTATGTTTCAAACAACTTGTCATGCTTGGTGTTATCCATGATAACCATTAGGGTTGTTCTTAAGTTAATTAGGTTTACTCAATTAGATTTGAATAAGGTATTTGAAATTCAAATTTTAAAAAATGCACATGCGAGGGATATTGAAGGTCATCTTACATGTGATAGGGGTCATGTCAAAGGAAAATATTAAAAAATATTTTAGAATAAATTATTTTTATGATGATTAATCATAGGTTATATGGTTAATTATCTAATCACTCATAAAGTGGCATTATGTAATATAGTGTGCATCAAATATAATGTGCGCAGGTTTAAAGGGCTAAGATCAGGCGCGTTCAGATCAACGACCCACTTCTAAACTCGTGCCCCCCAGCGTTGCCGAAAGATATCTGTCGGGGAGGGGGGAGGGGCAAAGTCATTTCACCAAAACCATTTCCGCCTACATGTCGCCATCCCATTCAAACCGCACCCACCCCCCCGGCCCCCCTTTTGCTAGGCTTCAAAACCGCTCTTTGACTATTTGACTTACTTCCATCATCTTGTCATCACTCACATGTCATTTCACCTTCTAATGATAAACTTCCATGTGTCTTTTTATTACCCATTACCATTTTTTGTTAGTATATCCATTAACCATAATGCTTTCATAATAAATCATCTTATCTTGTTTAAAACTTCACTGTTCACTGTCAAACAAATATTTTATGCATTCTATCTGCTCACACTGTTTCCTAATTATCAAAAACTCTAACAAAGCACAGAAGCAGAACCCACCACTATTCAACTCCAAATCTATGAACTGGGTTAAATAATTAAAATTTGTGGAGAATGAAAGGAGTGAATGCACAATCCTGGTGTCAATTCTCAAATTATTGGTCAGAAATGTATTTTTGTGGTAATTAGATCGAGAATTTTAAAGCCAGAGATTGGGAATTAAAATACAGATGACAGTTAAAAGGTCAACACTAGCAGCAAAATATTCAAGGAAAAATATCATTATTTGGGTTATTTCTAAATCCATAAAAGCAAAGCATCTCGAGTTGACCATTTGTAATTGTGCAGCTCAGTAATCTACTTCAAATGGTAGAAATGGCTAAAATAGATCATCATGATGCCACCTCATAGAAATGGATAGCTCATCATCAAATCAGTTTTATGAAGACCTTAAATCCAATGTATCAGTTGGCCACCTCAACATGGCAGTTTGATTCAATAAGGATGACAAACATGGGTTGTTATACATTTTGTTTAAGTAATTAATGGTCATAGAGTCATTTTTTATTACCAACTCTACTAAAACATAGAATATCCCTATTATTCCTCAAAGTGATGTAATCCTAGTTGAATTAGATATCTAGGTCAATTATCGAAGTATATCTAGGAAGCATAACTTTGTAACAGAGATCTCACTCTATAAATGAGGGGTTTTATTGAATTTGTAGGAGGTTGGTAGATGAAGGTAGATGAGAGGACTATTATGTAATTTTTTTTTCAACAAGCTAATATACAGTTGCAGAAGTGTTTTTTAGACCTGAGATTTATTTTAAGCTTATGTGTCTGTGTTTTTTCCATTTCTGATATTATCATCAGCTTCATATTCTCATGATTACTTGGAATTCATAGTATTATGCTCCAACTTCCTTCATGTGTTATGTGTATGTTGTAAAAATTTGTCTTTTAGCTTAATTTCCTCAGCTTCCATGAACTTCATTTGCGTGTGATTGAAGTCCCATTAGCTGACTACATGCCAAATGGTAGCCTTTCATACATCTTCCACCTGCAAAATCACTTAAAACACAAATAGTATAGAGTTAGCCATCTGCAAATTGATTTCATCTTGAATATTCATTTGTTTTCTTTGTGAGAGGCCTCTCTAACTGGAAGGGCTAAATTTGAATCCAAAGTGGTTTGAAATAGATACATTAGGTTGACCATTGAACAACCCAATTGGTCCCATCCTAGTGATAAAATTTTGGTGCGTCTTTCGAGAGCTGAAAAGCTCCATTTCCCATATTTTCTTTGAGTCTCTTCATGCTGATTCCTAAGGTTAATAGGAAATCAAAGTTTTATTTTGAAGCCTGTGATATTACCCTGGCGATTCCAATCTCAAAAGATACAGAAAATCAAAGCTTCATGGTGACTCCACTGCTTGAAGATCAGTACCTTGAAGAAGTTCCAAGATGAGTTCTGTTGCAAGAATAAATCCCAAGTATGCTTCTATGGATTGGTCTCACATCTATTGTTTTACAAATACTATGCCTTATGTTGATTGGTCAACCCATCTTCCAATGTTCAAAGATGAAAAGAAATATGATGTTGGTCTTCATTTGGTTATATTCCATATACATGTATGTATACCGAGCGTTGTGTTTCCTGAGGATTGTCTCATGAATATGTTTAGGCCTACCCTAGAAGACAAAGCTAGAGTATTGTATGAAGGGCTAAAATCAGGAAGCTTGCGTTGTCTTAAAGATTTCCATAAAATATTTTTTGAACATTATGGGAAGTCTCATCCTTCATCGCCATTGTTTCAAGACTGTTGCAATCTTTGGAAAGGTTTCATTCAATATATTAAAAGTATCAATGATGATGTAGAATGTATGGATGATGCAGAAATATTAGAGGCACTTTATGAATTTTCTTCAAAAGCTAGTTTTCATGATGATCAAGAAATTTTCCAACAAGAAGATGTCTCTTCTTTAGTTGAAGATGAATTGGATTAACAATTTGAAAATCCAGTCATATTACATGAAATTTATGAGGATGTGCAACCTTGTCAATCTATACGCAGTCAAAGGTATGAGCTAAATCATTAAAATTGTTTTTCAGCCCATTCCTTTTCTAAGATTTTATGTCCAGAAGAAACTCCTCAAGATCAGGTTGTTGAAAATACATGCATGGAAATTCTAAACAATGAGGTAACATGTGATGAAAGTTCACTTTTAGATAATCCCCGAGCATATGAAAAAATTTCCGAGCATATTGAGAAAAATGAGTTGAATGTTGAGCAACATGAAAATGGGCAGGAGAAAGGAGGAGTTTATGTGAAACATGTTTCCTTTCATCATGAGGAGGAGGTTGATTCCTTAAGTATGCTTAAATACCGTCATAAGGAAGCACTTATAGAAAACAATTAACAACTTTTTGATCCAAAACTTGTTGTCACAAAATGTCCTGTTAAATATTTAAATGATAAAAAATTTATGTTTTTGCATGATGATATACATGAAGTTCTCATTGTAATGCATGAAAAGTCATTTTTAAACATCCATGTAGCACATGATGTGGTTTCTCCCATTGAATATTTTCATGAACATTCATTCCTATCTTAAGAATGATTTTGAAAATGAGGGCATAAAACAGAGACAACATGCAGTTATGAATGAAGATTATCCTTTGGATCATCAAGATAGGATACTTTTCAGTGTTTTCAAGGATCCTTTTGTTGATTTGTTGCTTTCAACAAAAGAGGATATTTTTCATATTTATCACGATCCTTTGGTAAGCCTATTTCAGTCATAAGTGAAGGTGGAGTTTCTTTCATTTATAAATTCAGGTTATGGATTCAATTTTCATTATGAGTTTCCAATAGATTATCCACTTCTAATTTTTTTCAAGCACAATCAAGAAGCCCAGATATTGGATCAACTCTTTGACTCGTTATATTGGAGGTTTCATATTTCTTGAGTTAAGTAGGCAGATTTTTCAGTTGTTAGAGTACGATTGATATCTACATAAATAATCTTGATGGGAAAGCATCTCTTTCAACATTTAGTTTGAAGGTTTTAGTTGCAAGTTTTTGTTCGTACAATGCTTTTGCTTCACGAGCATGTCAAGGGTTAGATGTAGGTTGAAGAATATGAAAATTGGTTGGGAACTGCCCAATGAATAAGGCATTGGAGGTGTTGGTTCTTTGTTGCACCACAGGGGTGCAGTATCCCCATTGGAGCCACTTTTATCCATGATAACCATTAGGGTTGTTCTTAAGTTAATTAGGTTGAGTCAATTAGATTTGAATAAGGTCTTTGAAATTCAAATTTTAAAAAATGCACATGCGAGGGGTATTAAAGGTCATTTTACATGTGATAGGGGTCATGTCAAAGGAAAATCTAAATAATATTTTAGAATAAAGTATTTTTATGATTATTAATCATAAGTTATATGGTTAATTATCTAATAACTCATAAAGTGGAATTATGTAATATAGTGTGCATCAAATAAAATGTCTGTAGGTTTAAAGGGTTAAGATCGGGCGCGTTCCCCCGGATGTGGGTGCCTTGCTATAAGATTTCGAGCCACTTGGGTTCCATGTGGCAGGGCACCTGTCAGCCCCATGCGCCCGCACATGGTCGCCCGCCCACTGATAAATGTAGGAGCATGCCGACCATAACTACATTCTTCGCCAGCTTTTTCGAGAGGTCCTTCTGTTGCAGAGCATTAACAATTCTTTGTCCTGCTACAATGTCTATTAATTCGGCCCGCCATGCTCCTCAGGCCTCCAATCGGCTCTCCATCTAGCTCTCGATATTTTCCTCCTGCATTTCCTTTCAACCTTCAGCTCTTGGTCCTGCTTAGTCTGGTGCAGCTATCCCTCGACGAATTTTGGTGGTGGGAGCTCCTCTCCTACTCAGAAGAGCATCCCCTCCTTGTCTTGCACCTCTTCTCCCTCACCCGTCATGCCAAAGCGCCACAGAATGCGATGTCAACGTGCTGGTGGGCATGGTCTCCCCTCTAGAACTCCTCTGTTGATGGCTATGGGTAGGGAATTGAACCTCTCTATGGGTTGGGAAGAGCCGAGCAGGCTCAACCCTGTCAACCTCTTGGCTCAATTGTCCCTTCACCTCCCTGTTTCCCCGCCTGAGTCCTCTGGAATTCATCCCAAGAAACTCCCACGTAAGTCCACTCTTCAGTCTGAGCCGGTGTTCATTCCACGCAAGATGAAAGCCTTGCCTATGCAGAGTGCTTCCAGTAGTAGCCATTACATTAGCAGTGGCTCGGGTTCTAGCGGTGGTTGAGCGTTTAGTAGCGACGAGGATGGCAAGGATGAAGACACCAGTGCACTTGCAGCCACCTCTAACCAGCCAGATGCCCAGGTTTTACCTTTGCTTCCAACTTCTTCCCATGCGCCGAGCAAGGAGGATGATGAGTCTTTTTATGTTTGCAGGATTGTGGAAGAAGATCCCAACCCTCCCAAGAAGAATGAAGGTCTACCTTAATTCCAATTTATAGGTGCTCTTCTCTCACTCCAGTTATCTCATGGCATTCTCTAGTTTAAATTTGTTTTGGAACCTTTCTATGCTATGTTTCAATTTCAGTTTCAAAATTGTTTATGCTAGTTTCCCATCTTGGGCAGCTCTTAATTTGTGCTACTTGTGGACTGGTTTCCCCATCTGAGGCAGTCCTTATTTTGTTATCAAACTCTTGACACTTCCCTCTGGAATTGAATTGCCAAATCTAGAGGACGAGCTTTGTAATGTTTTGCCATGTATAATATAATAGAAGTAGACTAAATTAGAAAAAACAAGATCAGGCGCGTTCAGGTCAATGACCCACATCTAAACTAGCACCCCCATTATTTCCGAAAGATATCCGCCGTGGGGGGGGGGGGTTGGTCCAGTTTAAGCCGTTTAATCAAAACCACTGCCGCCTATGTGTCACCATCCAATTCAAACCGCATCACCCCCCCCCCCCGCCCCCCCTCCGGGTAGGCTTCAAAACCACTCTTTGACTATTTGACTTACTCCCGCCATCTCATCATCAATCACATGTCATGTTACCTTCCAATGATAAACTTCCATGTGTCTCTTTATTACCCGTTACCATTTATTGTTAGTATATCCATTAACCGTAACGTTTTCATAATAAACCATCCCGCGCTCACCTTGTTTAAAACTTCACTCTTCACTATCAAACAAATATTTTCTGCCATTCTATCTGCTCACATTGTTTCCTAATTATTCCAAAACTCCAGAAAAGTGAAAAAGCAAAACCCACCACCATTCAACTCCTCAAAAGCTATGAACTCGGTTAAATAATTAAAATTTGTGGAGAATGAAAGGATTCACTGCACAATCTCCTGGTGTCAATTCTAAAATGCTTGGTCAGAAATGTGTTTTTAGTGGTAATTAGATCAAGAATTTTAAAGCCAGAGATTGGGAATTAAAAGACGGATGACAGTTAAAAGGTCAACACTAGCAGCAGTAGAATATTCAAGGCAAAATATCAATATTTGGGTTATTTCTAAATCCATAAAATTAGAGCATATGGGGTTGACTATTTTTAATGGGGAAACTCAGCAATCTACTTCAAATGGCAAACATGGCTAAAACAACTTATCATGATTCCACCTCATAGAATTAGACAGCTCATCATCAAATTAGTTTTATGAAGACCTTAAATCCAGTGTATCAGTTGGCCACCTCAACATGGCAGTTTGATTCAATAAGGATGACAAACATGGATTGTTAGACATTTTATTTAAGTAATTAATGGTCATAGAGTCCTTTTTTATTACAAACTCTATTAAAATAGAAAATATACCTATTATTCCTCAAAGTGATGTTATCCTAGTTGAATTAGATCTGTAGGTCAAGTATTGAAGTCTAGCCAGGTGGCAGACCTTTGTAACAAATATCTCACTCTGTAAATGAGGGGTTTTATTGAATTTGTAGGAGGTTGGTTGATGAAGGTAGATGAGAGGACTATTATGTAATTTTGTTTCAACAAGCTAATATACAATTGCAGAAGTGTTTTTCAGACCTCATATTTCTTTTAAGCTTATGTGTCTATGTTTTTTCCATTTATGATAATATCATTAGCTTCATATTCTCATGATTACTTGGAATTCATAGTATTATGCTCCAAATTCCTTCATGTGTTATGTGTATGCTGTAAAAAGTTGTCTTTTAAGATTAATTGCCTCAGCTTCCATGAACTACATTTTCTTGTGATTGAAGTCCCATTAGCTGACTCCATGCCCAATGGTAGCCTTTCATACATCTTCCACCTGAGAAATCACTTAAAAAACAAATAGTACAGAGTTAGCCATCTGCAAATTGATTTCATCTTGAATATTCATTTGTTTTCTTTGTGAGAGCCCTCTCTCACTGGAAGGGCTAATTTTCAGTCCAAATTGGTTTGAAATAGTTACATTAGGTTGACCATTGAACATCCCAATTGGTCCCAACGTAGTGATAACACTTGGATTCAATTCTTTTATAAGCAATGCCATACTAGAATCATCATCGCATAATGGATTTCTATTCTTTAAAAATATTCTACCCATGGAAGGACGTGTTGAAGGGTTGACTTGGTACTTGGAGGATGACTTGGTATAGGGTATTCAAAATGAAAAATTGGACTTGGTAAGTTGGATCAAAGTATTCAAAAAGAAAAATTCATTGATTTGTATAGAAACAATAGGATTTCCAAGATCGGTGTATTTCTTGGCTAAAATATTTCTTATAATTAAAATAGCACATTACCCAACAAGATTAATAGTAGATGAGTCTTTATGATTTATCCCTGGATTTTCAAACACATGTCCCTTACTATTTTTTCATAAATAGGTATGCCTTTGATATCCTACAGTAATGGGATCCTAACACAAATATTCCTATGTTCAATAACCACATCATAGTCGAGGGGTCTTACTGGTTTTCTTACATTTATCCTTTCTGAATAACATGGATTTATTGGTATCAATGGTTGTTCCAAAAGTCAATCATCTTGTGGAGTAATTAGGGGAACTAGTTTCAGTTACAGGAGTAGGGGCTTATTCCTCTCTTTCTTCTTCTATGATAATGGAGCTAGGATTTTTAAGCACCCTCCTTGATCTTAAATGGATGTATTGTTCTTCTACAGGAGTAATAATCTAAGTCGAGAAGGGTTGCAACACAGGTTGGGCCACTTATTATTTGGGTTAGATACAGATTGAATAGGAAGTTGATTTGGCCGAGGAGGTTGGGTGGATGATAGTTTCAATTGTGTATTTGGAGGTTGTTCTTTGGAAACTATTGGTGTCTAATAATTTTTGAAAATTGTTGTGGCTATGTGAGATATTGAAGTTACGTTGAATAGGGATACGAGGGTGCAGTCTCATAACCATATCCTCCCCAACCTTGTTTCCAAGGTTGGTTCTGTGGTGGTTGTTGGGGCCACATATTCCATGGTGTTTCAACATTTTAAGGAGGATACTATTGATTAGGAAAATATGAAAAAATTGTAGCAACATAATCAAAAGGCATACCTTGAGTTCGAGGTTTCCATGGCCTTTTACTTTCAAAAGATTGACTATTATTCTCCCTAATCCACTTCTTTAATACCTGGAAAAGAAGGACAATTATTAGTAGAATTTTCTTTGACACAAATAGCACAAATGGAAACATTCTCAAGGGGGGAATATTTCCTAGGGTGCTTCTTCCAGCATCTTGGGAAAAAAATGGCAAGGGAAGCACGTTCTTCTTCCTATTTATTTTTAAAACTTAGTGTATCAATTTGTAAACTAAGAGTGCGTGGTATGCCAATTTTAAAATTTTCCAATATGTCCCCCAATTCCATTGTAGGCATGTCATTAGAGGCAGTTTTAATATCTTTAAATAAATCTTCTTCTTCCTAGTTTGTCCTTTCCCATGGAAATACCTCCTACAAAGTTCAACAATTACATAAAAAGAAAATCTAGAGATATGTTTGATCCACATTAAATTCATAATGTTCATTGATTCTTCGAAAACACCCTTCAAAGAGAGAATTTCTCTAGTTTTGGGATCTAATTTATGTTTCCTTGCACGTTGAAGATTGTATAAAAATATTTCTAAGTAATCATATAAACTTTTGTCCTCTCTGTGTACCATCTTAAATATTTCTTCTTTTAGTTACCTGGCCTTATAGTAATTATGGTACTTCTTAAAAAAATATTTTCTCATACCCTCCCAAGTTGTAATATTATTTTCAGGAAATCCCATAAACTATTGCAGGGTTGAGTCTTTCGAAGTAGTAGGAAATAATTTTAATTTCTACATGATAGTCGAATAGTCCGTGCTACGACATAAAACATCGAATTCAAATCAAAAGGTGTCAGGGTCCTCACTTGCCAATCCTTGAAATATGGGAATTATTGGAGGAGCATCATTCTTCATGTGGACATTATTAGTTAGATAAAAAATTAGAAAGTTGAAGGTTACCTAGTTCTCATCCTTTACTTTATTTCCTCCCATGCCTGTTTATTTTTCTCCCTCATTCATATTCTTGCCTCTGAGAAAGCTAAATTTAGTATCCAGTGGTGGAAGCTCGGTAGTGATATTATTTTGAAATGTTGACTCTCAGTAGTATTAATCATGAGCCCAGCTATGGATATCTCACCCAACATCGCTTGATTCTCCAACATTCTACCTCCTTTCCTCCTATCTAAATTGATACTTGTCAACACGTTAGTACTACAATTTTTCTTTTTGTTGTTCACTATTTGGAGTATTAAAAGTCCATTTACCCCTAGCCTTTCTACCTCTTCCTTGGCTCATATAGTATTAGTGTCGTCTAAATCCAATTAGGTAGACAACCCACTAAAGTGGACATGTAGGTTCTTACCTCTCATCTTACAGCTCCTGCCACTCTGTGTTTTAGGATGCTCAGATACTATGGGCAAGGAAATATAACCAAACATCAAACCAATCAAGACCTATTTCCTTGGTAGCTCCCCAACAATGACACCAAAAATGATAGGAAAATTAATTACTTAAATTGATACAAATTAAATTAACAACCAGGGCTCGCAACTTGATGAGGTGCTCACAAAGTATATGCATAAATAGAGTTGAATAGGTTTTAATAAATAAAAACTACATCATTCTATTGAACACATAATTCTACTGAATGTGGATTCATCACTTGCATGCCACATAAATATAAATTAAATGTAAATTTTAAAAGGTTGTTCTGTTCATCAACATCATAGGGATGTTCAACAGGTTCAATAGTTTCTACAGCTCAACAGATAAATGCATCAAAATAAACTCTGTTGGAAACAAAAAACAAACCAAACCATTGATATATATCAGTCTGAGTCCTGGAGTTTCTTTCAACTCCCAGTGTATCCATGGGATGTTAACTCTCCACATAGGGCCCTCACTCCACACAAAAAAAATAAGTTAACTCGCATAAAAATAAATGCATAACTTCAAGAAGTAAAATAAATCTATAAGACTATAACAGAAAGACAACACGGAAACTACCATAAACTTACAGAACTAAGAATAACATAAATTAATGCATTTACCACACATACAAAACTTCAATTCTATCCTAGATCATGGGGGCTTGCCTGAATGGGAGCATTGTTGAATTTCCATGACCTTGGGTCTAGGTTAGAGTCTTAAATCACTGATGCTACCAAATCAAGAATCTCAACCATGAACTACTTTACACAGTGGAATATAAAAAACAATAAATCATAAATACACAGAATATAGACAACTTTTTAATTTTTCAACCCAACTTCGTTATATTATAAAAATATAATACAACATTCTAGGGCTCTCGTACCAGAGATAATGGCCCTCATACATCATCTAGTACAAGAAAATATACTCTGACCATTTGGGTATAGTATCTAATTGCTCCTCTCAGTTGTCTTGTACCTACTTGATCCTCTAGCTCCTGATCTGCAGCTCCTGCCTCGATGAATGTTCTAAGTCCATCTGGACACTGAATCTTAGCTATCCAATCTTCTCTCAAGTTGTCCCTTCATCCATCAAGGGAAAAACACATCAATACTCCTATTTATTTGTTCACAACTCCACTTGTGAACAACTCTCAATCTGCCCACTGCTGCTCCTCATCTACTCAGGGACTTCAACCCAATATGGTCTTCCTGCGTTGCTACAATGAAGACCAAAATAGGGCATGAAAGGCTACCACCTATCATTGTGAGATGTCCATCTCTCATAATTAACACAGGCTAGAAGGAATGTCCATCATTTCTTGTAGATTTCCTTCTCCACAAACAAGTCTCGGGCTCCACAATCTTGCTCCTGATTGATCAGACCCTTGAGCTCCAACAATTGCCAGGCTAGCAATCACCTTTTTCCATCAAGGTGTTGCACTTCAGTTCCAACTTGGACACTTTCACTTTATCCTCTAACAAACCATAAGTATCCAATCTCGTCCACACTTGGTCCTCTCTCACGCTGCACTCCAACAGTGTACGAGAGACCAAGTCCACAATGTAGCATATGCTCCTATTGAGGGCATCCCCACACCTAGGATACCCTTACACACGGATTCACATAGACTCCACCAATCTGCCCTTTGCTCTGCAATAGAGGAGCTATTGTGCAAATCTAGGCACCTTAATGTGTCCTCGGCTAGGACACCATCAATCCATCATACACGGGTCCATCTGCAACACACCTTGTTGTTGTCCTCTTTCATTTATATCTAATGTTCTTATTGTGGTAGATCTCCCAACAATACACGTGGGCTCCTCCAAACAACTCCTAAGGCCTCCTCAAGCTTCCCATCAACTGATCCATGCAATAGTCAACACTCAGACCAACAACTTCACTGATGGTTCTACACCTAGGATGATCCTCCACCTCCTCAAAAGATCATCCACATGGAACCAACAGGATTTTCATCAAACTTATCCAAACATCGCTAAACATTGATCCAATATACCTCCACAAAACGGTGTTGTCCACACTGTCAGTTTTTTTCTCCTGCAATTTTGGTTAAGGCACAATGCAGCCCTTAAATATTCACGTTGGTAGCAAAATAAGCCCTTTAAGGGTTGTGGTCCTCCTTGTAAGGGTTACTCCTTATGCCATGGTGTCCCTTAAAGCCTTGTCACCTCAAATTTTCCATGGAAATAGTTCGAGCTCTTGGCCTCCCTCAAATCAACCCAACCAACCCTTAAACACAACCATGTTTTGTACTTTTAGCTCTTCAACCTACTATCCAGCAACTTGACCATTGAAAAATAGTAGTTCGAACTTATTTTAACCATAAAAAAATCCCTTAACCATTTCACTTTCAACTATAGAAACTCATCTTCTCCTACGTTATTCCAGACCTCTTTTTCTCAGTCCACTAGCCCAACAACTTAGTTCTCAGACAGCCCTATTCAGACCTACTTTGACCCTCAAAACAACCCTCATCCAAGTCTGCATTCATGCCCAACACTTCGACCTCCAACCTGACCTTTCTCATTCTTCTCCTCAGCCTCCAATCTAACCTTGTCCCCACACTATCTTGACCCTCTCTTGCTGTAGCTAGGGCATCCAAATTTTAGAGCTCAATGGAGGATGTATTTCCATTTTTAATTGATGCTCAAAACATAAAATATCACCATCCTTTATACATAATTGAGGGGCTCCTTAAAACTTTACAATGAGGGGTTTCCAACTGTCATGAGCCTAAAAACACTTTAGGCCGATCTACATACAGATGTTGAAACCTATCATTTATCTTCCAAAATTCATAACTCCTCAACGACAACTCAGAATCGGGAATAGGATGATTCTTATTGCGTTGGAATCGTCTAGCTGAGCACTATCATCCTCATCCATCACATGTTGTAATCTCATCATGGATTTTGCCCAAACACGATGGGTGCAAAACCCCTAAGCTTGGATCTCAATCCCACAAGCCCATTTGTGGCGCTTTGACCTCTAACCCTCGATCACCAGGGCTTGGAGTACCTCCCAAGATACACAAAAATCAACACTTCCTCTTAGCAAGGGAGGTACTTCCAAGAATAGGAAGTAACCATATCATCTGACAATGACACCAGCCCATATGGCATCCATCAATGTAGCATACCATGTATATGACTCTAACAATCTCGGTAGTGCCTCTGCCTCATCGCATTTGAACCTAAAGATCTCGATCCTCCATAGGGTTGCTCAAATATTGACGGTCCATAGGGTTACTCCGTCTAAGGCTAGACTCCCTTTGAGCCTACACAATCTCCACTAGATCAGTCCTGCAAGCGCTTATCCTCCTAGATCAAATACCACTCATGAATACCAATCTCAAATATGTAACACCATAATCCAATGAAGACTCTAGCCTGCCAATATCTAGTCCATCACATGAAGCCATCTCGTTCAACTTGATTTCATCTGAGCCAAAGAACCCCTCGAGCTGTCTCAACCATCCATGCATAGTTTTAAAAACTGGAATCGGTGACTACACCGGTGGACCTAATGAAGCAGTAATCGAATCGGAATCAATATAACCGGTACTAGTCAGGTCTAAACGAGCCAATTTTTTAAAAAATACATTAAATAATTATTTTTTGATAAAAAAAAACTATTTTAAAGATTTTCAACCATGATTCCAAGCCAATAGAGACAAAATATGCAATTTTTTCTCATTTATATACCATGTAAAGGTGAATATATCAAAATGGCACCGAGTGCAATACATATCATCGAAAAAATACATAACCAATGAGGCTCCAAATGACCCATAAAGTACAAAAACAATGCTACAAGCTATGAGAATTGAGTCCATTGGCCTACAGTCAACTACAAATCTACATATATGATATTACTAATTAGTGATCAACATTATCACTTGAAACTTCTCCTCATGATCAAACTCAGTTGGTTGAGTCTCCCGATTCTCGACTGCCAAACTTTGCAACTGCTCCAGTCACAAAATTCTCTGTTGGTTCAGTGACTTGAGTCTCAAAATTCTGAAAGTATTCTACCCTAATATGCCCTTTTACTTCATTAATTTGGTGCTCCACATGGCTTTACATGGGCTCCTATCCCATCCAAGCATTGCTTAAACCTATAAATATCCCCTCCTACAATAGATTTTTTGCAATATTTGCAGATCATTTTTCCATCAATCATATCACAATGATCCCATGCAGTATCCTTGGATTTTGGAGGCATGATGGCTACTACTTAGCTCAAGCCTCAAACTCTATGTTGTTCCACTACTCCATCAAAAACTCAACACTCTTCAAGCTCTCAATCAAACTCACAAAATCTCCAAATGAGATGGTGTGAGACAAATGAGAGGTTTCCCCTGCTTATAAGGGATTGTAGAGGGTGTTTTTGGAGGGAATCAACCCTCCTGTTCCCTCCAAAACAACCCTAAACCAGCCAAAATTTAGTGTGTGGGTCCCTTTGCGGCCTTGGCAGCTGACTGGTCGGTTAAGGACAGAACTGGCTGGTTTATCCCTAAACCGTCCGGTTAGCATCGCTCTGACCAGGAAAATGAGCGATAGATGGGTTTAAATTGAGTTTTTTGACCGGCCAAGGGTCTGACCGGCCAGTTTGACCAGTTTTCGGTTTGACCTGACTGGTTTTTAATATTATGCATCCATGGTACATCAACGAAAGTCCACGATAAAAAATATTCTCTCCAAAAAATTGTTGTTCACCAGGCTCACAACCAATCCACCAGAATTCCCAACCCATCTCTCCATGTAACCTATCAAGACCACATCTCATGTCTTTAGCTGTACCCTCTACTCCATGATCCAGACACCGAAAACTCCCTCTGAGTTGCTTCGTTGTGCACACTTTGATTCAATGTCCTCCAAAGTAACTCATAAATGCTCTGATACCATGTTGAATTTCCACTACCTTGGGTCTAGGTTAGAGTCTTAAATCATTGATGCTACAAAACGAATAATGTCAATTATGAACTACTTTACACAATGAAATACAAACAACAGTAATCACAAATTCACATAATATAGAAAAAATTTTACTTTTTCAACCCAACTTCGTTATATTAACAACATATAATACAATAGTCTAGGGATCTCATACCAAGGATAATGGCCTTCATACATCCACTAGTACAAGACAAGATATTATGACCATCTTGTTGTAGGATCTAACATCTGCTCTTGGTTGTATCCTGTACCTACCCAATCCTTTGGCTCCTGATATGCAACTCCTGCCTCTATCAATGCTCCAATTTCATATGGCCATTGAATATCGGATATCCAATCTACTCTCCAGTTGTCCCTTTGTCCATAAAGGGCACGAAACATCGAGAATCATGTCGAGTTTTTCACAGCTCTACTTGTGAACAACTCTCAATCTACCCACTGCTACTCCTCAGCTACTCAGGTACTTCAACCCACTATGGTCTTCATGTGCTACTATGATGAATACCATCATAGGGCATGAAAGGTTGTCCCCTATCACTATGAGATGTCCATATCTCATAATGAACATGGGCTAAGAGGACTTCCCATCATCTACTGTAGAATTCCTTCCCCATAAACAAGTCTCAAGTTCCACAATCCTGCTCCTAGTTGATCACACCCTTGAGCTCCAATAACTGTCAAGCTAGCGGTCACATTTTTCCATCAAGGTGTTCCACTTTGGCTCCAACTTGGACACTATCATGTTTTCCTCTAGTAGACCATAATTTTCCAATCTCGTCCACACTTGGTCCTCTCCACGCTTCCCTCCAACAGCGTACGAGACACCAAGTCCACGTTGTAGCATTTGCTCCTATTTAGGGCATCCCCACAACTAGCAGACCCTTACACATGGCTGCCCATAGACTCGACCAATCCTCCCTTTGATATTCAATAGAGGATATATTGCGCAAATCTAGGCACCTCAATGTGCCCTCGCCTAGGACACCATCAATCCATCATACACGGGTCCATCTGCAACACACCTTGTTGTTTCCCTCTTTCCTTCCGATCTAATGTGCCTGTTGTCACCTTGGCTGCTTGGTAGGCCTCCCAAAAATACATGTGGGCTCCTCCAAACAACTCATAAGGCCTCCTCAGGCTTCCCATCAACCGATCGATGCAATAGAAAACACTCAGACCCAAAACTACACTATTGGTTTTTCACGTAGGAATATCCTCCACCTCCTCAGAAGATCATCCACATGGCACCAATAGGATGCTCATCAAACTGATCCAAATATGGTAAAACCATGACCCAACATACCTCCACAAAACAGTGTTGTCCACATTGTCATTTTGTTGCTCCTGCAATTTTGGTTAGGTTACAATGCAACCCTTAACTCTTCACGCTAGCAGGAAACTAAGCCCTTTAAGGATCGCGGTCCTCCTTGTAAGGGTTCATCCTTATGCCACAGTGTCCCTAAGAGCCTTTTCATCTCAACTCTACCATGGAAATAGTTCCATCTCTCCACCTTCCTTAAATCAACCCAACCATCCCTTAAACACAACCCTATTTTGTACCTTCATCTCTTCAGCCTTCTATCTAGCAACTCGACCCTTGAACAACAGCAACTCAGACTTGTTTTAACCATTAAATATTCCCTTAACCATTTTTTTTTCACTTAAAGAAACTCAACTTCTTCTACAATGTTCTAGGCCTCTCTTGCTCAGTCCACTAGCCCAGCAACTTGGTTCTAAGACAACCCTATTCAGACCTGTTTTGACCCTCAAAAAAACCCTCATCCAAGTCTGCATTCATGAACATAAATTCGGCCTCCAACCTGACCTTTCTCATGCTGCTCCTCAGCCTCCAATCCAGACTTGTCCCCACGCTATCTTGACCCTTTCTTGTTGCGTCTAGGGCATCCAGATTTTAGATCTCGATGGAAGATATATTTCCCTTTTTAATGGATGTTCAAAGAATAACATATCACAATCCTTCTATACACAATGAAGGGGATCCTTAAAATTTTATAATGAGGGTTTTCCAACTGTCATTAGCCTAAAAACACTTTAGGCCGACCTACATACACATGTGCAAACCCATCATTTATCTTCCAAAATTCATAACTCCTCAAAAACAACTCGGAATCAGATGATTCTCGTTGTGTTGGAATTGTCTCGCCAACTACTATCATCCTCATCCATCGCATGTCGTAATGTCATCATGTTTTTTCCCCAAACACGATGGGTGAAAAACCCCCAAGCTTGGATCTCAAGCCCATAAACCCATTTGTGTTGCTTTGACCTCCAACCCTCGATCACTAGGGCTTGGAGTACCTCCCAAGCTACAAAAAAATCAACAAGCACTATAGGAAAGAAGAATATTTATGCTAGAATGAAACCATCCTCAACGTTTTGATATTAAGACATCCAAAATATTACAAAGTCCAGAATCAATTTTACAGTATTGGCTGCAATATTAATTTAATCTATTATAGAAACTCACCTATTAACATATTTACAAAGATATATATAAGATTCAATGTGCTCCATCTCAGACCAAGAAACCCAAAATAGATATTTTAGTCCTTTCCTCGTCATTACAACTATGCAACCATTTACTACAAAAACAATAAAAAGTATGCAACCATCCAACCAACATTATAAATTTTGAAAAATATATTCTTGAATTAAATTATATTTTGTTACTGGGAAAGAAAAAAAATATCTTAAGTGGAAAAGATCGCCTTGGTTGGAATGATCACAGGCATGAATAACAATGTCGTACTTTTATTGTTTGTTCGTTTAGGTTACCAGTAACTGCTTCTTACGGCCACTTCTGGTAAATCGACTTGATGTACATGGCCAATGTGTTTTGGTAACCAACAACTATTCTTCTTGTAGCTTATTCAAAAGAGTTGCAATGCTCAAAGTTATTAGGTACAACAAACACATCAAAATACAGACCAAATCAATGAGAAAATGCATGAAATGATGAATAACCACCTTAGTAACTCATGACTGCTATAGGAATGATATTGATAGGAAAAATAACAAATTATAAGGAAATGCAAGATGAATAGGTGGAAAATGGGTCAAAAATGGGGTTTGAGAGGTACTTGGGATGGGTCAAAGTTCATCAAATATTCTCCTTAATTATCTTACCTGAGACACTTCAACTTATTTCCTGACTCATTCTCAGCCAAAGATTTTTCTTCCTTAAATCTATCAAAGGCGTCAGATTTGTTTCTAATGCAATAAACCCAAATTTTCCTAGTTGTATCATCACTAAAAGTAACATAATAATAAGAGACACCAAGAATGATACTTGAGTTTATACCCATAAATTTCTATGCACAAAAATCCAAAACAATCCTCATAGAAGTCCAAAACAACCTTCTTCAAATATAGCAATAATTACCTTGGGTGGATATCTGCATCCCCTTCTCACTCATTTGTTTGGGCTCGTGATGTCACAATGCTATATCCACTCATGTAGAATCTAAACCAATAGAAATATCAGCGTTAGCATTACATAAAAAAAAATGTACTTACCTTCTCTCATTTTTCTATTATCATAGATCCTCTAGTGAAATTCCATCAATTTCTTGTAAATGTAACTATACAACCTTCACTTCCCAACCACCCTATTGAAATTATATTTCTTCTTAAATAAAGAACATGCCTTACCTCTTTCAATGACCATTGGTTTCCATTTTGTAATTTTATCCATACCTTACCCTTTCCCACAATTTTATATGGCTCATTATCACCCAAATAAACTTATCCAAAACCATCTTGAACATAATCTTTAAAATATTTCTAATGGGGTGTGGCATGAAATGAGTCGATTAAGCCTATCTCCCAAGAATCAACAATTTTATCTATTGAAAGGATTAAAGCATCTTGTAACACATCATCTGCTACATTTGCTTCTTTATTGTTCTCTTGTTTTCTATCTCCTTGTTTTTTTAGAGGCCAACAATTATTCTTGTTTTGTCCTTTTATACCACATTGCCATCATTCTAGCCTCCCTCTAGAGTTGGATCTGCCCTTCTTAGAATTTCCACAATTTCCTAGGCTCTTTCCTCTCTCCCTTTGTCTTCCTTTGTTCTTTACAATCAAAACATTACGTCATGTCTCACCTATGATTTTACATCACATTTCCTTGCTAAGTATAAATGTTAGTGTGAATTCTAATCGCAAGCATATGAAAAAAGCTCACTTTAGTTGTGCATAACAAACAACCCTAACATCAAAGATGGCTACCATTTTCCTTACATATGAAGTTAGTGATCAGAACAAATGCTACAAAAATCCATATCTATGCAGTTAAAGACATTAAACAACAAATAATAAGCAATAATTACTCCATGCATCCAATGAACAAGACAAGAATTTTTAAAGAATTTTTTGTATTATGACACCTAGGAAGGGAACATAGAAAGATGTTACCAGTCCCCCTCAATGGGATGGGTTCTTGTATGTCCTCAGTGCTTCAGATATAATATCTATCTCTCTTGATGGTGCAAAAAACCCAGACAAAATGGAACTCAAAGGGAGCTCACAAGCAAAAAGTAGAAAAATATGACAATGATGGAGGATCAGAGTCAGATCAAAAGTATAGATCAAGAGTGATCTCTAGTCAACAAAAGGTAGTGAATGAAAGGAAAAACCCTTCTATTTATAACAAAATATTGAGTTAGTCTAGATATTGGTGCATAGTTAAACTATTATTAACCAAATCTAGATCCAACTTTTATGGAATATTTTATTATTTTTGTTGCAGGGAAAAGGAATTTGAATTTGATCAAATCTCTTTATTTATAAATTATAAATAAATAAATGATTTATTTATTATTTTAATAATGTGATTGAGTAATAATTAAATAAATAATGATTTATTCAATTATTTATAAATGATTTAGTCAAATTTAACAAGGAATATTATTTAAATAATGTTTTAAATAATTATTCATAGAAAATAATGAGATAAATAATTGTTTATCTAATTAATTTTCCTTTTTTGGGTTAAATATGACCAGGAATATTAATTAAACATTGGTTTAATTAATTATCCCTTGAGGAAAATAAAAAAATAAGGATTTATTCAATTATTCCTCACGGGGTTTCCTATTTAGTCTAGAAACAACTTAATAAATTATGGATTACTAAGTTATTTTTCATAAAGCAATTTTTCTATGGTAAAATTGGTCTTACATGGTGTAATTTAGTCCATCTAATAGTAACAGGTTAGATGAACAAAAAATGGTGTAACAAATTGCCCCTAATGTGCGAGCGTTAGGAGCTAATCGTATGACTGAAGTACATTGTAAGAACTCAATCACTAGACACCGAAGGGGGAGTCAGAGAAAGAGAAATATAAGGTAGAATAAAGCGTGAGAGGACAAGACCCTGAGGAGGCAAAACTTACATGTGTGACAAGTCTCTTTTATGAGTGAGTACCTATTCTACATGAGGCGGTGAAGGCATACCTATGCCCGCCGAGATAACAAAGTACAAAGAATAATGATGCGTCCAACAAACAAGGGACTGAACTATATAGTACATGCTGGCATAAACATGGGCCAGATAAAAACATGATAATGGATCCCACATACATACTGTGCCTAGGACAACAACCAGGACTTATACAATAATATCTGAGTACATGAGATATAAGTACAACCAAAGAGGCCTTGTAAAACAGGAAGGGGCTCTGAAAATCTGAATGATACATGAAAACTAAAGAGGCGCTGCAAGCGGATGAGGTTGAAACCATCAAATCTATGGAGTTGCATCCAAAGCTGTAGTAGAGAAGTCATCCAACCATGTGGGGGGATACTTGAAGGGCCACCCCCTCATAAGGTCTGAAACATCTCACACATACCTGGGAATCACTGGTACAATCTGTTGCATCACTGAACCATCGAGTATACGGATCTAGATCATGCCATGCAGGGCTGAAAATGAGAAAAAATCAAGTCAAAGGGCTATAAAGGGTCCCTTGTCATGATCTGTGGCGTCGAACAAGAGTGGAAGCTGGAACCAAGGTACATCGCCCTCTAAACCTGTCTTCTGGAATGAATAAGCTGATGTTGACAGAAGGAGGTCCACCATAGGTGAGGCAATAAGGGATCCTCAACTAAGGCATGAGGGATAATAGTAGAGTGACTGATAGACTGACACTAGGGATGATGGTGGAATGGGGGGTACTGAGTAGCGGACTGATGACTTCCCTTGTTAGAGCATAAAGGGCATGAATGACTTGGAAGCTACTGACTCGACTCCGGAGGGGATAGGGGACAGTATGACCAAGAGCCAAAATTTGTGACACGAGAGAGGGAAAAAGAAATGAAGGATGGAAGACTGTGAAAGGAAACAAAGGGATCTCGAGACAGACTCCATGGATGCAATGACGACTCAACTCAGATGCTCTAAACAAGGGTGGCTCGATGATGCTACCACATAGAATAGGCCCGGTGGGGACCATAAAAACACGAGTACAAGATGGTTACTGATCTGAAAATGGAATGTACTTGTTTAAGGGTGCAAGGTATCCATTTCCCAATATTTTCAAATGATATGAAATTGTGAGAATAAACTATTTCCCATACAGAGATGGACTGTAGGGGCATTCACTGGACATGTCACCTCTAAAGAGAGGATGAGTTCCAGAGGCTACCTGGCCCTCTACAGACTCTGTCTAAGGAAATAATATGTAAACACAAATATCAAGATCAATGAAAGTATTTTGTTTTTAAATTCAAAGTGTTCATTGATCTGTTTTAAATGTGAATAAGCAAGAGTATATGTTCTGCAATAGGAGTGTAGAGGTTTGATGTTTAAATAACAAGTTTTGATTACTGTATAAACTTGTTTTTGGAAAGCATGCTTATGAAATTTTACTGTTTAAACTATCAGAATCTGGAAATAAACAGCCAAAATACACAGATGAACAGCATATATTTGTTTAAGCGGTTCACCCCTCTCTTAGGCTACCTCCGCTGGTCCAAAAGCCTCTAATTAGGCTCAGTCCTCATTTGATTAAATGCTTCAAATGAAATTACATCTGTATAAACTCCTCTAATGGAAAAATAGACTGCTAAAACAGACTCAGAAGATCCAAATCAGTAGAAATAGACTACAAATTCACCTCCATTGGAGGAAGGTAGCCCAATGCAGCACTCTTTCCCCTTGGCCCTGATGGCTCCTCTGTCAAAAGCGCTGTAAAATTCGCAGATAGAATGCCCTGATGGCTCTGCAGACACCTCCAACAACTCCAGAATGCTCTCTACACCCAAAATCAAAAAAAAATTCGTCTTCAAAGGCCTCTCCTAGCAGAAGTTATGGAACATTTACTGAATCAGTCAGTTTCTCCTTGGGAAACTCCACTAATTGTGGAGGAAGTGCAGTTAACGCCACCAAATAAGGCGGGCCGCCAAAATGGGCGGAGGCCGCCAAGTGCTCCAACTGTTAACGTCTGGCATTAAATGTAATGGCGTTCATATGGCGGAGGTTGAAACGGTTTTAATAAATGTTAAACGGTTTATTTAACACAATGTTTATGATATAAAAACCCATAACATAACGTTATCCAAAGTTGACCGCCGTTCTTGCGCGCCGATGAGCTAATACCACGGTTCGGAGCCTGCAGTCCCATGGGAAGGGGGCTGGCCCTTCGGGGCTGGCCCCCTTTCGGGCCCCGCCCAAACCTTCACACACGATAACAATAACTTCGTTTGCCACATATAACAAGAAATAAACCTTGGTCTAACGGTTAAGTCGGATGGTTGATATACAATCGGTCACCGGTTCGAATCCTGTCGAGCCCCAACAAATTTTAATATGCGCCATTTCAATCCACCTTTGGGGCCCACGTGGCGGCCTCCGGGCTAGCCACGTGGCGCCTCCTCAATGGTTGCCACAGAATATTCCCCAGAATATTCCCAGAATATTCTGTGGAATATTCTTTTTTTAATAAAAATTTTCCATAAGTCCAATTTGGCATTTTTTTAATGAAATTGACAAAACTTTGAAGCTGAATATCTTCTGCATACGGCGACCATTTTTCGAACCGTTCGCGGCGCTGGAATCAGGAAGACGAGCACTATCCAGTCGATCTATTTTGGAGAAATTCTGAGCAACTTCATTTTTAAGCATTTTTCTTCAAGAGACTTGATCTCCTGATTAGTTACTCACGACGAAAATCGACATGATCATGGAAAAGTATGAAGGAAAAGTGGTGCCCCAAGTACAAGTGTTGCAAGTGAAGAAATTTGATTTTGAGAAGTGGTGAAGTGACCCTTATTGGAAAAAATGTGTCCAGGTGAAGTATCAAATCACCAAAAATGAAAGGATACCCATTTGAGAGATCGGTGAGAGATTTCCAATGGTGCTGGCAGTTTATTAAACCGAGCTACGGTTTGGTTGCAGCTGGCGAAAGAAAAATCTGGGGTGTCTCTTTTAATAAGGCATTTTCCCTCCAATTTGATCCATTTGCAAGTGTAGCTATGGTGAATGTAGAGAGGGGCAAAGGCCCTAAATATTGCGGCAATCGTAGCAGACAAACCGACCGTTGGAGTCGAGATCCATCAGTTGCAGGTAAGAGACCTAACCATACTATTTCAATTCAGTGGATTGAAATTTCAGTTTAGGCACCTAGAGCTCAGGAATAGACCCCTGCTCTTCTTCATGACTGGGTCGCACTTTGTGGGGCATTTTCTACGACCTGGGTAGCAAGTTTTGGGCAGAAAACTGCGATCTGTCCCAGGAATGGCCTGAAAAGTGCGACTTGTCAGAGAGAGGGATTTTGGTCCTGTTTTTTGGCTAAGAGCTGCGATTTTATGGTTATGATGCTATCTTTCCTTTCTGTACACTGAAAACCATGATGGTTTTGTGCAGATATGGCAGATTTGAGAATCAACTGGAGAGAGAGAGACCTCGGCACGTTACGGTCGGAGATCTAAGAGGATCATGTTGTCCGCGCTGAATTGGCCAGGTTTGGGGTCCTGAAGTTTTGTGGTGAACCCTTTGATGAGAGCAGGAGAGTCCTTGTTGGCTCGGATTGTCAGATATTTGGATCTGAATCATGAGATCTTTATCATGCAGGGGCACCGGATCGAGTTGAATGTCTAGGATATATATTTCCTGATTGGTCTCCTGCCACTTGGGATGGTGGGAAACACACAGCCAGTGCTACCGCGAGGGTGGAACATTATGGAGTTTGTAGAGCGCCACTGTTGACCAGGTCTCCATGTGAAAGGGACACGAATACTGATTAGAGATCTAGAGAGGCTAGAGATTTGTGTTGTGGCTGCAGCGGTGTTGCGTATCCTGGGCAACCAGGTGCTCCACCACATCACTGGGGGTCAGATGATGCTTTTTGAGAGTGTATTGGCTGGGACCTACTATGGGTGGGCCCAAATGATGTTGTCGTCATTGAAACGACAATTGTCACTATGCAAGCGGTAGCTGAACTATGACTGTGCATATGGCACAATGCTTTTCTCGCTCTTCTTTGAGAAGATCCTAACACTTCGTCCTCGCATACAAATCCAGGATGGGGACACATGAGAGCCCAGGATGCGCCACTAGGGGCAGCTACTCTGTAGAGGGGGAGGTGGGGCAGTCGGACAGGTGTTCCGACCCAATTTTTTCGCTCATTGGAATCAGATGCCACTGTATATAGAAGACTATCCCTATAGTGGGATGAGTTATCATGGGGACCCAGACTTGCCACTGTTGCCAGGTCGAGCATGGGGGCCTGATGGTAAGTGACAAGTTTCTTATCTTTTATGTGCATTTTAATGTTTCAGAATATTGTATATTTTATTGATTCATTGAATTTTGGTATGCAGATATAACACCGGTAAAACCAGCTTGGTATATGGGATAGCCTGCAGTATCAGGAGATGCAGGACCTAGTGGATCGAGGGGACCACAAAATGAGGATGCAGTGGCCCTCTTGGATGACATCCATCGTAGATGTGAGAGGCTACTGACCGGTATTTCAAAGTGTGGCTAGCAAGACCTTGATGATTAGTACATAGAGCCATGTATTGGTCTACCCTCGGAGTGGCGAGGAGTCATGTGGCGCATGGCGATGGTCGGACAGGGGATGCGCGTTCTACGAGCTGCCAGAGCCGAACCATTGGCCCGAGATCCTCCAGATAGTGATTATATGTAGGAGCATGAGGTGCCCCCAGTTTTTATTTTTGTAACATTTTATGGGCATGTCATATGTATCAAAATGGATGGACACTAAAACATTTTGAATGACACATATAATGGATATGCATCATTTTATGTTTTATTGTTATTTTCTTGTGTTAAATGCTTGTGATAAATGCCAATCTATAATATTGTTTGCAATGTTATATACATAGTGATTTTGTGCTCTGGGTACATGACTGAATGTAATGATTTCAAATTCATGCATCAAAGGCTCCACTCGTAAATATCTTCTAAAAAGGATAGGATTATGCACACGATAAACACCATTCAATTTCATGACAAGCCACAAGGAATCTAAACGAACATGAAGGTGAAGGATGCGACGGGAAAGGGCATCGACTAATAAACCTATCACTGCATCATATTCTACCTGGTTATTGGTGGCAGAACCAATGCATACACCGTTAGAGAGGACAAGAGAATGGAAGGGGGTAAAAATGGCCAAGGCTGCCAAGGCTAGATTCCGGGAGTAGTGAATTGCACCATCGACATAATCGATATACTGTGTGGAAGGGGATTCCATCTAAAAGGTTCCATGAGACAACAAATGAGAGGATGATGAACAATGTTGGCAACCTGAACGCAAGGCAGAAATCTAAAAAGCACTGCTAGAGGGAGTGTTATGGGTATAAATTCTACCCCCCTGCACACTGAAAGGTGGATGGTGCGGAGGAACTACCTTGGGGGCATTTTGTGCTCAGGTCATGAAATTCACCATAGGCATGGATGGTGCCATTTTTCTTATGGGCGGGAAAAATGAAGTTAGGGGTGGAAAAGGCTTCCATGATGTCGTCATCACAGAATAATATGGGGTGACTAGTGGAATGATAACTGCATGACGCGGCAAAGCTACCTGACTCATCATCATGAGAAGAGAGGTTCACATGCGCATCGTCACGGGGGGTGACGAAATAACAAGTAGATGAAGGATCCACCGATTTTGAGCCCAAGGTGATTGCTGAAGGGAGGTCAGAAAAAATAGAAGGGGAAGCCCCAGAGGGGTCTTCCACCATGGATCTCATGGATGATGATAGGTAGAGGATGGTGGCCGAAGGCTCCATCATCTCGACATTGGGAGGGGGAATGTCAATGGGAGTGGATGTTTCCTCTAGCTTGTCTGTAGCATAACGTACAAGTAAAGGGGATGCAAACTCATGGTGATCGGTATCGTACTGGCGGACTACTTCCAAGGAAGTGCGATAGTCTTTGAGGTGGGGACAGAGGTTGGTATAATGGCCATGGAGATCACACAAAGCACAGGGATGGTTGGTGTGTACAGTCTTGGTTTTCTTAACTATATTTGGTAAAGTAATAGGGGCTTTAGGGACCTTAGACTCAGGAAACGCAACATTGACCATGGGCTTGAGACGAGGCAATTCAGGACAAGCATGGGTGGCATGACCGACAACATCACACAAAACACATGTAGGGGTACGCTTTGGAGGCTGAGGAGGATCATGGGTTGTCTCGACATCCTTTTCCTTAGGTGCCTTCTTGCAGGCTTTGTCCCCCTCAGGAGTAGGTTCTTATTAAGGTGGTTGAGGCACAAAAGAAAAGGGAGGGGTCATGGCAACCGGTTGGACCGGGGTCAAAGTTGTATAAGGTTTGGGCTGACCAGGAGGGATAGTGGCTGGGGGATTAATGTACCAGACTGGGATCCCTAGGGTCATGGTAAGAAGAGATAAGGTAGCCATAACAGGTACCGAAAATACTCCAGGAGGGGGAGAAAGAAACGATATCTGACAGGAGGAGCAATGGCCAGGCAGGATAGCTCCGAGATGGTTAAGGCCAGGGGGGACTATTCCAGGAGGGTAGATAGGATCATGGACACCAATTGTGGATGAGGGCCCTCTAGGAGGGGGTTCTAAAGGCTAAGTTGAAGGACTACTAGAAGGTTGCGGGGGGCAGGGCTGTTGGCTAGTCGAACCGATCCATTTGAGGTTGGACCGAGACGATTGCATCATGAAAAAAATCGATGAGATAGGGTCAAAGATGAGGGGAGGGAGACCAGGGAATGAACCAAGAAAAGAGGAATATTTATAGAATTTGGGTGAGACACTTGTCGGAGGTTCGACTATTTGTTTATTGGCCACCAAAGAGATGATGGACTTAGGAGAGGTCTGAGACTTCGGTTTGTAATATGTCAACTGATCAATGGTGATTATATTTCCATTGTGAGGAAAGCACATCTTACGGTGAACCGCAAATGGGACATAAGACATCGCATAAGTGTAGCTACGACCCAATATATTGTTGTAGTCTAAGGGGGCATCAATGACTTCAACGTTAACACAAACAGTCTTGCCTGCAAGAGTAATAGGACAATTGCGGAACATGCCAAGGTGCTGGAAAGAGTGGCCATACCACGCACATAGGGTGATATTGGAAGGGGCTAACTCAGGAGATCTGAATTGCTTCCAAACTAAAGCATACATCACACAGGTGGATTCCCCCTCGTCAATGATACAACGGGAGACGTTGGCATTCCAGATCTTGACAGGCATTTGGAAGGCGATGGAGGTAGGGAGGGGGGGATGTTTTAACTTGTCAATGTCGAAGACTATCAAATGATCATCTGAAGCATCCACATCGCTCATAACAATTAGCAGAGCTTTTTATTTTGAAGGGCATGACTAGAGGACTTCCAGCGTTGACGTGGCGGCAGGGGATTGCGCCAAGTCATTTACTACACTGTAAGAGTGGGCAGCTTTACTAGAAGTAGCGTTTTGGCATAATGATCACTTGGAGATCATGGTATGAACCTCTGCCTTAGGCTGAAGGATCTATAAAGGACCATTGGGTGTTGAAAGAGGCTCTTTGGGACCTGAAGACGGGGGCTCGGTGGTAGATGTAGTGAGGGGTTGGTTGTACTGATGGGACCAAGTCTGAAGGTTGAGGTCAGTGGTATTGGGTTGGTCAGAGTTCATCATGAGGATCTGGTAATCAGATGTACCAGATGGAAGAGGTTGAGTTGCTGCCTGACTTTCAGGGGGTTGGGCAGCCACATATCCTTGTTGGGGGAAAGGATTTCTAAACACAGCTGGTTGGATAGGGGCAGCATTAGGAGGAACCGAAGGAGAGGCTTGCTGTCCTCGAGATGCTGCTTGAGCTTCCCACATCTAACGCATCTGAGGTAAAAGAGGACAATAATGGGTATAGTGACCATAGACACCGCAACAAGAACAAGGATTTTTCGTGCGAATAGGCTTGTCCTACTTGGGTTGAGTGCCCTGTAGCTGGGTTGCAATGTTAGATGTATTCCCTTGGGGATTTATTCCTGGATTACCTAGGGTAGATTGGTTTTGGTTTCCTTTCCTCTTCTTTTTGGAAGGAGGAGGATTAGTCGCACTCTGTTATGCATACACCTGCCCCTAAGGGGGGGATGGCTACTGTTACGGAGGTTGAGAAAGTAAGGGAAGCTGAGGTGCTAGCATTGGAGGAGATGGAGCACCAGGCTGCGGATACGGATAATAAGGAGGTTGGGAAACATTGGGGTAAACAGGTTGGGAAAAAGGAGGAGGCCTGTCGTATCCTAGATACATGCTGTCGGGAGGGGGGAAGTTCTTGAGGAGCTAGCCCCTCCCTGAGGGAAACCATAACCCATGGGAGGATGAGTGTACGGATGTGAAATGGATCCAACGATACCGTCAGTGGCATGGGATGCCCCTGATGTGTTGGCACCACCAAGTCTAGGGAGATAAGGTAAGACGGTATAAACATAACCAAATTGTGCGTAGATCAGGTCATATTTCAATGCAATCTGGAGGGCAGCTTCCTCGGTCTGAGGGAAGTGGGATGCAACATATTTTCCAATAGAAGGCAAAAGGGATCTAAGAAACCAGTCCATGTAGACACGGTCTTCGAAAGCAGGGGCTCGACATAGGCTCTTCCTTCTGCGTCATTCTTGAATATGGTCAGATAGGTGGGTAGTAGAAGTTTGATGGAAAGAGGCCAAGAGTTCGGTGTCAATGGCATAGCGAAGGGGGAGCTGGAAGTAAGACAAAAAATCCTTGGCAAGGGTCGTAAAAGTAGTATGAGAGGAGGAGGCCTGGTCGACATACCACTTGGAAGCTTCTCCAGTAAGCATACGCTGGAATAACTGAAGATGGACAGAGTCATCGGTGATGAAGGTAGACGAACACCACATGTGGAAAGAACGAACATGGTTGGTAGGATGCTCTCCAGCAATTCCTTAAAACTTGGGGATGTCTAAAGGGAGATTTGTTGGCATAGCAGGCCAACTAGGATCATGGTGTATGGGGTCATTAGTCAACTGGATAAAATCGGGAAGGCTTAGGCCCACCGTATAAGGTTGCAAGGGAGTAGCCGGAATAGTTCCTGTTGCAGCACCACTAGTAGCATTCCCAGAATTAGGGTCGGGGCTTCCACTAGCATCAGGTCTTGAACCAGACATGGTGAAGGTGAAAGGTGGAGGAGAGTTGGGGATAGAACTAGAAGGGGAACCCGATGAACTAGAAGCAGAGTCAGAATGGGGACTCGGTGGAGGACGAACTCGAACCCTACGCGGAGGAGTAAGTCTTCCTAACATAAACTGAGGATGAAGGCCTTAGAGTCTCCAGGATAAACGCCTTTGGGGCACAATGATGGTAAAGAAAAACGGGACACAAAAAGGAAGAGGGGTAAACAAGGGTAGGGATGTGCAGGATCAATTGATTACAATGTTTAGGAAGAGAGGTAAATAAGGGCAGGGAGGTGCAGGATCAATTGATTACAGTGTTTAAGTCTTGGCCTGGCGGTGTAATCCAGGCGCTCTTCACTTAGGGTGTGTGTGTATGTGATAAGTGTGCTAATTTTAATTAAGCCTAGATGTGTGTAGAGAAAAAATAAAAAAATTGTTGTATAACTGTAAATAAATCTGAGAATGACAGTAAAGGAAACTGAATGCGATAGTAAAATAAATAGCTAAAGATGCATCAATTTAAACCCAAGGAGGAGGGCTTCCCAATAACTAGTCTATGGGTGTGCAAAATCTAGTCAAAACACACAAAATGGCCACTGGATCTCAATTCGGGAGGGACAGGGATATAAAGGTCAAATATACTCGAAATAGGTGCAGAAAACAACAAAAAAACAAAGGGAAAAATGCTGCAAAAAAGGTGGCGAAAGGCTACAACTTGAAGGGAAATGGAGGGGACCCTAAAGGAGGACCAAAAAAAACTAAAAATAGGTGTTTTGGATGGATGAATAACTGATTTGAAATGGATCTGAAAGTGCAGGTTCAGATATGAAAAATGGCTGAAAACGCTAAAATCTCAGAAGACACACTTCAGCTAAACTCCTCATTAAAAGGTAGAAGCGCATTGAAGCCCTGAGGGGCTTGGTTCCTAATTCAACGAGTAAAACTAAGAAAATACAAGTCCAAGACGGGTGGATAGGGAGGTCAGACAACCCTGAACAGTGGCCCAGAATAACCCAGAAAAATCACAGAAAAATTCCCGCAAAAAGTATAGGTCACAGTTTCTAACCTGTTTTTCGCTCAGGTCGCAGTTTTCAGGTTTTTTTTCCACTACCTAAGAGCTGAGGTTGCAGTTTTTGGCCCAAAAAGTGAAACCTACACTTCTAGCTATTTTGGGAGTAGATTTCAAAAAAAAAAATGTCGTCTCTACTGCGGTTGATACCTGTTACCTACGCAATAGGCCGAGAAACACATGAAAGTTAGAATTTTTACTGTTTTAGAGTTTTAAAGGTTCAAAACAACATCAAGAAATGCAAAATAAGAAGTTGAATAAAAACCATAGGGTTTGAAGCAGCTAGTCATGCAGGGATCTGAAAAATGATAGTGGTCGTAATTATAAACCCTTGTGGAGTCGCCAGTTGTTACTGTGAATTCTAATCGCAAGTGTATGAAAAAATCCCATTTTAGCTGTGCATAACAAACCATCCCTAACATCAAATATGGTTGTCAATTTCCTTATATATACAGTTAGTGATCAGAATAAATGCTACAGAAATCTAGATATATGCAGTTAAAGACATTAAAAAACAAATAATAAGCAAGAGTTTCTCCATGCATCCAATGAACAAGACAAGAGATTTTAAAGAAATTTTTGTATTATGACACCTGGGAAGGGAACATAGAAAGATGTTACCAGTCCCCCTCAATGGGATGGGTTCTTTTTTGTCCTCAGTGCTTCAGATCTAAGATCTCTCTCTCTTGATGGTGCAGAAAACCTAGACAAAATAGAACTCAAAGGGAGCTCACAAGCAAAAAGTAGAAAAATATGACAATGATGAAGGATCAAAGTCAGACCAAAAGTATAGATCAAGAGTGATCTCTAGGCAACAAAATGTAGTGAATGAAAGGAAAAACCCTTCTATTTATAACAAAATATTGAGTTAGTCTAGATATTGGTGCATAATTAAAATATTATTAACCAAATCTAGATCCAACTTTTATGGAATATTTTATTATATTTGTTGGAGGGAAAAGGGATTTAAATTTGGTCGAATCCCTTTATTTATAAATAATAAATAAATAAATGATTTATTTATTATTTTAAGAATGTGGTTGAGTAATAATTAAATAAATAGTGATTTATTCAATTATTTATAAATGATTTAGTCAAATTTAACAGGGAATATTTTTTAAATAATGTTTTAAATAATTATTCATAGAAAATAATAAGATAAATAATGGTTTATCTAATTAATTTTCATGTTTTTGGTTAAATATGACCATGAATATTAATTAAACATTGGTTTAATTAATTATCCCTTGAGGAAAATAAAAAAATAAGGATTTATTCAATTAATCCTCATGGGGTTTCCTGTTTAGTCCAAAAAAAACTTAATAAATTATGGATTACTAAGTTATTTTTCATAGTGAAAGAAATTTTACTATGGTAAAATTGGTCTTACATGGTGTAATTTAGTCCATCTAATAGTAACAGGTTAGATGACCAAAAATTGGTGTAACAATAATTCCAACAACATCATCAATATTTAAAAAGTTTGAACCAAATATAGAATTATTCATAGCCATGAAAAATCCATTTTAGCTAAATGGAAATGATCACAAAACCAAAAAAAAAAACATAACCTTATTATCAATGTTTACTCTTACAAAACTTAATTAAAATGGTGACTATGTTAAATTTATTTAAACGATCAACAGTATACCCACCTTCTAACATCTTCATATTATATAAATGCTTCATAATAAATACCTTGTTTTAAGTTGAGGGTTTTTCATACAATTTATCTAATTCTATCATCAAACCCTCCATTGTGTTTTAACTCAAAGTGTTGAAAGCCACCGATGTTGGCAGACATAGTTGTATTGTTCCCAGTGTCTTTCTGTCAAGAATATCCCATTCTTCATCTTTAATTGTCATGGGATTATTTGTTATTATTCGAAATAATAGAAAAAAAATGCTAATATAGATAATATTCCATTTCCATATTGCATAGTTTGAATTTTTGGTCTTCAAACTTCTCATCTGTAAAACCTTCTTCTACCATTACTCCCGCTCGAATCAGAAACCCTCCTTTCTTATGATTTTAATTAGCCAAATAAACCTTCGGCTCTAATACCAAAATTTTGGAATAAAATCAAGAAGTGGGGCCCAGACTCAGCTAAAATAAAATACCTCTAAATCAAGAAGATAATCAGGCTCCATAACCAATAGATATGCATCGCTAGGAAAGAAGAGAGCAATGGAAGTGATGGTCAATGGTTGGTGACGTGTTTGGGAGTAGGAACTTGAGACATAGAATTAGGTTAGGATGGTCAGAATTAATACAACCGGGATAAAACTCCACCAATTCCCATTTGGACCAACAATTTCACTTCAAGAAGTTAATGCAGTGGAATATTAACAAAGTACCCTTATAATGCTGTGGACTAGTGTAGCTTCATATCTTGACTAGTCAAGCTCGGTTAACTTTGGGTGGCACCAATAAAATCGACCATCATATGACTTGACTGGTCTTATAAACTAACTTGGCACTAGAGATAATTGTTTTCCTAAAAATAAGCTTACTACATCATGACAATTGTTTAGTATCAACATTGAATGTTAGCAGATGAGAAAAATGTGGATCCAACGAAATGTAAGACATATTACTCATTCTTATTTCCACTTTACATTTCCTATATATTCATATGTTTTACATATTCCTCTTATATTGGATTCCAATTCTAAAGTTTGGACTTTTTTTCATCATGTTTTATATTACCTTTCCATTCTCTCTTTTTTCAAACTATTTTTATACGAACTACTTAAGTTCTCCCAATTTGTATTGACATCAATGTATATCCATCGTATATTATCTTGTTTTTTTGTAACTTGTATCTTATCTATTTTTAATTATTATCTTTTCTATCCTCCCATTCCATTCCCTTTCCATCCCATAAAATCCAACACACAATGTTGAACATGTGTGAAAATTTTTATGAACATCAAATGGAATTGAAAATCCAACTAAACTTGGGGCATCAAGGATAAAAAATAAGAAAAAAATGATAATTATTTAGTAATTTTTAAAAATGTGGTTGATATTATCCATATTTTTTAAACTAACCATTGGATTTATACACCATATGTATTAGTGATTAGTTGTGCAATCGTGAAGCGGTTTGATTGATGTATGTTGTGATTATGTGGAACCACTTGTGAGAGCACATTGAGTAAAAACCTTCAAAAAGGATGATTGAAACCCTTATACCTTCTCTGAGAATATGTATGACGATTAACCTTTCACACTGACCTAAATAGTAGTCACACGTCATAGGTCAGGTTAGCAAGAACATTTTACACACCATAACCTATAACAACACAAGTATGATAGCAGATATTTCTAGATATGTTGCATCCATTTTTTAATTTTCTCAATGTTTTGAACCATCAAATAAGGCCCATCATCAAGAGAGAGAGAGAGAGATGGTCAAGAGAAAACTTACCACAAGATCAATAAATAGGGAAATACAGAAGAAAAATGGAGGTTAAAAATTGGGGCAAGAGGACAAACCAAAACAACTAAAATAAATTGTTATCGCAACTATGAGGTCCAATCAATTCTCTTTGAATTCCTTCTTTGGCACAAAATCTCTTGAATTTATTAGAGATACACTCACCACCATTTTCGCTCCTTAGAGCCTTCACCTTCTTCCCTGTATCTTTCCCTACCAATGCTTTAAACTCACAAAACTTGGAGAAGGTCTGAGCTTTCTTCTGCAGAAAGAAGATCCAACACTTTCTAGAAAAATCATCAATAAAAATCACATAATACATGTGCTTTGTTGTGGAATATGTAGAGAATGCTCCACACACATCTGAGTGAACTCTCTCAAGGATTGCCGCTACTTGGTTCTCCTTCTCATGAAAAGTGGCTTTAGTATACTTACCCATGGTACATCCTTTGCATGTGTCTATCTGCACAAGAGTACCCTTTGGAAGACCTGTAGAAATATGTTGCATGATCCTCAAAGTGCTGTGGTGTAGATGGCCCAATCTCCTGTGCCATAACTCACCTGTATCCCAGCTCACCACCTTCCCTGATTTATTGCTCAATGTTGCGTAGCCATATACATAAAGTTTGTAGAGGTTCTTCGCGCGAACCCCAATCTTATTTACCTGTCCTATGGCTTTGTGACGAAGGAGCGCCTTTCCTTCACTAAAAACCACATCATATCTAGGATCCTCCATTATAGAAACTAAAACTAAATTATTTTTCAAGCCTGGTACATGCATGACATATTTTAATATGAAAGGTTACCTGACTATCTCTAGAAAGTAACTGTACCAATCCCGGTAGCGCTATACCTTCTATCATCACCCATCTCAATGTGCATCTGAAGATCCTTCTCCTCCAAGCTACTAAAGAGTTTTTTGTTTCCCGTCATATGGAAATATGCTCCACTATCTGAGTACCACATAGATCCCATCACAGTTGACACCATGCGTGCGATGAGAGAGAATTCCAACTCAAACTATCAGGCCAGAGCTTCACCTATTGTAGCTCCTAGAGCCTTCTTGTTGTTCTTCTTCTTTTGTGGAAAATTTGTGGCATAGTGTCCATGATCATGACAGTGAAAACATTTCACTTTTGACATGTCATGCTTCTTGCCTTCTTTGCGGGTCTCAAATTTTGAATGGGACTTCTTCACCTTCCCCTTCTTTACCTTACCAACCAAGGCACAATTTTCCTCATCATTATTCTTGGATGAGGATCCATCCTTGGTATTCAGCTGAAAATATTCTTGTACCAAATCCGACCATAGTCGCTCCCAACCTGGTAAGTTCTCCCTCCCATTTACGGATTCATGGTAACTATGCCAGCTCTTGGGAAGGCCTAGAAGTGATAGGCTCACCAATTCATCATCATCTATAGTAATCCAGCACTTCCAAGCTCATCTCGACATTGAGTGAACTTGGTAAAGTGTTTATGGATTGTGTCACCCTTCTCCATTTTGATTTTCCTTAGATTGTCCTTGAGTGCCAATTTTCTGTGGTCACTAATACTTTGAAACAAATCTGTCAAGGCCTTCCACATAGCATATGGAGTTGCCTTGCCATGGGGACTCAAGAAAATATTATCTCGAACTCCCTCTAAGAAGCTCCTCCTCACCTTTGTGACATTCTTTCTCCATGCTTCATGTCGCGCAACATCTGCCTGATTAGGTTCAGGAATATCAATGTCAATGAACTCATTCAACCCATTATCCTACAATACTACCTCCATCTTGTCCCTCCATGCAATATAGTTCGAATTTCCCTCGAGTGCATATTCGAGTCTCAAGCCTGTGAAAGACATCATAGTCAGCTTCTAGCTCCAAAGAATTTATGTACAAATTTGAATACTATTCAAAACAAACTCAATTTCTTCTCCACTATTGTGATTCCTGACACTCTGATACCATGTAGAAATTACACCAATTGATTCAATCCGATCATGCAATGTACTAAAAAAAGATATTGAATCTTTCTACAATATTTGTGAATATAAATCACGATCGCTCAATCACATGCAAGTAAGAGAAAGAAGTAAATCAATCGCACAACACAAGATTTTCCTGGGGAAAGCAACTGCTCAAAACCCCTCCATGTTTACTGTATAATAAACCAAGGAATCATGAAACAATACAATGCATGTGTGCTCACAAGAACCTCATACACTCTACCAATCATCTCACACTGATCTAGGCAAAATTGGACCAACACATAGCCAATTGCCTGCCCACCTTTAGCTTGCCTTTCTCACGCAATCCCTAGGAAAAATAATTCCTATTAAATAGGAATTCCAACCTTCCTTGATTGCGCAATCCATCATGGGCATCCTGTGGCTTTATAATTTCACTCAGGTAATTCACTAATAATACAACTGATAGTTTACTTACCTTCAACCTTTGTCTCAACTAGGTCATCATCAGAATTGACATGCATGCAGCTATTAATAGTGAATCATCAGTTACTTGGTAGATCACTACTTGTGAATTAAATGTAATTTAATTCACTTGACCTTCCACTAGCTCATCACTCAGTTAGAACTAGTTAAATTGATTTTAACTCAATTAATTTGAGTTAACTAATTGCACTCACACTACAATAGTGCTACAACTGCAACTGGACACTGTAAATAATAGAATCACTCTACATGCCTCACCTTTGACCCTCAACTCGAAATTATTGAGCTAACTAATTATATCACACTTAGTTAACTATTACAAGTTGTTATGAGATAAGATTACAATTTATTGTCCAATCTATTTAAAAATTAGATGCCCACATATAGCACTAATGTCTCACTGAATTCCTCACTCATGTGTGACTGGAATCCAACACTAGTATGTGGTGCATTTTCTTGCTGAATTTCAACATTTTTCATGAGATAAAATAAATACAGAGAGCTGCAATTCTACCAGTGTGTCGCCAAGTGTTGTAGCAGCTACAACCACCCTCCAAAAGTTTTCCTATGCTTCAATTTTGGAGCCTTCCTTTCTATCCGCATGAGCTTACCTTGTGTTTTCCTCAAGTATTCATTTTTTGAATGAGACTTATCTTTTTAATTTGTGCTTTCATTTTTTTTTCAAACTTAATTGATCTTTCTGAGTCACAATCTAATCTCTCGACTTGGTCTTACAACAATTTTGGGCTTGCCTCTAGAAACTGTGCAATCCTTGATGTAAAGCAGCCTTGATGATTGGAATTGGGAAGTTCAAACTGGAAGTCATGCTTGAGCTCATAAATTGCATAGTCATGGAAGGCATCCTTGCACTGAGCCCATAAACTGCATAATCCCTCATTGAGCTCAAACATTGCATAGTACACTGAACTGAAAATTTACACAGCTCCCCAAGAATTGAGCAATCTTTCTCGACAGTGTGCATGGTGAGTTTTCCAGGAAAATAAAAAAAATAAAAAATCTAAAAAGAGAAAAATCATCCCTAAAAAATAGGGATCCATTATTAGTATCCCGAAGGAGGCACATTCATTATTTTTAGAAACTTTTGCCAAGTGTTTCTTTTTCCTTGATTTTAGGCATATGCATCATAAACCTTAATTTTCTCAAATCTATTTAATATATGCCTCTAGATATCATTTTCACATTCTATATTGGAGCTCTAGCATTCACGAGGATATCAAGGAACCTCCAGTGCGGTCGTCGTCACTTTTCTGAGTGAGTTTCACTTTTCTTGTCTTTTGTCGCTTTTTCTGACGATTTTTGTCATTTCACTTGTGTGAGTGTTGTTTTGCTTATTTATTTTCATGCTTGCTAAATTTTTAACTTGTTTTAGGTTGTATAAGTGTTGTTTCAAGTTTCTGTTTTCCTTACACAAGTGTCACATCGATTTTCTTGTTTCTGCACCGATGGTCCTCGTTGTGGCGACTCTCCTCACACACTTAATTTTCCTTCTGTTTATTGAGTTTATACACTTTATCTACATTGATTCATTCATACTTAGTCATATCTACACTCAAGCTCACATCATCACTTAGTTTTTCTCATTTTTCACACTTCCATCGGGAAGATATGCACTTTCTTTAGCCAAATTTTACTTGCCCAGTTGGGCACTATGAAATCCTAAGGCTCAAGCTAAGATCTTGGCCTATGGAATTGCACAGTGCAAAATACAGGCTGGCCAAACTGTGCATTGCATAGTCCCAGGGCTCAAACTGTCACCTTTACCACTGAGACTGCGCAATGTAGAGTCTCACTCAGTCACCGCCCAGGCTGAACTACGTATTGCACATTCTCAAGCATCAGGCCTTACCCTTGGCTATTGGGACTGCACAATTTTCAATTCCCATAGTCCATCTCCCTTTCCTGTTGATGAAAATTGTGTAATCCCTCTCATCATTTGCTCGGTTTGCTGCTTAATCATGCCTTGAAGTTATATTTTAAAAAGGATAATTTTTTCTTGCCATGAGTGTCTTTTCTATCCCACATGTACCACAATTGTGAAGCACTTTTCTCCAGCATTCATTGTTACCATGGCACCAAAGAAAATTTCTTCAAAAGAGACCACTGAAAGCAATATTGGGGAAGAAGTTAAGAAAACACGAGTAGAATTGCCATTATATGTGGAAACTCAATTTTTTATAGAAAAGAAATCAACACTAACATTACAGCGAGTTAATGAAGCTCTTTTAGCAATGAAATTTGAGGCATATCTAGAGGAATAGCAAGTTTATATCAGTATGTAGCAGTCAGGACTACACAATATTGCATGAAGATATTTATCCTTCCCATGTGAAGATGTCATCTGCTGGATTTTTTCACACAATGATGATAAGACCATGGAATTAAGAAATGTCAATGGACATAAGCTTGCAACCTTTCTGGAAGAATATTATCATTGAATGTATCATTTTCCCAAACCAGTGAAGCTCATGGACTCATATTTTTATGCCACCAACAGCTATGTGAACACAAGAGATATTTTTAAAGGCTGGGTGAAATAGCCAATGAAGTTTCAGCAAACACCCACCCATTTATACAAGACAAAGTCTCTCATGAAGGCCTACAAAATCTCATTTATATTAAATTGCAGGATCCATTGTCAGCAGAGCACGAAGACATTTCCTGAAGAGTGGGAAGTCTTATTGAACCAGGTTGTGAGTGAGGGGAAGTCGTTCAACTGGTCATATATTTTAGCTAGACAGTTGAGATCCCATGTAACACAGGATCGGAATCCTCCCAAGGGTGAGCAAGTAAGGTTTTATATGTTTGCATACTTACTGGATGCAATCTATGCACAAAATCAATTTCATAGCATGAAATACACATGGACACCATGAGAAGCAGTTGCTCATATATTGTAAAATGCTTTTAGATTGAAATCATTGGGAGTTATGGAATAGTCAACTGGCCATTTTATCATTCTTCTTTACAAGATTATAGTTGAAGAAGAACCCCCTTGCATGTCACATGGAGCAATGGAGGCAATAACAGAGGTCGCAGATTAGTTTGCCTCACCAAGTGGCACCTTTCTTAGAGTGTTCAACAGAGAGAAGTTGTCGCATTTTTTGCCAAGTTATGCCATCGAAAATCTTGTCATGCAAGAAGTGTCATATCATCTCGCCACAAGGTTTTCAGCAGCTTTGCACAGGAAGAAGAAAGCACCTTGGCCCAATCTTCCTTTGAAAATTGGATTATAGAAGATAAATAACTTGAACGTCACGGATACCAACGGAAAGGAGATACTAAAGTTTTCATTCGGTACTCGAGACTTTAATTCGTATGATCCCCGTAAGATTTGCGTAGACCATTGTGTGAAAATTTACTTTCAACCGCTCAATGGGACATTTCATTGGATGGAGGAGGATCCATAGAGGAATTTATACAATGCCTCCAAACCTAGTGATTCGATCATTTTAATAGGGACTTCATAGGATAATCCGCAAAAGGCAACAACTCTAGAATTAGCACTAGAAAAAAGAAGCAACCTTGTACAAGATAAAGTAAAGAGAAAGGTTATTGATAGTGTAGGGAGAGAACAAAGTTGCAAGATTAAATAGGATACAATCATTATGAAAGAATATTTAGTAGCAGAAGCTAAGAGGAAGCAGAGGATGTAGAGAGCAGAGCAGAGGAAGAGATAAAATTTGAGCTTGTAGGAATCAAAATTGAGATTGAAGCAAGCATAACAATAACTGAAGGAAGAATGGGAGCTAAGGAGGAAAGAACAACAACAGAAGCAGAATCAAGACAAAGAATAAAGGCAAGGCACCATAGTAGAAGAAATAGTGCTAATACAGGTTGAAGAGAAAGAACAAAACCAGCCAATAGCAGAGGAGGAGGGTGAGTAGATGCAGAATCGAGAGCTTGCTGAGCAGATTGAAGAATTGATTGAAGTTGCAAATATGGAGTTGGAACTCGAGCCACAGAATGAGTATGTTGACCTGATGTTGAGTGCACCACAGGTCACCGTTCAGTCTCCACCACCTCCAGAAACAAAGTTAGCTCCAAGTGAAGACGAGGATGTTGTTCCTCTTGACTATGATCTAGTAATGCACTTGTACAATCTATCTTATGATGAATTCCAAAAGAGAATTATACAAGCACTGAGAAAGCATTTTCTAGATGATCATGCATCACCTGCATTCACTAGAGAGAGGGTGATAGTGGTGGACACTAGTAAGAATATGAATGCCATTTTCAAATCCAACTTGTCCTTTGCAAGTGCATCAAGATCAAACACTTAGTATTTGATGACCGAGAATAAGAAATTGGCACAGGACTTACAGGTTGTCCAGCAAGAGATAGAATAGCTTCATGCAGTAGTACAGAATTCACTTTCGCATAGGTCTACTTGGAGAAATGAGAGAAGAAATAATTGGTGAAGTATTAACACTTGCAGAGACCATGTGGGACCTCTATGAGGAACTCATAACCATACATAAGGTGGTTGTCCACTTGCATGGTTTGCAGCAGATGAGCAGATACTTTTTTAAAACTATTAAGAATGTAAAATACTCCATTGCCTCCATGCAGGAATGGATAATGCAATACAAAGGGGCACCACTCAACTTACCAAAGAAAATGAAGCCACAAGAAGAACTGGAGAAAGAAAGAGTTCAAATATTGATTCAAAACAACAAACAGTTTGCCTCGTTCATTGGAAGCATTCAGACCTCATATGTATACAACAGTTTTAATTTCATGGTGAAAACACATAGGATCCCATCAGTTGGCTCGATCACTGAATCCAAATGCAGACACCAGGTTAGGCAAGAGATCGAAGAGTACTTGGAGCATCTGAGACAGATTTCCACCAAGGAAGATTCGCAGTTGAACAAACATAACATGTAGAACTACATTGGTGGTCCTATCCATTTTAGAACAATGTTGCTCTAGCTTGAGAGGGAAGTTAAAACTGGCTCCAAATCATTGTAACTATATGTAATGGAGGCTAGAGTCTGCTTCCAACCAGACACCATCACACAGTTTGGGGATGTCATCCCATAGTATCGATATTATCACCAATATGTGACCGAGAATCATAAAGTGGAAGTTTCTAAGCTAGATTTTCCCCAAACTCAAATATCATATTGTTTTTTCTTGTTAGGTTGTCAAGTTGTGTCTACCCTATTTTGTCTCATATGGGTATGAGTGTAAAATGTAATAGTATTTGTAATTATTTGTAAAGTGAAATTCCAAGTCAAAATATTGGAATGTTAAGAGTCATGATGTAATGTAATGAGTCATTTTGTAAAGAATTTGAAGATTCATGAGGGGATTCCAAAAGTCACAATGGGGAGTGCGAAGAGGCACCCCCTTTTGTTATAAATATGTCCTCATAACTCATGTAAAGGGCTTTTGGGAGCCAATATTTTGGCTAGGATTAGGCTTAGGAAGAGCTTGGAAGTTGTGTGGGAGACTTGGATTCTCTGCAGCGTAGAGGGAGTATACTTCTTTGGAGGAGCAGGTGTTGAATTTAATGTTCCACTATTGGGGCTAATGGTTTGTCAATGGTGTATGTATGATTGGAAATTTCACTTTAATAAAACTCAGAGTTGGCACACTTTCATGCATATGTTGTGAATATAGTAGGACTATTCTTGTTGCGTTTACAATATATTTTATTTAAATTACGCTTATTCTTATGAACTATTTCGTTTGAATTTGTATGAATCTTGTTGAACGTGTGTTGTTGTATTAATTCGTCACCTTAAATTGTGGACTATTTCGCATGTTAGCTTGTAATGTCATTATGAAATGTGTTCCTTTTAAGTTGTGTACTATTATATGCCTCTAAGGGACTCACTCTCTTTTCCCTTCGTGTGTTGGAGCCGTTCATGCTTCACACTTGACTATCCGTAGGGTCGCACATTTGTTCTCACCAAGGACATTGTGCACCACTCTATGTGTATTTGAAACCAAGGAAAATCATTAACACCCCTTTGTGGGACTCCTACTCCAAACGGTTTGAGGTCTAGTTGGGACTTCATATAGGGAAGATCCCCTGAATGTTGGCAATTCCATCGCCGTCAACATAAATTTAAAAAAAAAATAACAAAACACAATTCAAGAATAGAATAATAAAATACCAATAAAATCAACAAAAATAGCATATAGGAAGGAAAATAACCTTAATAACTAAAATAAAGAAAATAATATATATAAACCCAAAAAAACATAAGTATTAAATTACAAAAATATAAATAAGAAAAGGAGGAATTAATAAGTGGGAGGGGGAGAAATAAAAGGAAAGGGAAGTAAATATAGGTCAATCAAACAAAGATGGAGGAAGGTGGGGGGAAATAAAACCAATTCCAAAGGAAAGAACAGTTGGGAAGAAAAGAGAAAAATAAAAATAGGAAAAATGAAGAAAGGGAGAGAAAAAGGGAATGAGGAAAATAACAGACAGAAGAAAGAACAAAAAGAACTAGGATACCTCAAACACACATGCATGTTAAATGGTAGGGGTCTAGAATTTACTAATCTTCCAGGCATTTTTACAATTGATGTTGTTGAGATTATTTTCAACTTCAATATCTTATCTAAAGAAACTTGAGCAAACCCTATCCATTGTGCTTCAATACTATTTTCAAGGTAGCTCAAGACATGTGACAATGTTGATACTTCCATTTTATGGTGGCAATAAGACATGAATCATTCTCCTTGGTAAGTCCTACAATATAACTCTTGAAAATTACTTAATTGCCTCTTGGTGATTTCAACACTTGATGTCACTATGATTATGGTCTCTTATTTATATATAACACTCATTCAATGTTGAAATTTTTTTCATCATCTTCTTTCGTAATTTTTTCCCATTTTCATCTTCTTTCAAAAATATAGTGGAATTCTATTTTCCTTTAACCATGTTTTTATTTCTTTCTTTGATATTTATTCAATGGGCAGTAGATAGCTCTAGGTTTAAGCAAAAATTGTAAGTGGCCAAGGATAAATTATGGTGAAGCACATTACCAAAGAAACTCTTGCTCATTTGAATGTAATTAAAATTAGCAATGTCAAAAAAAGTTTAAAGAAAACAATATTAAAAAGGAAAAATCCAAAAGTAGCTTTAGTATTAATGAAATAAACAAATTCTATTGATCGAGCTTTGTTCATAAATGAAATATACAAAACAAATAAATGGATAACGTAAAAGAATCCATATCGATTACAATAATGTATCGAGAAATTTTTTATAATAATTTATGTAACAATATATGTACATTGACTAGTCATTATGATTCTTAGTGGTTTAATATTTTTATTATCTAAGTATTGAGGGGTTTTTGCAGTGCATTATATTATTATTATCATTTTTATATATTTTTTTATTACAATAAGAAGTGTAAAATTATGAAATTTATGACATAAAGAATCAATTGATGTGTATCACAAGCATATATGGTTAATGAAAAAACAATGTTTAATAAGTCAAAAGAGAAGGGGGGATAGTTGTCTCATTACAACTCTAAAGAATGGAAATTGGGATATGTTATTATGATAAAAAAACAAGAATTTGTGCATTAGAAATTTGGGGAGGAATCACTCCTATATCTATAGATGGTTTATAGAGGTAAAGCTAAAACCATGATCTTGATTAGGCAATCCCACATATCAAGGGACTTTATTTAATGAAAGACGCCCTCATGCAAGAGGTTCATAAGAACTCAAATGTGTGATGGGGAGAAGTGAAATGGGAATCATTTTTTGAGGAAAATATAAGATCACTTGGAAAAATTGGTAACGATGTTGGGCCCATATTCATCATAACCAACTAGAAAATTATCTATGGTGCAATCTTCATCATTTATTGGCTCACCATCATCATGATGAGAAAAACTAGAAGGGGAATGGTTTATCTTGGTTAATCTCAAGAATATATGGTGTCCATGGATTGAGTGATTGAGGTTGCAACCATTTTATGAGGATTTTACATAAGTGAAGTATGTTTTCCTTCATATCAATTAGGTGAGTTATCATTTTAGTTGATTGAAGATAAAGTTTGTATCTGGAAATGTTACCTAGGTAATCTATAGTTGTTCTTATTTTATGTTTTTGTGTTATCAAAAGAATTTATATGTCATCAAAATCTCTTATTACATGCACTTGGCATTATTCTCACCCACTCAAGGAGGTTTTAATATAGTTCTACACATTAACACAAGCCTATTCACCCCATTGTTTGCCACTAGACCACACCCATTTGTGATTAACTATGAAGCCTTGGTTTTATTTATATTTTTTGAAATGATTGTGATTAAATTGAAAAGTGTACACTTCCCCAATATGGTCATTATTATAATGGAGAGTGAATATATTAAGCCACTTAATAATTCCATTCGCTAAGAAGTTGCAATTGGGGAGATCTATGTCAAATTTTCTTGAGGCTTTCACTTATCCACATTAACATAAATACCTACTTAAACAAGTGATATATGCTACTCACAAGTGATATGATCCGCAAGTGGAGAAACATGTCTATATGGATGTTGAACCTTAGTGGATGGTATGAAATATATCCACTTTACCATTGAATAAGACTTTGTTGGCAATATTACTTTTCAAAAACTTTCCATAGTTGTATTTCCTTTTCTTGACGTGGTGGGGTTTAGAGGCATATGTGTGTGGGTTTTAGAGGCATGGGGGGTGTTCCTTCCCAACTATTGTTCCTAAGGGGTTTATGAGGGGGGGAAAGGGGGGGGGGGGGGTAATTCTTTGGATTCCACCCCCCAACCCACTCGTATGGGGGTTTGGAGAAGCATCCCAAAAATGAAATTTAATCTAAAATATTGGTTGTTAGGTCACAAATCTAATGGTGGAAGTTATGTTAAGGAATTTTTTCATCCTAGAAGGAAACCTTACTTTTATTATGGAATTGTATTGCAAATTTTTATTTTTTGTTAAGAATTGGAGTAAGCAAGACAAGATAAGGAAATTGGCGGAAAATACTTTAGGCCATATTCAAGTCATTGTATTGATCTCAAGATATGAATTTATAGTACATGAATTTAAATATTATTTATCTGTATCTCACTAACAAGTCATGAGTGTATCATGACAACACTCATCAAAGATAAGGTTTACAACTCATGACAATTATGGTATCAGACACTGTGATTATCTATGGATTCACAGTCTAACATTCCCCCTCAATCACAAGTATGAATAATTGTGCTAACAACTTGTTCCATATTCAATCTATATTTCTTGAATTAAGCTTCAAGGAATAGATGCCTAAAAAAAATCCAATATATAGAAGTGAACAACTTCCATGTCTGGACATTCCCATTCTTTCTTATTATCATCCCAACATTTGAATTGATTGATTTTGAAGAGACTGGTTGCTATGCTAGAATTCCCAGATTTTTATTGACTTTTGATTATGGTAGGAATTTGAAACTTGAAGCCTGACTATCATTGATGATAACTATTATTCACCCATATCAGGTGCAAGCTAAGAATTTTTTTGAAAGTATGCATGTTTGAGCTTTGGATTCTTTTTTTTTTCAATAGTTCATAGTTTAAATGATCCAACCTAGAGCTTTAGATTCTTTTATTATTCAATTATTCATGGTTAAAAGTATCCAAGCTAGAGATTTGGATTCTTTATGTGGTGGTTTTTTTGGTTTACCACTAACCATATTCACTTCATTTGGTGGTTTTTTCTTTATTCACAAAAGTATGAAGGTCTAAGGCTTCAAGTAAAAATGGTTACTGGTCAACTAGAAACCACCACATTGTTAAAATCCAATTGGATAGGGTTCATCCAAAAAAACACCATATTATTCAAATCAAAGGTTGGTGATCATCCAAAACCATCACATTTTTCAAGTGAAAATAGTTAGGGCCAATCCCTATTATAGAGTGTTGCGCATATTCGATCTTGTAGTGGAGAATGGAATTTGAAAGTGCATCATAATAAACTACATATATGCCATTAATAAACTAGATACTATATGATCAAAACCATATACGCACTCCTTTTTTTCATCAGTGTCATGGACTATGGTGATTTATATCCTTGATAGACTAGATTTGAACCACATATCTAATATTTACAAACTAGATTTGTTGGACATAGTGTTTTCATTGATGTCAAAGGGTATGCCAAAGGAAGAGGATTGTAGATTATAGTGTTCAATGACTTGAAATATCATATCAAATGATGACAAAGTGGCTAGAAGAATATTGATTTTTTGTTGAATTTATGATGCTCAAATGAATCTATAGATGATATGGTTGGATAGTCATCTCTAAATCCTTCCAATGGTATATCACACTTGGTCAACCTCATCATGGATAAGGACATAATTCAGCTTGAAGGTGATAGTGGAAAGAGAGAAAAACACAAAATTTGTTAACAATTATACATCTCCAGATTGGATCCATGTCTTTATGAGCAACCAATGACGGATGGCATGTGGCCTTGCAAACTAATTAACAATATTAAAATTTTTGTATCTCAAGGCGGATTTGTTTGTTATAGATTCCATGAATGGTAGATGAAGTGCTAACTTTCTCAAGGTTTAATAGAGGTCGTTCCCCCCTCATGTCATCTGACCTCTGCCACATTGGACCAATGAGAATGTGAAATGTAGAAGATTCCAAGTGGACCCCGAGTGCAAGTGATTGGTGGTGTGGCCCTCTAACATGTGTTGGGAAAATTAATTGTCTTTTAATTAGAACTAATTGATTACACACACACAAATTGTTAAGTATTTCATTTAAATGTTAGTGTGTAAAATATATGCACATAGAAATAGTAACTAACATTTTTCAATGTCAAATACTCTAAGAACATAACACACAACTAGAATCAAATCATTGTAAGTTCTCACTCTCAACATACCAAAATCATCACTGCCACACTCCAAACATCCAAATCATTCTACATATAGTTTTGAAACGGAAACACTCTTGCAGAATAAAATCACTCAATCACTTGGGATCACACTTGCAGAAAAGAATTATAGAAACCATTGAACCAAAACCTCACCCAATAAAAAAAATCACTGCAACCATCACTTCATCAATACGTGCAATCACATTGTAATAGATGTGCAACAATACATCTAACAAAACCTAGAAAATTGTAGTAGAAAAATAATAAATAGTACACATTGATAAATGGATTGATCTAGGATCTATGTTGTCACAAAATTAATCAATTTTAACTATTATGCAAACCATTTTAACAGTAATTAGGACACATTAATGAAATTTTGTAATAGGAATAATATATTGACATGAAATATAGCTCAGAGTAACTTTCACACATTGTTATACTAAATTAATTATACAGTGATCCCTGATAAAGAGGAGGGCTCTTCCTCCTTAGCATGGAATTGGTACTGCACAACTCACAAACTAAGTTAGTGAAGTATCATTGAGCCATAAACCATAAGAGTTTTCATTATTCTTCAAAAAGTTACAGGTCCACAATTTTTCCAAAAATACAATAGTTCCACCCATAGACAAGGTATAGGGCTTCTTGTATTATAGATTGCATCATGTCTATTCTTGAAACCATAATTATCTATAAGAATCTCTTGATTCTCATGCTTTCAAAATAAAGAGTCTTACATAAGAAATTACAACCAGTTTACTGAGAATAAAGCAATAATGTAATAGTGTCTCCAAACAGCGGGAGGTAAACTACAGAAAACCCATAACAATGACAACCAAGTAATTTGTGGCATTAGGAGATAGTTTTTCTTGTTCACACTGCAATCTGAGTTGGTACAACCAAAAAATTGCTGGGAAAAATACTAAGAGGGGGGGTTGAATCAGTATTTACAACTCACAATAACTTTTCTTTTCTTTATTGATTTCTATATGCGACTTTACTTAATCCAACTAGTGTTTGTACATAGCTTTCTTTAAGGAAACTTGCATATGCCTAGTGAACTTATTATTCATATAAATCTTCAGTAAATTTTCTTATACCAGTGCATCATTCATTCATCAGACATTTAGTAAGCAGTAAACATATGCAGTAAGAATAGAGTAAATCATCACACATAAGCAACACACATGAACACCAGGATTTAAGGTGGACACCCAATTTGGGATAAAACCACCGCTGTTGTCGTCTCTGTCTTCAATATTTATTATATAGAAAATTTCTTACAATATTATACTAGCGCAAACTCATACCAACACGCAAGCACCCACCTACAGAAGGCTGCAACCTTCTCTCATTCTCCAGCTACTACTAGAAGGGAGCTCCAACCCCTTCATCTCGTTTACCAGCCACTACTGGAAGGGATCTCCAACCCCCTCATCGTGTTTACCAGCCACTATTGGAAGGGAGCTACAACCCCCTGATCTTATCACCAAATCCTACTTGCAGGAAGCTTCGACTTCCTTACTAAAGGCTCCAACCCTCAGCACCATCTCAGACCACGTTTCGTAAATTTTCACACTAGATCCAATATCTTTAACACATCACAACTTGTAAATCAATTGAAGTAAACATCAACCCAATTCTAACTGAAAAATGAGATCATTTTAATCAGAACACAGAACTAAACCCATACTTCTACATCAACACACATAATCAACTGCAACCTTGATCATTCATAAGAAAAATGTATACGCTAATTTACTTACAGCAAACTGAGTGTATACGTGCTTTTCTGTGGAGAAAACTACATATGGATCTCAATATATTAAGTTTAGCATTCTCACTCAGACTTAGAATTGATTAGAGATATTCTGACATATTTTTTTAGTTCTGCAGAGCCCTCATACAGTTAGTAGCATCAATCAACTGATCTTTATACACAATCAACTAGCAGCATAATCGGTACTCAAACAACCCAAATATATATGAAGACATCACTGACAGACAATAGAAACACAGTAAAACTGATCAGACATTTTCTTCATCATTCTTTAGCAAAACCCTGGCTTGCATACATGCCTTCCATAATACATATCTATGATTGTACGCGCTTCTTCCAAAACCAACTTGCGCATATATCTCAGTATTTTTACTGAATATATACGCACCTCTATAGAATCGAACCTGCGTGTATATGCACCTTCCTTGAGTCAAACCCGGATATAAATCTGTAAATAATTCAGGACTGCGCAACACTTCATAACTGCAAACTTACTTAGATCATACCCTTCACTACAACAAACATGTGCCAGACCACAGATCTAAACAACTCATAAATAGATCATGCAAATACATAGTCATTTTAGGTCTAGAGATCTTGATCCATCATTCTATTCATGAGTTCATCATAATATCAGATATATCTATTCATTCAATTCACATACTCATGCACACTTAGCACTATGATCTTCACCTCCTTATATATTTTGAGCCTTAGACAATACCATGAGCCAATACCTCACAAGTGTCAATGGTATTCTTGGATGGGATCAACTAACCCTTATTACGCTCAATGTTGTAGGCTAATACCATGGTAAAGACCCCTGGTATTATTAAACTAGTGTGCTAGCAAATACATGACTTTGCTTCTCCATACACGCGTGTATACGTGACTTGGCATTTACTAACTCATGTCTATTTATTCAATTATGAACTTTATCCATCTTTTGATTATGATCTACAAAGCCTCTGTCCCGTCATTCTGACATTCTGATTCATTATTTTGTCACCTCTGAGCTTATCAAGAAACCATATACTTGGTATTTTACAAGTGGGTTTCCATCAAGGACAACACATGCAATCATAATGCCAACAATCTCCCCCTTTGGGCTTGATGGCAACCATATTGATTTTTTATCACCACAACTTGTAGATACCTGTTAGACACAACAACATGATTATTATTCAAACGCCAAATTACTCCCCCCCTTTGACATCAAGGGAAAAGTGTGGACCATGCTCCCCCTGAGCACATGTTGAAATTTCAGATAGATATTCAATGAAGAACATGACTCTATAACTCAACTGAGTATGACCTTTCGTATCACCAAGAACTCACACCAATCACCCAACTATGTGGGGTTACATATTTGACTCAATTACCCAACCAAGTGGGATTACATATTTGACTCAATCACCCAACCAAGTGGGGTTACATATTTAAAAATGACAAAATATGACAATATTTACGTCATAGGTCTCAACATGACCTTTACATCAAATTACATATATAACTTCTATAAACAAGACCAAAGGATTGCAATACAGAGCGATCATCGAACATAATTCAGCAACATAATGCCAACAATGCATTATACTCAACAAGGTTGATGCTCCCCCTGAGTCGGTGCAACCTGATCAATAGAGCCAAATCATAATTGTCATAAACATGACAAGGCTGGCCCACTGATTTCATGACAGAGAGATCCATACGTGAATGTTTGAAAAGAGACTCGCGTATATACACGACTATGTGTCAAGCAACCTGCATACCGAAACCATGCTTCTGAACTTTCATCTGCAAAACATATCAGATAATTTTAACAACATAATGAAGCAGAGACAACTCCCAGTTTTTTTTTGAGATATTCAAATTCTTCTCTTGGAAGAGGTTTAGTAAATATGTCAGCAACTTGTTCTTTAGAGGGAACATAATCCAATTTAACCTTTTTCTCAAGCACTTGTTCTTGTAAAAAGTGATACTTAATAGGAATATGCTTGGTTTTGGAGTGCATAACATGATTTTTGAGATACTAATAACACTTTTATTATCACATAGGATGGATATGGGTAGATACAATTTAATTTGAATATCTTGTAATGTTTGCATCATCCAGAGTAATTGTGTGCAACATGATGCAACAACCACGTATTCTGCTTCTGTTGTAGATAAAGAAATGGAAATTTTTTTCTTGTTGAACTGGGATACTAATCGGGGCCCCATATAAAATGCACCTCCACTAGTGATTTTTCGGTCATCAAAATTTCCAACCCAGTCTGCATCTGTGTAAGCATGAAGGGTAAGATCGACATTTTTGGGATACCATAGACCAAAGTCTTGAGTTCCTTGGAGATATTTGAACATCATTTTTACTTCCCGAAGATGTGATTCCTTTGGATAGACTTGGAAACATCCAAAAATCCCAACTGCATGCATGATATCTGGTCTAGTACCTCTTAGATAAAGAAAACTCCCAATCATAGATATGTACTCTGGTTGCTTTACCGTGGTAGAGTCATCATGAGAACTGAGGTTACATCCGGTTATCATTGGAGTACACACAGGTTTGCAGTCTTTCATTGCATACTTCTTCAGAATCTGCTTGAGATATTTTGTTTGAGAGAGAAAGATGCCATATTCTTCATGTTGCACTTGTAAACCAAGAAAATATGTTAGTACCCCAATTAAGACATTTCAAATTCCTGTTGCATAACATAAGGAAATTTTTTACTCATGGATTCTTCATTACTCCCAAAAATGATGTCATCAACATAAACAACAATAATTAACAATTTTTCATCCTCAATTTTTTTGTACAGGTTATTGTTTGCAGATCCTTTTTTGAAGCCTTGTTGTTGAAGATATTTGTCAAGACGATAGTACCATGCCCGTGGAGCTTGTTTTAGCCCATATAGAGCCTTTTTAAGTTTGAAAATAAGTTTTTCATCATTCCCCATAATGAAACCTTCTGGTTGTTCTCTATATACTTATTCTCCAGGTCTCCATTAAGGAAAGAATATTTTACATCCATTTGATAAACTTTGAAACGTTGAAAACTTGAAAATGCAAGAAACATTATTATGGATTCAAGTCTAGCTACTAGTGCAAATTTTTCTTCAAATTCTATACCTTCTTGTTGAGCATAACCTTTACAAACAAGTCAATATTTGTTTCTAATTACATCTCCATTTTCATTTAACTTATTTTTGAATATCCATTTTGTCCCAATAACATTTTTATCATGAGGCCTTGGAACCAATTCCCAAGTATTATTCTTTTCAATTTGATTCAATTCTTCATTCATGGCCTTAATCCAACATTTATCTTTACTAGCTTGATTTACATTTTGTTGTTCAATGGTGGATAATAGTGCTAGATAACTAGGAGATCCCACAAGTGTTCTTCTTCTTTATACCCCAGGTTCCTTTTCTCCCAAAATTTGAGATTCTAGATGATTCTTTTGAAGATACCTGGAAGGAGCCTTTTCTTTATCTAATGTGTCTTCTTCTGATGCTTCATTAGTTTCTTCTTCTATATCATTGTGATTTGATGTGGGAAATCATTCATCATCATCATCATCCTTTTTTGTTGTTATTGCCTTTTTGGGACCAAAGCATGCTTCATTAATCACAACATCAATACATTCAACAATTTTTCGAAGTATCTTATTGTAGCATTTGTATCCTTTACTTCTAGAAGAGTAACCAAGAAGTATTCCTTCATCTTCTCTAGCTTCAAACTTACTAAGTTTTTCATCATTATTTTTTATGAAACATTTGCTTCCAAAAACTCTGAAGTGCTTCACAATGGGAGTATTACCATACTAGAGTTCATAAGGAGTTTTATCACTATTCACACGAACATGGGCCTTTTTGAGAATATTTACTATGGTGCGAGCAGCTTCACCCCAAAAGGTGTCAGGAGTTCCAGACTCATCAATCATAGCACAAGCCATTTTCTGAACTGTTCTATTCATTATTTCTACCACGCCATTTTGTTGAGGAGTTCCAATAACAAAAAATTGTCTTTTTATTCCATATTGTTCACAGAAATCAAAGAATTCATATGATATGTATTCTCCTCCTTAGTCAGATCTGAGACATTTGATTTTTAGATCTAATTCATTTTCAACTAACTCTTTGAAGACCTTAAATTTATCAAAATATTCATCTTTGTGTTTCAATAAACCGATCCAACACATTCTAGAAAAGTCATCAACGAATAAGATATAGTATTGTTATCCACAGGGTGAATTTTTCTTTACAGGACCACACAAATCAGTATGTATAAGTTCAAGAGGCTTACTCGCTGATCATTCTTTGGCATTAAATTGAACTTTGGCTATCTTACCGAATTGACATGAATTACATTTAGTACTTTCTGGTAGGGTGATGTTGGGTAGATCACGAACAACTTTCAGCCTGCTTGATTTTCTTATTTGAGAAAACCTCAGATGTCCCAACCTTCTGCGCCATAACCCGCTTTCCGCAGCTTTTCCTAGATAACATTTTTCTTGGCCACCTTTCAATATATACATATTTCTTGGTGTTCTTTTTCCTTTTATGCTGGACTTTCCTATGTCAAGTTCGCGAACCACACATTCTTTTGATCGGAAGACTACTTGATTTCCTTGGTCAGACATTTTACTAACACTCAAAAAGCTATGCTTTAATCCATCAACATACATAACATTACCAGCTTTAACCTTTTATTTTAGAAAAACAAATCCTTTACCCTTAATGAAAGCAAGAGAGTCATTTCCAAAAGTTACATTCTTTTCTTTTTCTAACGCATTGTATGAAATGAGTTTATCTTTATCACCTGTCATGTGTTTTGAACATCCTCTATCAATGTACCATTGATTTTCTTCTACTTCTATAAATAAATCTATGTCGCAGCTTTTAAATTGTAACTCCTTCTTTTTCCATACCTTAGAATTTTAGGATATTTGTTCTTTTGGTTGTATTTTTCTCATGTATTCAGATTGCTCATGACCATAGTTATTGCAAAATGAACATTCTATTTCATCTTTAAGAGGAGTGAAAATGTTATAAGTATTCTTCTTGATTCTTGTCTCATTTCTTTATTTTCTTGCTTCTCTAGTCATGATGGTTTTATATGCAGGAGCTTTGTGACCAAAATTATGACATGAGAAACATTTTACATTAAAGAAGAAATTTTTGTGATCATAGAACCTTATACTATTGTTTACCTTTTGACTGATGCTTTTGTTATTGTTCATCTTGAATTGGAAAAAACATGATTTACCTACGAATTTTCTTTGTTCTTCTGTTGAGTGTTGAAGCTCTGTTAATTGGATTTTGTTGCATTTAGATAGCTTCTAGTTGTGCCTGAGGATTTTTCTGTCTATGAGGATTCACCAATGTATCCAAGACTTTTCTTCATAAGAGGAGAGTGTTGAACCTTGATAATTTCATCCAAGGTTTCAGATCCCTTAGAAAATCTAAGATTTAGAGTTTTTACTATGTCAAGTTCCTTTCTTACTATTTCACATTCTAACTTCTCATTATGCTTCTCTTTTTCTATGAGTTGATTCTTTAGAGTATCTATGGCTATTTTGTTTTCTTCCAAGCACATTTTGAGTTGAGTGATTTCTTCAAAGAAATAATTCTCTTCTAAAGCATCCATAAAATTATCTTTAGACTCATTAGTTTTTTTTCAAATGCCATGAGTAGTTTAAGATCTTTATCAGATTCTCCTTCTTCACTATTTGACAAGCCATCACTATCTTCATGAGTATAATAACTTTTCCTATTGTCAAATCGTCTCCTATTACCTTTTTCTATATCCTTTCCCTTGTCATGATTATCTTTATGAGGACATTTAGTAGCATAATAACCCACTCTTCTACAAGAAAAACATTTGAAGGGAAGCTTACCTCTGAACATTCCGGTGCCAAGTTGAAGTTTCTTTACAAAATTTACATAATCTTCTTCTGATACATACCCCGATTATTTTTGTTCTTCCTTTTCCTTTCCTTTCGCAGTATCTTTAAATGCAGCTTCTCTAAATTCAGACAGACCTCCTTCTCTCATTTCAAAAGCACTCAGGATCCCATGAAGTTGAACAACAGTAAGAGTCTCCAGATCCTGCTTCTCTTCAATAGCAGACACTTTTGACTTGAATTTAGGAGTTAGAGATCCTAATATTTTCTCTACTAAAGTTGTGTCTTTTATGGATTCACCCAGATTTCTCATACAATTTACGATCTCATCTAGACACAGAAAGAAACTAGTAATACTTTCATCATTATGCATCCTGAATTCTTAGAGATTGGAGTTTAGCACTTTTTACCTTGGCATCACCATCATAGCTTAGAAAGATTTTGTCCCATATCTCATTTGTTGTATCTAACTGCATAACCTTGACAAATTATGATTCATTCAGGCTTCCCAATAATGCATTGAAATATTTCGCACTGGTTTCATAGCTCTTCTTTGTTGTTGGATATGTGGGAACTGTAGCTGGATATTGGTAACCTCCTTCAACAATTTCCAAAACATCTTCTCCAAGAGACTTAATATAGGATCTTGTTCTTGTATTCCAGAAGATTAAATTGTTTCTGTTGAAGAGTGGTGGTATGATAGATGACGTTCCATATTGATTGCTCATCTTGGTAGATATTCCTTCAAGCGATCAAGCTTCTTTAGAAGGACCTATTCTGATACCAATTGTTGGGAAAAATACTGAGAGGTGGGGTGAACTAGTATTTAAAACTCATAATAAATTTTCTTTTCTTTACTGATTTCTATACGCGACTTTACTTAATCTAACTAGCGTATGTATGCAACTTTATTTAAGGAAACTTGTGTATGCCCAATGAACTTATTATTTAGATAAATCTTCAGGAACTTTACTTATACTAGTGCATCATTCATTCATCAGACATATAGTAAGCAGTAAACATGTGTAGTAAGAAAAAAGTAAATCACCACACATAAGAAACACACATGAACACCAGGATTTAAGGTGGACACCCAATTTGGGAGAAAACCACCACTGTTGTCATCTTTGTCTTCAATATTTATTATATAGAAAATTTCTTACAATATTGTACTGGCGTAGACTCATACCAGCATGCAGGCACTCACCTGCAGAAGGCTGCAACCTTCTCTCATTCTCCAGCTACTACTCGAAGGGAGCTCCAACCCCCTCATCTCGTTTACCAACCACTACTGTAAGCGAGATAAAACCCCCTGATTTGATCACCGGCTCCTATTGGCAGGAAGCTTAGACTTCCTTACTGAAGGCTCCAACCCTGAGCACCACCGTGGACGATGTTTCAAAAATTTTAACACTGGATCCAATATCTTTAACACATCACAACTTGTAAATCAATTGAAGCAAACATCAACCCAATTCGAACAGAAAAATGAGATCATTGTAACCAGAACACAGAACTAAACCCAGACTTCTATAGCAACACACATAATCAACTGCAACCTTGATCATTCATAAGAAAAATGTATATGCTACTTTTCTTACAGCAACCTGCATGTATACGCACTTTTCTGTGGAGAAATATGTGTATGGATCTCAATATATTAAATTTAGAATTCTAACTTAGACTCATAATTGATCAGATATATTTTGACATGTTTTTTCAGTACTATAGAGCCCTCATACAGTTAACATCATCAATCATTTCAATAAACCAATCACTGATATTTATACACAATCAACTAGTAGCATAATCAATGCTCAAACAACCCAGATCTATATGAAGACATCATTGACAGACAACAAAAACACAACAAAACTGATCAAACATTTTATTCAGCATTCTTTAGCAAAACCTTGGCTTGCATACGCGCCTTCCATAATACATCTCAGCGACTATACAAGCTTCTTCCAAAACCAACTTGCATATAGATCTCAGTATTTTTACTGAATATATATGCACCTCTGTAGAACCGAACCCGCGTGTATACGCGCCTTCCTTGATTCAAACCCACATATAGATATGTAAATAATTTATGACTGTGCAACACTTCAGAATTGCAAACTTACTTAGATCATACCCTTCATTATAGCAAACATGCGCTAGACCACATATCTAAACAACTCATAAACAAATCATGCAAATACATAGTCATTTCAGGTCTAGAGATCCTGATCCATCATTTTATTCATGAGTGCATCATAATATTAGATCTAGCTATTGATTATAGCCCATTCCATGCAGATATACTTCAGATTGAAGTATCCATTCAATTCACATGCTCATGCACACGTAGCACTATGATCTTCACTTCCTTATATGGTTTGAGCCTTAGCCAATACCATGAGAAAAAACCTCAAAGGCAGAATTTTGTAAAATAACATTGAAGGTCTAAAACAAATTTAGTCTCTCTAGTAAACCAAAAAAATACCTATTTATAGCCTTAAGTACTGCAAGGCTGCAAATTATTCAATAATAATTTTATGAAGATAATACAGTCTCTTGAATATAGAAGCTTGGCACCTTGAATCTTTAGTGACATGAATTGGAATCCTAGAATAAGTATTTGCATCAAACTGAGTTATTTTGCTAAGGTATTAAGAGGCAGTCGTTGGGAAAATATGGAACATCTTGAAGCAAATTTGCAACATGGCCTTGTGGTTATATTCTTGGGCTGAATATCAAACCTTCGGCCCTATACTTGATATCTTACAGTGACAATCACATGCCCAATCCTTCAATTGCAAGGTGAACCTAAGGTGCATCTATGTGCCCTATTTTATGAGAGGGCCAATGCTAAAATTAGGGAATGGGCGTTTAAGACACAAATATTTTCGTGGGTTTCTTTTTGTCCACATTCGGACCAACCAGTGTGTTCTCTCTTAACGCCTAAATTTTGATGATTCCACTACATTTAAACATGTTTTTTTCTTGGCCTTGCATCTTGAAAACTACGAGGTAGAAATCTTGATAGATGTATGTCATGTATGCACTGAGAATACAAAGTGACTACACACAAAATTGTAAATAGTTGTGTTGGAGTTGATTCAAAACTTGTGAGTTGATCCAGGTCACATATTGTTGTGAAGATATTTTGTGGAGTCACTTAACAATTATTTAACATTAAGAAAGGAAGAAAGAAAGAAAGAAAGTATTTTTAATGTCCACAAGGCTAAAAATAGCCTATAGGACAGATTGCTTCTCTATCTGGCTCTTTTATTCGACCCTTTTCCTGTGGAGTTTTACAATAAACGCTCCTAGCTTCTCAAAAAAATCTTCTCTGAATAGATTATCCCAAGAGCTAGCTGCCATTTATGTGGTATATTGGTGTTGCCAACAAATTAAAAGGTTATTTTAATTTTTATATTTGGGCCATACGACCATTCTTTACTTAGTAGTATCTGACAACTATTGAAGACCACTAGGAAAGAGCCTCTAGTCTTTTCTTTAGTTTTCTTTGGTGGTCCCAACAAATTAAAAGGTTGTTTTAATTATTATATTCGGGTCCTATGATCATTGTGTCAAACACTTAGTAGTTATCCGATAACTGTTAAAGATCACCAAGAAAAGCCTTGTTTGTAGAATATTTAATTTTCTATATAGTTGTATTTGATTATAAGTTCAATTTTGATCCTGAAAGAAGTTGCACAATCAAGAATTAGAGATGGTTATAATTATGCATGTGTGATGTTATTTTGATGCCCCAATTCTCTCGAATATATGAGTGGAATCTAAACATAGTTACCGATCAAATAGGTAACTGAACTGGTACCTACTTTTTTGAGGTAGCATGAAAAACACCCGATTTTGAAAAGTGGTGATGCAGAATCACTTTTTTTTTTTTTTTGTGTCATGCTTTTTATGTCGATTTTGAATAGTGGTGGTGTATCATCACCAACTTTTTTTTAGAGGATTGATTTTGACACTATACATTTTCTAATGTCTTCTTCTTCCATGAGATGTTTATTTTTAAGTGCATTTGTGTACTTGTGTTTTAAAAAGAAAAATTTATTTTTTTTTAAATAAAAATTTGAAATGAAATCTTCATTTTTTCACATAGATAAAAAAATGAAAAAATGGTCAATATTATAAATTTTATATTTTCTACATGTTTATGTGATGTTAATTAATATTTCAATGCACATCAAATAATTGTCGCTAAAAAACCAATATTTTGAACCATATAACAAAAAAATACAATTTTTCAATATAAATAGAATGAAAAAAATACACTTTTAGAGACTTTTGTTAAAAAAAACATGTTAAATAAACTAATTTTTTAGGAAAATATTAACAAAAAAACTTAAGAAAATAGCTTTTGTATTGAATGTTATTTCAAAATATAATAGTAATCACATGTTTTTTGCAAAAAATAAGGATTCTTCTCATAAAATATCAAAGTCTAAACATTACAAGTAAAACTGATTAATAGATCTCAAAACTAAGCTTTATTTTCAAGCATAACTTAAAGATCATCAACGATATCAACTAATCCATGTTCAACATCTTCTAGAACATCATTGATATCTTCTTCCGCAACATTTTCTGCTTCATTTTGGTCATTGTCATCTTCTAATGGATCTTTCATGTCTGCAAATCTTCCAAAGTGTCCCTTTCCAATCATTCCATATAATGGTGGTTGAGGTTCCTTTGCTTTTTTGCCACACGTAATTCATTAAAATCCCCTTTCCTCAAACCAACTTCTTGCTTCGCATCTAGAAGGAATTGAAGAATATTAATTCTTTGTTGAATAAATTTGCATTGCACTGGGTCTTTCTCAATGGCAATGCAATTTCTTCCTTTTGGTAGAAAACATGCTAGTGTTGTACCTAATCATCAAGCACAAACGAAATAAATAAGAAAATTAGTATAAAGACATAACAAGTAAAAAATAAAATATTTAAATTCAAATTTGTATAATAAAACTTACATGAACCTGAGAATAAATCCAAAACCCAATCTTCTTGATTTGAACATAGATCTATAAGATAGTTAATCAATGCTTGCGGCACGGGGGCTTCACTAGGGGAGCAATATCATACCACGTGGGTTCATATTGGGGGATATATATTGACTAAAAATTTACTTAATATATTGGGGGATATATAGAGGGTAAAGGGTTTTTATATTGGCAAGTATAAAAAATGGAGCTCAAATTTAATGAAAAAATATAAATGGGTATAAAAAATGTTAATGAAAAACTGGATACCTACAATATCTAATGAAAATATAGGATTTTTAAATTAGGGAGGTGTATTGGGTTCATATTGGTAGGGGGTTAAAGAATGTGATTTTTAGAGGTATTTTCCAATATGTAGTCAAATTAGGGGTATTGTTTAGTATGCCATGAACGCAGGTGAAATGTCAAAGGTTCATTGAGTGAAGCCCCCGTGGCTTGTGGTTTTTTATAAATGTTAACTATATCTCCTTTTGCATTTTTATCCTCATATGTTAGTTTTCTTACAACTGCATCATGAACCAATACTTGAGTCTGACTATTCCCATCTACTCGATTCATAAGAATACGCTTATAACTATCCTCTTTTGTCCAACATTCAACATAGATGAACTCACAATCATTTATAATAGGCTGATCTTCGGAAGAAACAATATTTGAATTCTGCCTGTAACATAACATAGTAAAAGTTCAATTAAATTGTACATAACTAAAAAAAATTAACAGTAATCAACATACAATTTTAAAGTCATACCATGTAAGTTGCATCCTTGAGTTTGTTTTTCCCTTGAAGCTTGTTAATAACATTGAAAACTGTGTGTCTGAATGAAATGTCACAAATCACCAAAGTGGTGATGTTGTCACTTCTTGAAAACCCGTAACCACTTTACTAAAGGCTTGATAAGTATATGGTTCACTATCATATTCAATGTCTGGGAAATTGAAACCATGAGGAATATCTACAATAACTAGGGCATATTCCCTTTTAGGTATTAGTGATGCAATGTCTTCACAGTCACCTTGTATTATTTGATATTGGATATTGTCGAGGCCATTCCAAATGTAATGATTAAAAGTAGGATCAAGTTCAACATTCATAAGACGCTTCTTCCTCATCTTTTCCAACTTAATTTTTTCAATAAAGCTTTTGAAAGTATCTGGTACTCCATTTCGATCCTTCTTCGACATCTTTAATGACATAAAATATATATCTATAAGTAATAAAATAAAAATAGTTTAAATATGAATAAAATGAATGTATAAATCAACATACCTTATTGAATGTAATATAAAAAATCTTTAAGTGTTGTTGTAGAACTTGCTTCTGGGTAGTGGCACACAACATTATCCCAACTGTCTTCATTCAACATTTTAACCATATGTTCTTGTATTTTTGTAAAAATCTTCTGACTAAATAAATAAAGTTAAAACTGTTAGTATAATGACACGTATAAAAAACTATATCAACAACATTATGTTTTATTTAAAATAAAAATATAATGAAAGGAAAATAAGAAATAAATCAAGAAACTTACTTTTTAAATTATGCACACATTTCATCCATTGATAATTCACCCGACTTCACACGAGCTAGTGTTGATTTGACTAGTTTCTCATCCTTCACACCTTGCATTGGTCTCCAAGGTGTGATAGTCATATCCTCTGGAAGTTGCCTCATTTCAGGACCTGTCTTACTGTTGGTACATATTATGGGTTTACTCTTTTTAACCTTCTGAATTTTTATGGAAATATTCTCCCACCGCTCAAAAATCTCATCAATCAAATCCCATATCTCCCCAGTTCTAAATGCCAACTGAAAAATGTTATCCATGCTTCTGAATATACTTGAATGCATTTTTTCATCTTTTGCTTTGATTTTTTCATCAATTTGATAACCTGTTTCCATTAAACATTCCTTTCGAAATGTTAGAGTAACTTGTGTCTTATCCCCACCACATTTTTCTATGAATTCATTATGAATAAATCTGACCCTTTGGATGAAAGTCATTTTATTTCTGTACTCATTATCTGCATTATGATCCCATGCCAATAACTTTGATTCTATTTCTGTTAAGCCAACGTAAATGATGCATTTCACTGTTTGAAAAAGATAGTTATTGGGATATTCCTCAATCAATTGTCTTTTAGCCTCTACCAAATGGTTCCCTCCAATTACATAATACTTATAATCAAACATTTTGTCTTTTCAAATGCTTGTTTGTTGGGAACTTGACGTGGATCAACAAGAACCACATAATCCACCACATGCGCATATGGATTGAACTTGAACAATGTTTTCATATTATGTAAATTTAGGTGATGGGCCTTTCTAATTTGATATTGAGATTGTCTTTCATCTAGCCTATAAAATTGACTGACATTAAGCTCAAATGTTTGGCCACCAAGAATTAATTTATTCTTCCTCAACTCATATCGAATGGCATTTTGTTTTGTTTTAATAATGCCATCCTCTAACTCAGCACCTGGTGTTATAATTTCTCTGCTTTCGTTAGAGCTTTCAGTGTGTTCTTCACTGTTGTTCATGACTTTTACAGGTTGACCAATATTTGATTTCCTCTTCTTATTGGTTAACATATCAGTTCTTTTATAAACAAGCTCTTCATCATTAGGTAAAAGAGAGACACCTTTGGCCATTTTTCTTTTTGGTGTTTGATTTGTTTTCTCCTTTTGCACAATAGTTCTAATCTCCTCCTCACTAATTCTATCATAATTTTCAGTTTCATGTTCCACATTTTCAAAAGCAACATGTTTAGATTTACTAAATTAATCCACCTTAGTGACTTTTGGTTGATCCCCTCTTTGTACTATTGCAATGTCACGAGCTATTAATCTTTGCTTCAATCTCCTTTCCTCTGTTTTGTCTATGTGGAAAGTGTTGATCACAGTCATAACATTTGGCTTCATATGATAAATACCTTCAAACATGTTTGAAAGACTCGGAACAAAATCCTATGAAACAAAATAAAACATGTCAATGACCAATAATTTATAAAAAAAAATGAATGATCCTTACAATAATGCATAGTGTAAATATAAATAAGCATACTTACAATGTTATTTGCAATGTTGCTTGAAATTTCTTCAGAAAACTTAGTAGATATTTCATTTGTGTCATACTTGACCTTTGATAGACGATATCTAACCTTCTCACATTTATTAGCCTCCCTTGCAAGAACATAAATAGTGTTTGTATTCGGGACCATACATATGTCTCGTACTCTGCCAATCACTTCATATGGTTCATTTAAGTCAATCATACCATAAACCAGATAGATATGTATATCAACCTCCGTTTCATTGTCTTCAAGATACTATGAGAAATCAATTTTATTTATTTCCTCGGCGTTCTTCTAATCATGAATAAGCTTTAATGAACCTAGAAGGCCACTTGCTTGACTTTTATTAGTGTGTGCAACAATCTCCTTATTGCGACTAGCAGTATCCATAGTGCGTCCAGCTACAACTTTAGATTTGGGAGTTGTATCCATAGTGCGTCCAACTGCAACTTTAGATTTGGGAGTTGTATCCATAGTGCGTCCAACTGCAACTTTAAATTTGGGAGTTGCAGCCCTAGGTGCAGAAACATTCACATAAATCTTTTTTGATGCCATTTTCCTGATAAAAAGGAATATATATATATATATATATATATATATATTAGTTAATGAGAAAACACATAACTTGGTTAATCAAATTTGTTTTTAAGTTTGCCAATATAAATTTAAAATTTACCAAAAAATAATCTCTATAAAATAAATTTAAAAAATAAGATTTATTTGTAAAACTAATAAATTGAAAATAAACCAATAAAAATAACTAAAGAAAATTTTCATTTAAAAACAAAATATTAAAAATCATATTTAGATATTTAGATATATGTATATATATCTATATAATAATGTTTTACTACATTTTATAAAAAAATTAAAATTGGTTTTAAATAGTATAAAACCATTTAAAAGAAATAAAAATTAATTTCAAACTTAAGTTTATATTTAAGATTAAAAACAAAAAGCACAAAAAAATATTTACCATTTAAGAAATGTTAAAATATTTTTTTTTAATAAGCTAAAGAGAATTAAAAAAAAAAAGAGTAATGTTAATTTTTTGTTTTAATTTTAATTGTTTTGTTTTGTTAATTTTAATTGCTTTGCTTTGTTTTAATTTTTTTGTTTTTTTTGTTTTGTTTTATATTAAACCATACATTTTTTTTAATATAATTGTTTTAATTTAAAAAAAAAAAAAACAAATTAAACATATATATATATATATATATATATATATATATATATTAGTTTTAATATATATATTAAACAATAAATTTTTTATTTATTATAAATGTTTTAATTTAAAAAAAAAAAAAAAAAAAAAAAATTGGTTTTATAGTTTTTTGTTTAAAAAAAAATAAAAAATAAAAAAAAATTTGGCCGGAGGTGAGTGGAATGTCCCTGTTGTCTTGTTGTTTGGTAGAGGCTGGTTAGGCTGGGCTCGGCCCGATTGCCACAATGACCTTATTTGATGAACATGCGACTATAAAATTTTTAATTTAAGAAGAAAAAAAACAATAACTATATTAAAAGCTATATTTTTTTTTAATTTTTTTTTTTAAACCAATATATATATATATATATATATATATATATATATATATATATATATATATATATATATATATATAATAAATGTTTTAAAAAATAAAACAATTATAATAAAAAAAATTGTTTAATATAAAACAAAAAATAATAAAATAAAAATTTATATTAATGCTTATACTATAAACAAAACAATATAAAAAAATTTTAAATTTGTTTTTTATTTTTTAAATATTAAAACAATTATAATAAAAACAAATTTTTGTTTAATAAAAAAATTAAAACTATTCAATTTATAATTTAAAAAATTAAAAAACAATAATTAAAAAAAAACATACAGTTGTTTTATAATATAAAAAAAATTATATATATATATATATATATATATAATTTTCATTTTATTTTTTTTATTTATTGTTTTTTAAATTAAAACCATTATAATAATAAAAAAGAAATGTGGTTTAATATAAAATAGAATACTATACAAAAAAAACAAAAAAAAAAAAAAACCAATAAAATAAAAATTTAAAGTATATGTTTTAAAATCTTAAAAAAACAAATTAAAATTAAGAATAAGATTTTAAAAAAATCAAAAATTAAAATATAAAATAAAAAACTTTTCAAATAAAAAACAAAAAATCAATTTAATGATGATGATGATGGTTAACGTCCACTTAGACCAATCTTTGGTTTATCGGACCTAAAGAAAATAGTTATTTAGTTTGATTTAAGATTTTATTCCTATGCTCAAAAAGCTTGGAGAGAAGTCTCCCGAGCTCACTATAATTTTGACATCTTAAAAGGCTAAGAAGGTCAGTATTGTAACAAAGATTATGAAATTGAGCTCTAATGTGGTTGTACTTGGGGCACTCTAAGAGGAAGTGATTTTCATCCTCGATGTTCATATTCTCACAGAGATGGCAGATCCTTTCCATCCATGGTGTTTTAGGAACTGTCCAACGACCTGTTTCACTATGGAGCTCATGAGAGTTCGTTCTAATATTGGCTATATTAATTTTCTTCTTTGAGCTAGTTAAAACAAAGAGATATTTTTGATCTTCTAGGGTGGGGTTGATGACCTCCTTATAATATCTTAATTTTCTTTTAGTTGCTAGATCTTTCTCACACCACATTTTTTCTTTGAACATAGAAGTAAAATTTTTTTTAATGTTATTAATGTTTTGCAATGCAACATTCTCATAGATCTCCCAATGGTTTAACCAGACACTGGTGTCTTTATACCTGTTAGTGTCAGTCTTTGCAGCCTTCCACCAGAGATCAACATGAGCTCTTACTATGTCTAGTTTTGTTAGATGTTTTGCACATGATGTTCAACACAAAA